>CM076579.1:1617151679-1617482017 GCA_034641835.2 Pinus albicaulis
CGACCTGTGACCTGGGGGCAAATGCGACCTGCGACCTGTGTGCAGGTGCGACCTGCGACTTAAGGACGGTCACGAATTACGCCTGAAAAGCTGAGCTATGGAGGCAGTTCTGTGATTGAGGTTTCTGGAACGTCAACTTTCTTGCCCTTGAGGAAATCTCGCCAAGCCTGGTAATCCGCTGTTATGGGAGCAACAAGAGGGGTTTCTTCCTTTATTCGATGCATACATTCTAGGGCATTCGGTACCAGAGTCTCCTTCTTCTGAGATATCAGGATTGAGAGTGAGGCAAGCTTGGTGTAGATTTGAGCTGGAGTGACAAGCAACCAATTTAGGTTTTCTTGTGATGCTTCGAATTCTGGTGCGGCAGCAGCTTGTCTCACGGGTTGCAGAAACGACTGAATTTCGTGCTCTACCTGCTCCCAGTCTTTAGTTTCATCCAGTGCCCCTAATGATGGAATGTGATGAAGAGCGTTCATGGATTCAATGCCACTGATCAGGTGATTATATGCAGACATCACTTTGTCCAAATCTTTAGCCAGCTTGTCTTTGGACTGCATATTCATCCGAATTTGTACTTTGGCTTCTTGTGTATGACTCCAATCCTTCCTAGGCACATGTTCAGGAGCTTGCGGATACTGTGCTGTCCAGTTCATCATTTTGTCCAAAGCTGCCGAGGCTTCCCTGAGCTGTTCATGCTTCTGTTTGGTTTCCTCTCGTGCCTCTGCCAACGGGACCACTGTTTGTTTTAGGGCGAGCATTTCCTGATATACTTGCCTCATGGTCATTTCCAACACGTCACACTCCTTCCTGAGCGCCAGTGGGACCTCATTCACTTGGGCGTGCTTACTTTGGAACTGTAGCATCTCACTTTCTAGTCTTGATTTCTCTTGCTCCGCTGCTTTTAGCCTGTTCTGTAAAGAAATAATTTCCCTGCTCATCCTAGTGACATTTTCCTCTGTGGCCGCGGAAAAAGCGGTGCCTGCTGACGCTATCATAACAGGGTTAGTCCTTGTATCTGGGACTATGTCCTTTCTAGTGGCGATCGTAGAGATGGCGGGATGGCCTTGCGCTAAGGATTTCCTTTTCTCTTGCCGTATTTTGAAAGAGAATTGGTCAAATGTCAATCTGGTCAGGTCGAAGACTTCTTCTTCTTGCTCCCCGGGAAAATCATCAACATTGAGGGTACTTTTCGCGCCACCTGAAGGGATATCCAGGGGAGATATGTCAATGTCGTCTATTAGCTCGTCCTCCTCATCCTGTGTTTGATCCTTTTCTTTCTCCTTTTGCCAGCGCTCGGCTTCCGCCTTGTCGTGTTCCTCCTTCTTCCTGCGTTCTGTCTCTGCCTCTGCTTCCTTTTCAGCTTTTCTCTTTCGCTCTGCCGCGGCGGCTTGTTCTGCCTTCTTTTGACGATCGACTTTGTCGAGTTCTTCCTTAAGTGCTTGTTCTGCCGCCGCCTGTGCCTCCTTTTCCTGTCTTTCCTTTTCCTCTTCCTTTTTCTTTTTTCGCTCTGTCCTGGCATCTTTCTTACGTTTCTCTTCATCTTTGGAGGAAGAAGAGCCTCCAAGCTTATGGCTTCTATCCTCTAAATTCTGGTGATCCTCATCCTCTCGGTCAGAGTCGATCCCTGGAGCTAGATGCCTGTCTGCGTTGTACCAGTTTATTTTTTCGTCCTCAGCCGGGCGCTCGACATGCTGATAACTCCATCTAAAATTGGCCCTTTTACAATGCTCAGGAACTATCTTGACTGGGTCATAAGTTCGGCAATCCAGATTTCTGAAGTGATAACTTTTTACCTCCTCCCCTTCACGCCCTACCTCTCTGAAGTCCTTGACTGTATAAGCACCAATGGCGAGAGGTAGAGCGGGCCAAGGTTTCTTCTTCCCTTTGGAAAGGACATTGGAGAAGCCCAAGGTCATCTGGTAACATACCTCCTGCATGAGCACCTTATCGATAATAAATTTAGGCAAAGCATGTGGTGCTTTGAATGAGCCAAATACTCGGATGATTGTAAATTCAGTGAACGGAAACCAGTGTGCCACCTGCCCTAGCGTCTCCATTGCTCGCCAAGACATGCAGGGGGTGTCTTGACCAAATAGCTTCCCGTAAAGGGCGGGAATGAATATATGAGAGATTTGCTCGATGTCTGACTTGTACCTGGATTCCCAGAATACCTTGGTCTGCAAATGGATTGCCTGGGTCTGTTCGGAGTCCCAGTTATGTGGCCATCCCTCAACATGCAGCTGGGCACAGACAGCATCTAATAAATACGAAGCCATATAGAATTCTGACGGCGCCCCCTCATCTGGGGCTAAAGCTGAAGCCAAATTTGCGTGCATGGAGCCCATTAATATACCGGCCCAATTGAACCGAGTGTCGTGTACTGTTACGTGTTTCATGATGGTTTCCCATGTTCCGTTGAAAGTGGTGGCGTCTGAACGTCCATACACTCTGCACAGTATGGCGGCCACCAACTTATATACCTTCCTCAGACCGGCCACCGGGTATTCCTGGTCCTTTTTTATTTTAAATTTATCTGGTTCCGCCCACCATTTTCTGATTGTATCAACCATCGGCACTTCATTTGCAGAAAACCATCTTGGGGTGAAGTTCACCTCTGGTTTGGGTAGTGAGTAGTAGACCTGTGCTTTTGAGCTCTCCAATGTTGCAAAAGCTTTACCTCCACTATCTCGGATTGCGAAGTTCTTAGGATCCGTCTTCTGTATGATCCAGTCCAACATTTCTGGGCACGGAAAGATGGAGGGATGTGACCCTGCTAGGTGCAATTTGGACTTCTTGACCTTCGAGTATACTTCCCGGTCCGGGAGATCTTCTGAAACTCCTCTTCTGGTATGGCGAACTCGCGGTATACTTCATACCACCTAAGGCTATCCTCCTTTGCGAAGGTGCAAAGGGTGTCTCTGTATATTGGTGGCGGAGATGTTTGTATGTCTGTGTCTGACTCTTCCTCCACCACCAGCTTACTTCTCCTTCGGGATACCCGGGGTGCCATATTGCTAGAGTCGAAGAGGACCGGTACTGTGTCTGCTCTAAATTCACCTGTTGCATTCAAGAAAGAATCCCAGGATGAGAAAGACATGATGATAATAGCTAAATAAAGTCTACACATGCAAAGTTTAATTGACTGTTCTCTGGGGGTCGCTGGGTCGCTGATCTACAAAAAGGACTCACACGCGACCTCGTGACCTTGCGACTAGGTCGCAGGGTCACAGAGTCGCTAACATGGAGTTTTGCGACCTTGCGACCTTGCGACCGGGTCGCTAGGTCGCAGGTCGCACTTGAGCCTGCCGGGGGGTTTCGCGCACGCGTGGTTTTGTGGATAAACTTTCCCTACATGGAAAAATACGCGGTTTGAAAGGGTCTAAACTAACAATAAGGCATAGCCATGAGGAATTGGGCAAGAGATGGGTGACCCTGGGGTTCATGAGAGACAAAAAAATGATGAAACTCAACAGAAAAACCCTACATCCTTTCCAGCAAGTAAATAAGACCGTGGGGAGGCTCAATAATGGCAAGAAACGCTTAAGAAGGAAACATAGGGAGGAAAAGGCAACTAACCCGGAAGAAAATGCGTCAGTCGACCTGTCAGAGTAATTCCACGGTTTTCGCCGTGAGCTACAAATGCGACCTAGCGACCCGACCTTATATAAAAGGGTCGCACGTGCGAGTACTAAATGAGGTTGCAAGTTGTAAGTTTGCGACCTCGCGACCTTGTGACCTTAAGGTCGCTGGGTCGCAAAGGTCGCTGAGTCGCTAATTCCCTTAATACTTCATTTTGCGACCTTGCGACCTTGCGACCTTAAGGTCGCTGGGTCGCAAGGTCGCAAATTTCTTGACTTCTGACTCTTGCGACCTGGCGACGTCTGCGACCTTAAGGTCGCAAAGTCGCATAGGTCGCATGGGTCGCAAATCATGGATCCGTGACTTAGCGACTTGATCTTAAAAACTTTACTTGGCTTTTTTCCTTCTTTAGTTTCAAAGGGGCTCCAAAAATTTTGAAGTGCGTGTTATGATTTTATGTATTTTTGGAGGGTGTTGTAGGAGCTACAACAAATGGCGATTCACTGGATGAATTCAGAGTCTCTGCTGATGAAGGATCGATGAGGGAGGAGGGAGGGGTCTAATACTAGCTTGTTCTTTTACCTCAGAGTTTACACCTTCCTTCCTTTGCCATCCCGCATAGTTGCCTGCCCTTTTGGCTTATTGGGTGTAGATCAACCGAATTTTAATTCCTTACGCTCCAGGATCGAGAGCGTCGGGGAAACCTTTGACAACTGCAGGGTCCGGTACAATTATTTCGTCCTCATGGTGTTGCTCCGCTGCTAGCAAACCTCTCGGCTCCGGCGGAGTCACTGCCTAAGGAGTCGTGAACGTTTCTCCGCTGCCAGCGAGCCTAGTCAGTACTCTGGCGGAGTCCTTACAACACCTCTCTGCGCAGGAAGCCTTTCTCAATCCTTTACCCTTTATTTGTGTGCGATTGCACTTATTAGAGAATGTGCCTGTAGCACTTATTTAGATGGGCATATTTTTCCTGGGCGGATGAGGGATCCCGACTTATTTTGCTTGCAGAGAGGTTGCTCCTGGTCTCATATGAGGACTCGGGTTTTTCCCGGATGACCTGCAATTCTCTTGAGTTAGCCCTGTTCCCTCACAATCTGGTTGCTGCTATGCAAGACCTTCTCTGCCTGCACCCTTCGAAGCCACTAGGTGGTTCCTTATGCTTGAAGACTCTGGTAAGGCCGTGTATTATCCTTAGGTGCCCATCACAAGCGAGTTTCGACTGCCCCGTGTTTTACGGGAAGGGCCTTTTATCAACATAGAACCTCTTCAAGGAGTGAGCCAGTTGCGGGCAGCTTAGACAAGGTTTTCTTCGAAGAGTTAGAGAAAGAGTTTTTTTTTTTTTTTTTTTTTTTTTTTTTTAAGGGTTTAAGTAAAATAGTGTTTGAGGTCATTCCCGTTTACCGGGAGGACCTCGAATTTTCCTTCCAGAGTTTGCAATCGGAAAGTATGGGGACCCACCTTTTCTTTAACCTGAAAGGGACCTATCCATAGTGCTTGAAATTTGGCATGTTTTCCTTTTTCTTCATGTGCTTTATCCCACTTTAGGACAAGGTCTCTTACTTCAAATTTTTTATCTCCTGCAGACTTTTTATCAAACCATTTCTTGATCCGACTCTGGTGGATGGTGAATTTCTCCCGGGTTTTCTGCCTTTCCTCTTCTAATTTTAGCAGGGTGTCAATGCGGGTTTGCAAGGTGGGGCAAGGGGTACCATGACACTCTTGAGACAACTGCAGAGCAGGAAGAGACAAATTGGGAGGGAGGACAACTTCTTTCCCATACACGAGAAAATATGGTGAGGTGCCTATTGAGGACTTAGGGGTGACGCGATCAGCCCACAGTGCATTTTGGAGAGCATTATGCCAGTTGTGTTGGTGAGACAGTAAGGTCTTTTTAATGATGCGAATCAGATTTTTATTGGTTGATTCCGCTAGGCCATTTCCTTGGGGATAGTATTTTGCAGAGTGTTTAAGAACGATACCATTTTCTAAAGCAAAATCATATAATTTAAAAGATGAAAAGTATGTTGCATTATCAAAGACCAAGGAAGTCGGAACGCCAAACCTGGTGATGATGGAATGAATGACAAATTTCATTACCTCCTGATCGTTGACTTGGCGTAATGGTACTGCTTCAACCCACCTGGTGAAGTAATCAGTGGCTGTTAGGATGTACCGGTGTTGCTTAGAAGAGTGGGGTAGGATCTCGCCAATGACGTCTAGACCCCATTGTTGAAAAGGCTCTTCCACTGCTACTGACAACAAAGGGGCAGCGGGGCGCACTTCTCGGTTTGCGAATTTCTGGCATTGAACGCACTTCCGAACATATGCGTGGGCATCTCTGAAAAGAGTTGGCCAATAATAACTTGCTCGCATTATTTTATGGGCTGTAGTATCCCCGGCAAAATGACCTCCTGCTGGTCCATCATGCAGCTCGATTAAGATCTTCTGAGCTTCATCATATTCCAGGCAGCGTAACATGACCCCATCGGAATGTTTCCTGAAAAGCTTCCCTTGGATTAACTGGTAAGGCGCAGCTTTGAGTCTGATTGCACGTTTCTGCTGGGCATTTAGAGCGGGGTCCAATGTACCGTGTGCTAAATATCCTGAAATATCCGAGTACCAAGAAGGGTTCCTTACCTGAGGCAAGACGTTAGTTTGGTACATATCAATTTCTTGTTCCCAATTATCTTCTTCACTCTGTTGGGAACTTGCGGCCTCTGCAGCCATCTAGCATAAACCTTGTCCTTTAACTGTGCGTGCTGGCTTAAACTCTAAGTCGTATTCTTGCATACACGCAACCCAGTTCCCTCGTCTCTCGCCCATCTCTTGCTGCATGAACAGTGAGTGAACAGCCGGGTGGGAAACGTAAACTGTGACATGGTTTTTCAAAATGTATGGTCTGAAATGTTTGACTGCCTTATATACCGCATAGGCCTGTTTCTCGATTTCGGGATAATTTAATTCAGCTCCCTGCAGACCGGTGCTCATGAATGAAATGGGACGCTCGTCGTTATTTCTGTCCTTTTGTGTGAGTACGGCTGCCAAGGACGAATCCAAAGCGAACGTATACAAGCTGAAATCTCTGTCGAAAACTGGGCTCTGGAGGGAAGGCGCTTCGGCTACAGCTTTCTTGATCTGGTCGAAAGCTTCCTTTTCAGGCTGATTCCATTTGAAGGTAGCATTTTTCTTTATCATTCCCTGTAGTGGCTTAACTATCTGGGCGAAATCTGATATAAATTTACGTACAAAATTGATCTTTCCTAAGAAGGACTGCATTTCTTTCTTACTGCTGGGGGGAGGAATCTGAGCAATGGCTTTCGCACGTTCTGGATCAACGACAATGCCTTGCTTGGTTATGATATGACCCAGTAGGTTGCCTTCTGCTACGGCAAAAATGCTCTTCTTTGGGTTGAGCGAGATATCGTATTTTCTACACCTTTCGAAGATCTGTCTGAGGTGACGCAAATGATCCCCCCGATGTTTAGAAAACACAGTAACGTCATCCAAGTAAACCACCACACTTTGGCCTATCAGACCCCTGAATGCTATATCCATAGCTCTTTGGAAAGTTTCCCCTGCGTTGATTAATCCAAAGGGCATGCGCCTGTACGCGAAGGTTCCCCACTTAGTCCGAAAGGTAGTCTTTAACCTGTCTGGTTCAGCCACTAGTACTTGATTGTAGCCAGAGAATCCGTCCAACAAGGAGAACATTTCTGAGCCGGACACTGCTTGTAGTATCTGCTCCATAGGGGGCACTGGGTAATTATCTTTACTCGAGGCCCGATTTAAGTTTCGGAAATCTACACATAAGCGAATTTCACCTGACTTCTTCCGTACCGGCACCAAATTGGATACCCATGTGGAATGGCGAACTTTGAAGATAATGCGGGCATCTAAAATTTTTTTGAGTTCTTTCAGAATCAATGGCTCCATCGTAGGATGTACTTTCCTAAGCTTTTGTTGGAATGGTTTTACATTTTCTTTAATGGGTATCACATGTTGTATGATTCGAGTATCGTATGTGTGTAAGTCCTCATATGTCCAAGTGAATACGTCACGATACTTGCGAAATAGCTGAGTGAAATCTTGAGCCTCTTGGGGGGTGCAATCTTTCCCCAGGTTGACGAACTTAGGATTATCTTCTGATCCCAAGTTCACTTGTCGATGAGCCAAGATCGAGCTTTGCACTTTTGCATTTGGGGGCCCACGGAACCGATTTTGTAGATCGAAAAGCTTCTCCAGTGATACCACCCCTTTAGGCATGGGGTTTCCTTTGACTTGCTCGTACTCCTTTTGCATAGCTTGGTCGTGCTCATCTTCATCTATAGTAGCGTCTTTGAATATCTCTGAGTTGCACATAAATTCCAGCACCTGTTGATCATCATCAAAAACACGCAAATTAGTGATATTGTCTGGCACGGATGGTTTATACATAACTTCAATAGAAAAACCGTCCCTCAAAGGGGTGAACCTGGCGGCAGCATTAGCTAGAGTATCTACTGCTGCGTTGTGCATTCTTAGAACAGATTTGATTCCAAAAGCGTCAAAAGAAGAAATTAACCGCCATACCTCTTGCTGATACGCCTTCAAATGTGGAGACAGACAGTGAATAGTATTGCGTACCTGCCGAGTGATAATCTTGGAGTCTCCAATGACCCGTAAGCATTTTACCTTCAAATCCAGTGCCTTTTTAAGCCCAAGGATCAAAGCTTCATACTCGGCAGTGTTGTTAGTGCATTGGAACTCAAGTCGACAAGAGACTAAGAACTTTTTCTTATGCGGATCAAGCAAAACGCAGCCAGCGCCAGAACCATCGAGGTTCTTGGAACCGTCGTAATACAAGGTCCATATGTCGCTTTCCGGGTCTTTGGGGGTAATGGATTGCGGAGGAACTTCGTCTTGGTGTGAGACAACTTGGGCTTGTTCCTCTGCGACGAGTGTCATTTCAGAAAGGACCTCGGGGCCTACTGAAGACTGAGGAGGTCGATAGCATCCAAAAATGGACTCCAGGAAACACATCCCGAGTTCCTCTTGGGCAAAGCTGATGGGTTCATTTGTGGCATCTAAATCAGTTACAGTATGTTTCATGTATGGTTCGCTTTCGACTCTGATTTGGTTATTTCTCCCCTTGTAAGGTAGCCATAAGTGGGACCAATCTGTGGCAAAGTATCCTTGCAACTTGCTAGACCAGTCCCTGCTAAGCAGTACACCATAAGCCTCAGGGATGTCAACAACCACAATATCAATACATTGATGGGCCCTAGAGTCGGATGAGAGGCGAATGATGACATTGTTTAATTCTCCAACTGCTGGTACTTGTGATCTGTCCAGTTGAATGATTTTTGTGTCAGTTTTCTCTGGGAGGATGTTGAGTTTCTTGCACACAGATAGAGGCATGACATTCGTGGATGCACCAGAGTCAACGAGACAATTGTGAACGTTGAAATTAAACATCTCAAAAGACAAGAGGAATGGAGGGGTGGATCCTCTCGAATTCGCGTTGACAGCGTTCACTATGGATTGGATATCTGGACTGGTTTGTGCAGATGTGTTGCTCACAGTTTTCGTATTTTGGTTGTTGGCGAAAGCTTTTAAAATAAGTTCCTTTTGATTTGTGATGCGGGCCAGCTCGTAGAGTGAGATATTAGCTCTGGTCTTTTTCATGTCCTCCACTATGTTGTAGCTAGTATTGATTTGGGGACTAGGTTCGATAGCGGTTTTCGAGGGTTCTACCGGGAGCTTAGTCTTGTGACTTGCTTTGCTGTTGCTATTTGTGGGCTTGTCCGGCGTAGCGTGCCCTTCGTTTCCAGGGGGAAGAATTTTCCTCAGGAAAGCCCTTTTCTTGTCTTCATAAGATTGTTCAGGAATAGATCCTTTGCTTCTAAGACTATAGTTTCGAGTGGGCTAAGCCTTGGGACTGCCTGCCATGTTGATATCAATGGGGACAAGACTCTCCCCCCCACGGATTATATCAAAAGTTAAGACAGAGGCTCCTGATTCCCCATCTAGGAGCGAACCTTCATCTCGATCAGAAACATCATCCTCTGTCTGGTTTCCCGGAGTTTGGTCATCCAAAAGTTGATTAACCACTGCGGTCATGCTGCCAATCCACTGCGGGCACGTTTTTTCGGAATGGGCAGCTTGGTGAAAAGAGCAAAAATTGTCTTTCCCTATCTCTTCCATGTTGAGAGCGGCACTGGAGTTTGACGGAGGTCTGCTGGTGTTGGGATTACTTTTCTTGAAAAAGGGTTTTGGGGTTTTATTTGTAGTTGAGGTTTCAACGCCCTTTCTCTTTAAGTCAGAGACCTCATTCGTTAGAAGTTTGAGGGTCTTGGCCATACTCTCGAAATCAAAAGCTTCTCTCTCTCTATTGGGGGTGGAAGACTGACCTTTTTTAGTGGTTGGTTTGTGATCATCTTTTCCTTCATGGTCCATGACTCCTATCGACAACATGTCCTTCTCTACCGCAAGAGCAGCAGCGTAATTTGCTGTAAGGGTAGCGCGGGCCTCACGTTTGACGAAAACGGCAATATCCCTAGGGAGAGCTTTAGTGTAGTAGTCGATGGTGATAGAATCGTCCAAAGCTAAGTTTGGAGGGAATTTTTGCAATCTTGTGGCGAAGCGTTGGTTAAAGTCTTTAACCTTCTCTTTTCTGTGACACTTGATGGTGCTTAACTCTGTGAGGAGCATAGAGGGTGTTTTATCCTCTGCAAACTTTTGCAGGAACACGCGACGGAACTGGTCCCATGAAGTAATAGAAGCACTGGGTAGGGAACGGTACCAGGTGGCCGCAAGGTTAACACGAGTGTGTGGGAATAGTCGACAAGCGACATCATCGGACTGAACTCTCATGATTTGTAGGGCCAGATAGAAACTACTAATATGATCTTCCGCTGAGGTACCTTTCTCAGGATCAAATTTAGGAAGATGCTTCTCCGGGTGTCTAGGCATATCATGGAGAGGTCCTAAAAGAGCCAATGGGGATTGAGCCATCCAGGCTAGTGGCTGCACCCTCCTGGGGCGCTGATGATATCGAGTTTCGGCCTCGGATTCACTTCCCGTCCTTGACACTGATGCTCCGTCCTGATGCTGAGAGTGCTCATCTCGGTGTCTTCCACGGTTATTCATATTTCTAAGGTACTCCCAGTTGTGGAGAGGGGGTCTATTTTGGTTTTGGTGGTGATGATGGTTGTTGTGATGTCTTCGGCCGTGGACCATATCTCCTCTACCTCCACGTCCGTGACCCCTAATAACCTCACCCTCATTTCTTCGGGGCCTATTGCCTTCTCTTACATTTCTTCGGGCAGTGTTAACTTCTCTCTCGTTCCTTCAACCCCCCTCTCCTTCTTCTCGCAGGTCGTACACTTGGTTGTCATTCCACTGATGTAAGTCAGGCTGAGGTTCAGGGAAAGGTTCAGTATCAGGGAAACCTTCACTATCTTGGAGGATGGGGTCATTTTCCTGGACTGCCCGCCCGAGGTCTTCAATCATGGAGTTTACGAGTTCAGGTATGGTGCTGACAAGCACACCATTACGAGTGATGTTCTCAGTAGGGGTCCTAGTGTGAGCCAGAAATTCCATGATGGGGGCATATCGTAAATCCCTGACGAGATTACGGGCAACTGGGCGTAAAGATCTCAACTGTTCATTAGTGATTTCAAAGTATCGAGCCGCCTCCGTTGGAATATCCTCTAAGGGGGGAAGAGGAGGTTCGTTATTTGTGACCTCCCGGCGGGGAGTTTGTGACGGAATATCGGTCGTATGCTGGGAGGATGCCATGGCCCTCCTTCTAGCGCCAAATCTGTTGACGGAAAAATATGTCCGGCCAACAGTAGGGGATCTCCCCGGTAGAAAGTCCCAATTAGACTTTGAACCGTTTGGAGTAGGGATCCCCCTCGAGTGTGGGTCAGAGCTACCACTTAAATGACTTTTCTCTTCGGTCTGAAACTTGACTTTGATTGAAACTACAAACATACACTTATTTACATGATACGAATACATGGCGATGTATCAAACCAATATATGACAGCGTGCGTAGCGAAGGTAATAGACAAAATGCATACACTCGAGGGGAAATTACGTTACTTGACACATCTATGGGGTATGCATGCGGGATAATCCATAACCACCAAAGAAACGAGTTCTTTATGGCAAAAGTAATATCCCTTAACATGTAGAAAGAGATATAACAGAAACACTAATAAAACGGTTCATTAACATTCATCATAAGAGTAAATAATAAACTACGAGCATCATCAACACAATCACGAGATAGCTATGGTGCATGAATGATAATATTAATAACTACAGATTCATTAATCAAAAGATATTCTAAAGCGTACGCGAGAATACACACGGTGTTGTCACGACTAAACACATTCATCCAATCAAAGGGGTTTTAACAAGTATTTGTATTACATATGTCAAGAGTATGGTTCTTCAATTACAATGCAATATTGCTCTTCAGTCCACGAAAGAGAAGCCCCAAACTATGTGCCCCGCAGGGGTATTTATAGATTCAAGACACGCCCTTTAGGCTTTCCGACGCTTCAACTTCCCGACGGTTCAGCTTCCCTGCGACCTTTGCCGAACATGCGACCTGCGACTTAGGTTCCGATGCGACCTGCGACCTGGGGACGGTCGCGACTTGCGCCTGAAAAGCTTAGCTATGGAGGTGGTTGTGTGATTGAGGTTTCTGGAACGTCAACTTTCTTGCCCTTGAGGAAATCTCGCCAAGTCTGGTAATCCGCTGCTATAGGGGCGACAAGAGGGGTTTCCTCTTTTATTCGATGCATACATTCCAGGGCATTCGGTATCAAAGTCTCCTTCTTCTGAGAGATCAGGATTGAGAGGGAGGCAAGCTTGGTATAGATTTGTACTGGAGTGACAAGCAACCGATTTAGGTTCTCTTGTGATGCCTCAAATTCTGGTGCGGCAGCAGCTTGTCTCACGGGTTGCAGAAAAGACTGAATTTCCTGCTCTACCTGCTCCCAGTCTTTAGTTTCATCCAGTGCCCCTAATGAAGGAATGTGATGAAGAGCGTTCATGGAGTCAATACCACTGATCAGGTGATTATATGCATACATCACTTTGTCCAAATCTTTGGCCAGCTTGTCTTTGGACTGCATATTCATCCGAATTTGTACTTTGGCTTCTTGTGTATGACTCCAATCCTTCCTAGGCACATGTTCGGGAGTTTGCTGATACTGCGCTGTCCAGTTCATCATTTTGTCCAAAGCTACCGAGGCTTCCCTGAGCTGTTCATGCTTCTGTCTGGTTTCCTCTCGTGCCTCTGCCAATGGGGCCACTGTTTGTTTTAGGGTGAGCATTTCCTTATATACTTGCCTCATGGTCATTTCCAACACATCACACTCTTTCCTGACCGCCAGTGGGACCTCATTCACTTGGGCTGGCTTACTTTGGAGCTGTAGCATCTCACTTTCTAGTCTTGATTTCTCCTGCTCCGCTGCTTTTAGCCTGTTCTGTAGGGAAATAATCTCCCTGCTCATTCTAGTGACATTTTCCTCTGTGGCCGCGGCAAAAGCGGTGCCTGCTGACGCTATCATTACAGGGTTAGTCCTTGTATCTGGGACTATGTCCTTTCCAGTGGCGACCGTAGATATGGCGGAATGGCTTTGCACCAAGGATTTCCTTTTCTCTTGCTGTATTTCGAAAGAGAATTGGTCAAATGTCAATCTGGTCAGATCGAAGACTTCTTCTTCTTGTTCCCCGGGAAAATCATCAACATTGAGGGTAATTTTCGCGCCACCTGAAGGAATCTCCAGGGGAGATATGTCAATGTCGTCTATTAGCTCGTCCTCCTCATCCTGCGTTTGACCCTTTTCTTTCTCCTTTTGAGGGCGCTCGGCTTCCGCCTTGTCATGTTCCTCCTTCTTCCTACGTTCTGTCTCTGCCTCTGCTTCCTTTTCGGCTTTTCTCTTCCGCTCTGCCGCGGCGGCTTGTTCTGCCTTCTTTTGACGATCGACTTTGTCGAGTTCTTCCTTAAGTGCTTGTTCTGCCGCCGCCTGTGCCTCCTTTTCCTGTCTTTCCTTTTCCTCTTCCTTTTTCCTTTTTCGCTCTGTCCTGGCATCCTCCTTCATTTTCTTTTCCTCTTCCTTCTTGGCTTGGGCTTCTGCTGCCCGTTGTTGATCCGAGGTGTCAGGCCCTGTACTGGTCTGTGTTCTCTTATCTTTGGAGGAAGAAGCGCCTCCTAGTTTATGGCTCCTACCTTCTAAATTCTGGTCATCCTCTTCTTCTCGGTCAGAGTCGATCCCCAGAGCTAGATGCCTGTCTGCGTTGTACCAGTTTCTTTTTTCGTTCTCTGTCAGGCGCTCGACATGCTGGTAACTCCATTTAAAATTGGCCCTTTTACAATGCTCAGGAACTATCCTGACTGGGTCATAAGTTCGACAATCCAGATTTCTAAAGTGGTAACCTTTTATCTTTTCCCCTTCACGCACTACTTCTCTGAAGTCCTTGACTGTATAAGCACCAATGGTGAGGGGTAGAGCGGGTCACGGTTTCTTCCTCCCTTTGGAAAGGACATTGGAGAAGCCCGAGGTCATCTGGAAACATACCTCCTGCATGAGCACCTTATCGGTGATAAACTTAGGTAGAGCATGTGGTGCTTTGAATGAGCCAAATACTCGGATGATTGTAAATTCAGCGAATGGAACCAGTGTGCCACCTGACCTAGTGTCTCCATTGCTCGCCAAGACATGCAGGGGGTGTCTTGACCAAATAGTTTCCCGTAAAGGGCGGGAATGAATACCTGAGAGATTTTCTCAATATCTGACTTGTACCTGGATTCCCAGAAAACCTTGGTCTGCAAGTGGATTGCCCGGGTCTGTTCAGAGTCCCAGTTATGTGGCCATCCCTCAACATGCAGCTGGGCACAGACAGCATCTAATAAATACGAAGCCATATAAAATTCTGACGACGTTCCCTCATCTGGGGCTAAGGCTGAAGCCAAATTTGTTTGCACTGAGCCCATTAATATACCAGCCCAATTGAATCGAGTGCCGTGCACCGTTACGTGTTCCATAATGGTTTCCCATGCTCCGTTGAAAGTGGTGGCGTCCGAACGTCCGTACACTCTGCACAGCATGGCGGCCACTAACTTATACACTTTCCTCAGACTGGCCACCGGGTACTCCTGGTCTTTCTTGATTTTAAATTTATCTGGTTCCGCCCACCATTTTCTGATTGTATCAACCATCGGTACTTCATTTGCGGAAAACCATCTCGGGGTAAAATTTACCTCTGGTTGGGGTAGCGAGTAGTAAACCTGTGCCTTTGAGCTCTCCAACGTTGCAAAAGATTTACCTCTACTATCTCGAATTGCGAAATTCTTAGGATCCGTCTTCTGTATGATCTAGTCTAACATTTCTGGGCACGGAAAGATGGCGGGATGTGACCCTGCTAGGTGCAATTTGGATTTCTTGACCTTCAGGTATACTTCCCGGTCCGGGAGATCTTCTGGAAACTCATCTTCTGTTATGGCGAACTCGCGGTATACTTCATACCACCTAAGGCTGTCTTCCTTTGCGAAGGTGCAAAGGGTGTCTCTGTATATTGGTGGAGGAGATGTTTGTATGTCTGTGTCTGACTCTTCCTCCACCACCTGCTTACTTCTCCTTCGGGATACCCGGGGTGCCATGTTGCTAGAGTCGGAGAGGACCGGTACCGTGTCTGCTCTAAATTCACCTGTTGCATTCAAGAAAGAATCCCAGGATGAGAAAGACATGATGATAACGGCTAAATAAAGTCTACACATGCAGAGTTTAACTAACTGCTCTCTGGGGTCGCAGGGTCGCTAATCTACAAAAGAACTTCACACGCGACCTCGCGACCTTGCGACTAGGTCGCAGGGTCGCAGAGTCGCTAACAGGGAGTCGCGCGACCTTGCGACCTTGCGACCGGGTCGCTGGGTCGCAGGTCGCACTTGAGCCTGCCGGGGGGTTTCGAGCGCGCGCGGTTTTGCGGATAAACTCTCCTTAACGGAAAAAATACGTGGCTGGAAAGGGTCTAAACTGGAAATAAAGCACAGCCATGAGGAATTTGGCAAGACACAGGTGACCCTGGGGTTTGTGAGAAACAAAACAAGAATAAAACTCAACTGGAAACCCTATCTGCTCACCGGCGAGTAATTAAGACCATGGGGTGGCTAGATTTTAGCAAGAAATGCTGGGAAAGGAAACATAGGGAGGAAATGGAAACTTACCCGGAAGAAAATGCGCCAGCCGACCTGTCAGAGCAATTCCACGATTTTCGTCGTGAGTCACAAATGCGACCTAGAGACCTGCCCTTATAAAAAGGAGTCGCACGTGCAAGCAATAAATGAGGTTGCAAGTTGTCAGTTTGCGACCTTGCGACCTCGCGACCTTAAGGTCGCTGGGTCGCAAAGGTCGCTGAGTCGCTAATTCCCCTAATACTTCTTCTTGCGACCTTGCGACCTTGCTACCTTAAGGTCGCTGGGTCGCAAGGTCACAAATTGCCTGACTTCCGACTCTTGCGACCCGACGACCTCTGCGACCTTAGGGTCGCAGAGTCGCATAGGTCGCATGGGTCGCAAATCATGGATCCACGACTTAGCGACTTGCTCTTAAAAAACTTTACTTGGATTTTTCCTTCTTTAGTTTCAAAGGGGCTCCAAAAATTTTGAAGTGTGTGTTATGATTTTTGTATTTTTGGAGGGTGTTGTAGGAGCTACAACAGTGACTTAACCAAAACCAATGCAATGGCACTTAAGGCTGAAAATATGCTTGGAAAAGTTATCAAGCAATTGAAGTTAGAGAAATCAAATTCTAGGGCCTTAACAATCCAGAACAAAGAACTAAAAAAGATTATTGTGAAGATTGGGGTAGATCCCAATGACATGTCTGCTTACAGAAGCTTTTGCAAAGTGCTGAATCAAAATTATTTGTGCTGAAGAAGAAATTGAAATTGCCTACATGAGAGCACTCCATGGCAGCAAAGGTTGCTGAAGTAGAAAATGAGAAAGAGAAAATTTTTCAGCAGCTCTTGCAAAAGGAATAAGAAATCAATAAATTAAAGAAAACTACATTATCATTCCAGAATCACATTGAATCTCATACCTGTACTTTTGTTTTTCCATCTGGTAATGAAGATCCAGTAGCACAAATATCTCAATTGACTATGTTAGACTCCTATACCAATAGGTGTCATTTTTCATGATTGTCTTGATTGAACTATGCAATATGTTCAAACCTTTTCTCTTGTGCAAAGGTGTTCCATATTCTTGAAAAATCAAAAATAAAAAAAATTTAAAAAATGTAAAGAGGGTATACCCTAAAAGAAAAATCAAAGGGTAAGAAAAATAAAATGGTCAAAAAAGTGAAAGAAATGAACCCCAAACAAAAATAGACCAAGGAAAGTGTGCAAATCCAAATGCCACTACTATTTCATTTTTTGTAAATAAGTAATTGTGTGCAGCTTGTTAAACTTTTCCACAATTTATGAAGAGTCAAACTGTTTAAACTTGACTCATTCATTTTTCAATTTCATGTTGTAGAATAGAGAATAAATATCTGGCCAAACAGTTTAATCTTGGCAGATAAGTAGATAGGTAGAGTTAATAAAAGGTACTCAACAGTTTAATCTAAGCCCTTGGATGTAATAAGTGTAGAATTAGATAGATTTGCCTTGTAAAAGAAAAGAAGTTTGATAAGGGTTTGCAAGTTTAAGTGCACCCTAATAAAGAAGAGAAAATGGTAGTGTAAAGTAGATAGGGTAGGTAGATGGTGTTGCAAAGTTTCATATGATGAATGATGGTGCTAAATGTGTTTAATCTTTAACTTTCATCACAAGTATTGAAGCAGAATATACATTGGAAAATTCACAGAAAGCAAATTCGAAATCATTAACTTCGCACATCACTTTTTCCCTAAGAGTTTTACTAATTTCCCCAAAGTGCTAAGGAATTTGAAGATTAAAGGGGCTCAAGGCATTTCCTTGACTTTTGGAGGGGCTGGACCCTCGGCCTAGTGATCAAAAAGACCTAAGCACTTGAGATTATTTATCATTATAACCATTCCCTTTTAATCTTTTTCTAAGTAAAATTTTATTTTACTTAGGAAAATCATGCAAATTTCCATAATAATCCCTCAAAATTACTTACTGTTCTATGTTTAAGTGTTGAAGTTGAGATGATACAATTTGCTTTAGAAATCTTCACTTTCTTAGTTGTGTAAAGTATTTTGAGTTTTCCTTGTCCCTTTGTCATATTAACATCTGATTTATTTATTAAATCCTTATTGAAATACCTTATCCTATTATCTATAATTCCCTTTTATAATAATAACCCAAAAACCCATTTATTCTAAGTTTTGGCCAAAGTTTATTTAATCCTCTTTATTAAATAAAAAATCCCACAATAAAAACCCTTTGGCTAAAATATACCTATAGATATTATCCCCGCCCCTATGGTTAATAAATTTCATTAATTTATTACCATATAATATAAAATATACGAAAAACAAAGTTTAAACATATATTATATGTTTAAAACGAAAAAACATAAATAAAAACCCAAGTCCGTATGTAACCCCGACCTTTCCATAAACCAAAGAAATTAATCAATCAACTGGATTAGTTAATAATCTTACCCCTCCGCAAATCAGAAGCCGCCCGAAATGATTAATTAAAAGTTAATTACGTTGGGGCCCACGCATTAACCTCCCTGCCACTTCCCTTTCGGATCACCGTTCGATCTTTCCATTCGAGATCCACGGTTCACAAACATTTCGCTAGCCATCCCCTGTACGATGATTAACTCGCGAAATCGCGGCGGTCTTCAAACAGTGTGATGGCTACGTGTCACGCGCTCTATGGATTCGCTGCTTCCCCGCGGAAAACCGCCTGCTCCCGAAAGCGGTGCGGAAATTACCGCTTACCGCCAGATCCTTATGACGTGTCCTCCCATACCATGATGACGTCACTCCCATAAATAACAAAAAATCCGTTGACTTTGTAAATAAAACAAAACTCCGCGTATTTTCTATCATTTTGTCTGGTGAAAGTGACTGCGCCCTCCACTGAAAATTTGAAAATTTCGCTGTTAAACTGATGTCGACCAAGATTGCTGAACTCCATTGCTATACCAGTGCCCGATCATTCGTCCGCCATTAACCAGTGCCTGTAAATCTCGACATTTTCCATAAAACAGGTATTTATCCAATTTCTTGCTGGAACTCTTTGAAAAATCCGCATTCCAGTGTTAAATTCACGCCATAGTCTGAAGAAAAGGTTAATATTGGTCTGTTTTAGTTCCTGCAACTAAAATCAAACTTCCAAAACTCAAATTGCGCCCGTTCTGTGAATAACCCCCAAAATTTCCACTTTGAATACACAAGAACCAAAATGGAAGTCCTGGCAGCCTTGAGTGTAGCCTCATTAAACGCCTCTCACAGAGAATTGGAATACCTACCACTAGTGGATAAAGGTTTTCAAATTAAAGACTTAGTTTTCGATGAAAATCCCCTTCGAAATTATTGTCGCTGCGGAGATGATTATTCGAAAGGTTTGGATCTCATTGGGTTATGGGAATCCAATTTTCCAAGATATCTCATCCCCTCAGTCCGTATTTTCCCGGAAATTATCCACTACTGTCATTCCAATTATGATCCAACTCAAAGAGCAGTGTTATCCCCGGACCAGAGTATCCTTTTCCCCATTACTCCTCAAGCTATCAATACAATGCTCCATTTTGAACCTGATCAAAATCTTACTCCCTTTTCCATGGAAGAACTACTTGAAAGGTCTACCCAATTGTCCCAAGAAAAATTGAAATACATTTGTCAAACCTTTATGTTACCTGAACATCAACCTAAGGGCCCTCCTCCCTATGGTTTTGCATTTTTTACTGAATTAGGCAAGCTCATCCTGAATATGATATCCTTTGTACTGGGTTTTAATACTAGTGAGTATGTTGATGAGTTAACCCTAGTATTATTATCCATCTTCACTCCTGGACAACCTCCTGCTGTGAAATATGACTTTGCATCTTTCATTGCAAATAAAATCCATGACCAGTTCATGAGGTTAGATAATGAGAAAGTGTTTAATTATTCCTCAGTTATTTACCATCTCATCATCTATTATCAATCAGAGAAGTTCCCTTTTCCTGTTGAAAAGCTTGATGCCAAGGGAAACCCTAGGTCTGTTATATTTTGGTTTGCCATAACTCACAGTTCCTATAATTCTCCTTATTCTTATGCTGAGTTCATTGATATTTTCATACATCCTGCAACTACCTTGTTGACAGGAGTTGCTCCTCCAAGGCTTAGCAATGAGATTAAGAAAACTTTACAGCTTTCAAGGACATACAAAGTTGGAGATTGGTATTTGTACCAAAATTATTCAGAAATCAGAATATATGGATGTGAACTTTGTCCATTCAAGCTGCCTAAATATGTGCCTATGAGACTTTTTGCCTTAGAGTATTTCAGGCAAATGAATAATTCTGATGTTATTCATTTTTGTAACGCTAAGAAGAAAGCCCAAATCAGAATCAAAAGTCAGTTAGGTCCCTTTATATGAAATTCTAGGGATGCTGAACAAGAAGCAGAAAATATATTGCAAAACCATTTCAAGTTACAAAAGAGTTTCCGTTGGATTCCCTATGATCCATTCAGTTTTATTTGTGACAAAAGAATGAAGAACAAATCAGCACCTTACTTTCACCACAGAATTCCAGAAATAGAACAGTATGCTAATCAAGATGAGTGGATGGAAGGAACATTAATTGAAAAGGATAGTGAAGAAGTCAATATGAACAAAATTATGAAAGATCTTGAGAAAAAGTTTGACCTAGAATCTTTTGGGCAAGTGCAGGTACCTCATATTGGCACTTCTTCAGCAGGAAATCTTCAACAGGGATTACAGGAAAACATCCCATCAATTGCAGTTGAGTCTAAAGGCAAAGGGAAAGAACCAGAAGTACAAGTCATTGAAACTTTCATCATGACAGAAAAGCCTCAAACTTCCAAGGCACCAGATCAAACACAGGTTTATCCTATTCAAGTTAATCATCCTGAAGTTTCAGAATTGCAGACTCCATCTAATATGGAAATAGGCAAGAAAAGACAGGTTACAAATCCCACTCCTCCCAAAGAATCTTCACAACAACATCAGGCTAAAAGGTAGAAACTGAATCCACTTCCAGAAGTGGAATCTATAGATGAAATCTTTGATGATGAAAGAGGGGATAGTCAGCTAACTGGTTCAGTTAGTGAAACACACACAGGTCATAAAGAAAAGGAATTACAAAGACAGTTGAGCACTGAGGTGTCTTCCTTTAAACAGCCAAAGACAGATGCAAGTGATATAAAGAAGACTTTCATTAATATAAAAGCAAGGAATGACCCATTGAGGATGTAGGTATATGATCAGTATCTTAGAATGGCTCCACACAATCAAGAAAGATTAATGTCAGCTTTTGACATTCAGCAAGGGAAAATGATGATGATCCATTTCAAATCCAAAGTGCCAAAACCCAAGACAGCATCTGATTACAATAGGACCAATTTTGAGGTCCTAGCAAAAGACATTCATCCATTGGACCAGATAGAATTACATAAAAAAACTGGGGAAATGATATATTCTACCCTTACTGATAAAGCAATGGCAGCCCATAGATTGCAAGATTCTTTAAATAATACAAATACCCAGTTGCAAATTGAGAAAGCTTCTTCTCAGGCAAAGGATAATAGAATAAAATCTCTGGAAGAAATAATTCTCAGTTTGGGTCATAATCTCAAAGATATAAAAAGCATTGAGGCACTGATTAAAAAGAAGGATGATGATATTGCTGCACTAAGAAAGCAATTGAAATTGCCAGCTTCAAGGCATCCCCAAACTCAAGAAGTTTTGAAGGAAAATTCACAAGAAGAAATGATGGAATTGCTCCTGAAAATGACTGAGCAACTGAGTGAAACTGAAAAAGAATTGGAACAGACATTGAAAGAAAACAAAACCATCATGCAGACATCCACAACTGAGGTTACTACAGGTACAATAGCAGCAGATCAACAAACATATCCATTACAGGTGAATACTTCTAATTTAAGTTATGATGAATTAGTAAAACAAATGGAAAGTTTAAAACTCAGAGTCACAGAACTTTAGTCTACAAAATTACAGCTCACAAATTTGGAACAAAAATATGATATGTCAAAAAAGACTATTGCTGATAATACAAGAGAAATCAAAAGGTTGGAGAAATTGGTTAAGGCTTTAGAAAACGATCTTTCATTAGAAAAGCCTTTGAGAGAAATAAATGAAATTCTTTGGAATAATATTATTGATTCAATAAAGAGTATTTGGTCCTTTGTTCAAATAATCTTTGAACAAAATGACTTGGTCAAAGTAGCTATGGAAGAAATTGCCAAAACAAGAGAAGAATTAAAGGACAGACCTGAGCAAGAAAATCAACTTATACAGTTTTTGAACACCCAGACCAAGCAACAGCTTGCAGAGCTTGGAATTGAGGACAGGACAGGTACTATTTTAGAAATAAAAATATTTTTTACCAAAAGAACTCTTATGCAAAATCTGGAAAGAAGATGCTCAGATATTCAGGAAGAAATTAATGCCTTCAAAGAAAAGTTTTAGGTTTTATTGAACAATGGGTTACCCAGTCCTATGCTCTCAGAAGAAAAAATAATGGACTTGGGAACCTATGTTAACAAATTGGACATACATGCTCATAACACAACTGCTCACTCTATCAGTTCATCAGAAGCAACATTGCCAACAGGGAAGAATCTCTACGACAGGTTAAAGAATTTGTTTCATCTTGAGTATGAAATAAGGTATTTGTTCCCAAACCGGCCCACTTTCTTCAGATACACAGAGGCCGATGAAACATTGAAAAATCTTAAACGAACCATAATAGCAGAAGAAAAATGATGGGAAGACTTATTAGAAATTTTGTGAAATTCATCCTCAGGTAGATAATTTTGCCTTTTACTATCATGTAAAGGATAAATAGAGGAGCAAAGGTTAAAGAGTATTAGTTTGGCAGTTGAAAGAGTATGAGTAGAAATAAAGAGTATCAGACAAGTAAGGCATTCAAAAAGAATTATACAAAAGGACAACATCGAGCCCTATTGTAGGACCTGCCTCCAGCACATCCACAAAGGGAGGAAACAACACACCAACAGTTACTTTTTGTCCTATCTATGAGATCATCTATCTCCTTTTTATTGTAACTTATTAATTAGTCACCCTAACTTATTTGCTAGGTTATTGTGATATATTTTAATTATTTTTTGTATAAATAAACCCTCGAAGAAAGTATTGAGGATGGATTTTACTACTTCGCTGTGACATTGATGTTTTTGGAATAAAAGCATTTTGGAGAAATTTATTTGTGGCTTACTGGATGACAATTTGAAGCTCAGGACTTTTTGCAGGATTCATGTGTCGGACTGCACTTCAATAAGTCTTTCTATCCTATGTTTTAAGTTTTATATCTGTCTATAATACCATTGTGTCCATTTCTAAATACTTGACATAAAAGAATAACTCATAATTTACTTAATTGTACTCTGAGTTCAGTTGTGATTATTCTAAATGTTTTCCTCTAAATTAGTTATAAGCAACGAATTCTTAATTTCTCTTGCTTCGCTAATTTAAACATTTTGGTTACTATAGTAAAGAATTCTTCACTGCTCTTTATTTGTAATCATTTCATTTCTTTCTTTTGAACATGGTGAAATATTCTTAACTGCCTTTCATCCCTTCAAACCCATTCCATGCACTTTAAATTTTAAGGATTGTTATCTGTTTGGCTATCTTGCCCTGCAAAGCCATCTTGTGTGTAGAATAGAAATCCAGTAAAGCCATCCTTTGACTCCATAGCCCAATGGCCTAAAAATATTCAACCTTGCCCTTAGTTAGCGAATTCCACCATTTTCAAAACAAACTCTTGGATCTATAACTAGCCTAAAACTTTCTAAGAACAAAGATAAATCATAAAGAGAGAGCCCTCTGGATGCAGATTGGCTAGATTCTGCATCTGAAGGTTGGTTTGTGGTTACCTCGGGTATACTTTCATTTTCCACAAATTCAAGGAAAACCTGAGTGATAACATAGTGGCGACCATACTGGGGAGCCTGAATCATTTTTATTGTTAATATTGTTCACTTATAAGCTATAGACAGAGTCTGAAGATAAGCCAGGTAGCCTTTGAAACGCTTTTGCTCTGCAACTGCATAGTAAATAAAAGCTGCTTCAGTCTATCTCTGATTTAGCTTATACACTGAACCTTAGTTTCAAATGTTTAATCAGAATCTCTAGTTTAATAAATCTTTGAGAAAATTTTAATCACAAATCATTATTTCTTGAAGAATTTGTAGAAGTTGTACTTTCATTTCAATTAAAACCAAAAATCCAAAAACATATATCATCTAGGAAAACTGGCTTCAGAAAGGATTCGTCACACTAGGTCAAATCCTGACCCTAATCCACCACCGATATTTGAAAATCCAAATCTTATTCCTAGGATTCTTAGAAGACAAGGAAGTCAAGAAAGTTCTGAAAGAGGTAGTCAAGAGAGTTCTGGAAGTTCCAGACCTCTTTCTAGATCACATTCCTGTCCTGTGAAGATCATATATTTTGACGAAATTCCTTTTGATGAGCGATTTGAAACATCTTTGTTTGTGAATTTTTCTGAATCTGAATTGTCTAAGCTTGTTCCAGACCCACTGTTTCATGAAGATTTACAATTGAGATTCGTTTCATATCATCTTGACAGACAGTTACAAGACTCCATTCAATCTGAACAAACCTTTGAAGAAAGTTCAAACATTTCTGTAATTACTGAAGCTTCCCCAAGCTCAGCTACCTTTCCTCAAAGTTTTCAAACCCCAGTCACTCCTTCTACTCCTCCACCCAGACCACCACCACCTATTATTCCATTACACCTTCCAATGGCCAATAGATATGCTCCGTTACAGTTGCCAGCCAACCCTGCTGCTTTGCCCCAAGATTATTAGAGTAAGATCACACCTTTTGATGGATCAGGTACTTACACAGCTCAACAACATACCAAAAGGATGACTGATTACTTTGAGTTTTATGAAATTGACACTGATGATGTCCGAATGAGAATTTTTGTTCAAAGTCTTACTGGAGAAGTCAGGACATGGTTTAGGGCCCTTGCTCCAAACAATATTGCTGATTTACCAGCTTTGTATAGGTCATTTTTAAATAGATGGGAGAAGAAGAAAGACCCTCTTCAGATCCTATCTGACTTTGGAAAATTGAAAAGAGGACCTAATGAAACAGTACAAGATTACATCATCAGATTTAATGAAGCCTATAACGCTGTTCCTCAAAACCTTAGACCACCTCCGGACTCAGTATTGGTTAAATTCCCTGATGGTTTTGACTCTGACATAGCATATTCTCTTAGGGAAAGAGCCCCCCAAACCCTAGAAGAGATGCAAAGCATAGTGGTTAGTGTGGAAGCAAACCTCATAGAAAAACGAGCCAGAGCCAGGGCCGAAAGAAGAATGCCTATGAATGAAGAACCTTCAGCTTTTGAAAGAAAGCTGGATGAAATCATTAAAGGTATGGAAAGACTGGGAGACAGAGTGGAGACAATCGAAAGAAAGTCCTCTGGTGATAATCAAAATGTTGTGAGAAACCCAAACTTTAGAAGAAATCAGAACCAAAATATTGGGAAGAATGTCCCTGACCAAAATATCAGGCCACCATTCCAAGAAAATTTTGTTCAAGGTTCGACTTCTGAAGAGCCTACTGAGGATGTTGAAATAAATAATGTGACTGAAGAACAAAATGAACCAGAAGTTTTCCTATCTCAGGATGATCAAGAGAATCACATCCTTGAAACATTTCAAACTCATTCAGGAGAGACTTTTGATTTTAAAGAAGGCTATGACACAGCAATTTATGAGGTTCATAAACAGTATAATTTAAGAAGCAGACGGATTGATGTGCCAGAGAATAGCAAACAGAAAGCTATAAAACAAAATGTCAAAGGTAAAGTTAACATCCCTCCTGTACAAAACACTCCTCGTGTACAAATTTTGTCTAGGACAACTCCTAACCCCTCAAATCCAATAATTGAAGATGTGTCTGACAATCAACTGAACAATAAACAACAATCTAATACTTTTCCTCCTGTAGGAAATGTATAAGAACCAATAGAAATTAATTCAGAAACACCTTCAAATCATAATCCCACTCATGAAAAAGAGAAAAATGTTGAAGATCCAAAAAATAGAGAAAACCCAACTGTCTAGAACACTAGAGCTCAAACAGAAAAACCTTTCAATTTAGAGGCTGAAATAGGCAAACTAAAGATAGCTGTTCCTTTATCAGAACTGGCTAAACATGATGTCTATAGAAGTCAAATCAGCAAATCCCTTAACATTAACATTACTGGAATGGATGATTCAGTGAATATTCTTGATGATCAACCCAAACTCCTTTTTGGCCCCGAGGTAAATGGCAAACCAGAAAGTGGAGGAACTCCTCCATTTTATGTAAGCTTGAATGTTCATGACAAAATACTCCATAATGCAATGCTTGATTTTGGAGCATCCCATAATTTGATGCCAAAAGCTGTGATGGAAAGATTAAATTTAGACATTACCAGACCATATAAAGATATGTTTTCTTTTGATTCTAGTCAGGTAAGATGTTTAGGTTTGATTAAAGATTTGTGTGTTACTTTGGTGCAATACCTTGTGAAGTCTGTTTTGATGGATATCGTAGTGGCTGATATTCCTCCTAAATATGGTATGTTATTGTCTAGATCCTGGGGTGCTAAACTTGGAGGATCTATTCAATTAGACATGTCATATGCCACTATTTCAGTATTTGGTCAACCTAAAAGATTATATAGAGAGACCTTGATGAAGTACTTAGTTAGTAGCCATGAGAAGCCTGAAAACTTCCCTGTCTATTCAATACATTATGATATGGATTCTTTCATCCTTTATAATGCTGAAATGGACCTTCCTACTGAGCTAGAAGCACCTGAAACGGAAACTACAAATAAATCCACTGTTCAGATCGAAGAAATTTCCGAAGACAAAGAAACACCAGAAAATCAAGAAATTCCATAAAAAGCTAAAAAACTAGCTCCTGTCAAGAAACATGTTAAAACAGTTGATGAAGATTATGAACATGAAATTCTGTGGCATTTAGAATTTGATGGCTCAGTAAACAAGTTAGGAGCAGGGGCTGGAATTTGGTTACATAATGTTGAAAATGATCATGCCGAAGGTCATTCTTATAGATTGAATTTTAAATGCACTAACAACATGGCTGAGTACGAAGCTCTTTTGCTAGGGCTTAAACATGTCAAAAAGTTAGGAGCAATTAGGGTATCAATCATAGGAGACTCTGAATTAATTATCCAACAGATTAATGGTGAATGTTCAACAAAAGATCCCAGATTGAAACAATACAGAGAAACAGTTGTGGAAATTCTTAACACTTTTCTACAAGCTCAACTTGCCAAGATTCCCAGGAAACAAAATTTGCATGCTCACAATCTTGCAATGTTCGCTAGCACATGTAAATTGCCTTTTGGACCTAATCATCAGTTCACAGCTGAGATTAGACATAGACCTGCTATACCGGACAATCTGATGAATTGGCAAGTATTTGTAAATAATAATCAGATCAATAGTTTTTTGACACTAGAAAATGAGTTTTCTAACAGTAATATAGATGAAGACATAACAATCAATGAATCTGATCAAGTAGATGAACAAGAAATGAATATTTCTCAAGAGACTGCAATTCATATGCTTCACCAAACCAAATTCACTGAAAAAGATATGCAAGATTTGAAACAAATGGAGTTCGATGAGATCATAGAAGATGAAACTGAAATCATTAATCTGAAAGATAATCATTTACCCAAAGGATTAACTCCTTTGGAAGATCTTTTTGACTCAAATGACATTCCATTTAAACCCAAAATGGAACCTGTAAAAGCTGACATTGAAGAGTGCAATTTAGGAACACCAGAAAATCCCAAAATGGTTAAATTATCTAAATCTCTGCCAGAAGATCAAAAGGTTAAATATGTTGAACTCTTAAAATAATTCCAGGATGTTTTTGCCTGGAGTTATGAAGATCTTAAATCATATGATACATCAATCATTCAACATACAATACCTTTGAAACCAGATCAGAAACCTTTTAAACAGAAACTTAGAAGGATCAATCCTGTTTTACTACCTTCAATTGAAAATGAAATTAAAAGAATGTATGAAGCAGGAATTATAGCTCCTATTAGGTTCTCAGAATGGGTTTCTAATTTAGTACCAACAAGAAAAAAGACTGGTGAGATTAGACTGTGTGTCGATTTGAGAAATTTGAATAAATTTTCTTTAAAAGATAACTATCCTTTGCCTAAAATAGACCATATCCTACAAAGGGTAGTGGGATCTTCTAGGATATCTCTTCTGGATGGATTTTCAGGGTATAACCAGATTCTGGTTCATCCTGATGATCAAGACAAAACAACATTTACAACACCTTGGGGTACTTTTAAATATGTCAAGATGCCATTTGGACTCAAGAATGCAGGAGCTACATTTCAAAGAGCAATGGACATTGCTTTTGCTAAAGAAATACATGATTTTCTGGTAATTTATCTCGATGATTTAACAGTTTTTTCCAAAACAGATCAGCAACATTTAGATCATCTAAGGCAAGTGTTTATAAAGTGCAGAAAGTATGGTATTTCCTTAAATCCTAAAAAGTCATTGTTTGGTTTGGAAGAAGGAAAGCTCCTAGGTCACATTATTTCTAAAGATGGCATTAGAATTGATCCTAAAAGAATACAAGCAATTTTGCAGATACCTCATCCCAGAAACATTAAAGAACTTCAAGCTTTCATAGGAAAGATCAATTTCTTGAGAAGATTTATTTCTAGTTTAGCTGAATTACTTAGATTGCTTACTAACATGCTTAAAAAGGATTCAAGTATTGACTGGACTGTAGAAGCCAAACAATCATTTGAAGAAATCAAAATGGCTTTAACCAGAACACCAGTTCTTACCAGTCCAAAGTTCGATAGAGATTTCATCATTTTTTCATTTGCTTCTGAACATACAATTGCAGCTGTTTTACTACAAAAGGATGATCAGGGATGTGAAAAACCAATAGCCTTTTTTAGTAAGCACTTAGAGATGCATCTTTGAAATATAATATCATGGAGAAACAGGCTTTTGCACTTGTGAAAGCAATTAAAGATTTCAGAATTTATATATTGTATTCTCATGTGATAGCTTATGTACCTAATGCTGTCGTTAAAGATATCTTGACTCAAGATGGTATTGAAGGCAAAAGGGGTAAGTGGATAGCTACCATACTAGAATATGATATTGAAATTAAACCAACAAAACTCATAAAAGGTCAAGGTTTGGCTCAACTCATGACTGAAACTAATTGCCAAGCCTTAGACATCAATGAACTGGATGACGAACAGGAGATGGCGACTCCACAGATCAGTCAAACCTTCTTAGATTCACCCTGGTACACTGATATCATTTATGTTTTGTTAAACCTGCAAGCTCCTCCAGGGTTGTCCAGAACGAAACAAAGGTTTTTAAAAATGACATCTTTAAAATATTGTATTTTAGATAGTGCTCTTTTTTGGAAAAATCATGATGGAATTCTATTAAATTGTTTATTGAAAGATGAAACTGACAAGGTACTTAATGAATTTCATGCAGGGGATTGTGGTGGACATCTCTACTGGAAGTCAACTGCAGATAAAATCTTAAGGGCTGGTTTTTACTGGCCAACCTTGTTTTCAGATGTTAAAAAATTTGTAACAACTTGTCATAAGTGTCAGATCTTTGAGGGTAAAAGAAAGTTGTTACCTTTACCATTAAAACCAATTTCCACAGAGAGACCCTTTCAACAATGGGGATTGGATTTTATTGGAGAAATCCATCCCTCTTCTTCTGGGCAACACAGATGGATTCTTACTGCAACAAATTACTTTACTAAATGGATTGAAGCTATCCCATGCAGACAAGCCAATGATCCTGTAATTATAGGGTTTTTAGAAACCAATATACTTTCAAGATTTGGCTGTCCAGAGAAAATTATAACAGATAATGCTGCTGCATTTAAGTCTAAGAAAATGATTAGTTTCTGCAATAAATATCACATTACTTTAGGCCATTCAACAGCCTATTACCCTCAGGGTAATGGACTGGCAGAATCTTCCAATAAAAGCCTTATTAATATCATTAAAAAATTATTGGAAGAAAATAAAAAGAACTGGCATAAGAAACTTACCAATTCATTGTGGGCAGATAGACTTACAACTAAGAAATCAATTGGGACTAGTCCATATGAATTAGTTTATGGCATTGAGGCAAGATTCCCATCATCTTTAGGAATTCCTGTTATGAAGTTACTTCAGGAGGCTCAAGTGGAACCAAATGATATTCAGAGAAGAATTAACCAAACAATTCACTTGCAGCAAACCAGAGAAGAAGTGTATCAACGATCCCAAGTCTTGTAGGAAAAGTTAAAGAAAATGTTTGACAAAAGAACTAAAGCAGAAGATTTTCAACTAGGAGAAAAAGTCCTAAGATGGGATTCCAGAAGGGAAGATAAAGGGAAGCATGGAAAATTTGATTTTTTGTGGAAATGAATTTACATCATACATGCTTTACAGGAAAACAACACATACTTTTTGAAAAATTTGGACAATTCAGAAGCTGAGGAAGGACCAGTCAATGGTCGAATGCTAAAGCACTATTTTGATCCTATTTACTAGGATATTCTGATTTTTTCTAACTTGTACATAATATATCCTTTTCTAATGCATCAATTTTGATTGGATGGCGACTTCTTGGAGTTGAAGCCCGAAGTGAAGGCCCTAAGCTTCAAAAGTTTCACTATCATAAATACAATAAAGCTGCCAGAAGAAGGAAATTACATGATTCAGGTTGAAGACATTTTGAGGCAACTGACCTGCTGTTCTTGACTTTTCACAAGGAAAAGCCATCCCCAAGTGGAGCCAGTGTTAGACTCCTATATCAATAGGTGTCATTTTTCATGATTGTCTTATTGAACTATAGAATATGTTCAAACCTTTTTCTTGTGCAAAGGTGTTCCATATTCTTGAAAAATCAAAAAATCAAAAATTTAAAAAATGTAAAGAGGGTATACCCTAAAAGAAAAATCAAAGGGTAAGAAAAGTAAATTGGTCAAAAAAGTGAAAGAAATGAACCCCAAACAAAAAAGAAAGGCCGAGGAAAGTGTGCAAGTCTAAGTGCCACTACTATTTCAGGTTCTGTAATAAAGCAATTGTGTGCAGCTTGTCAAATTTTTGCCACAATTTATGAAGAGTCAAACTGTTTAAACTTGACTCATTCATTTTTCAATTTCATGTTGTAGAATAGAGAATAAATATCTGACCAAACAGTTTAATCTTGGTAGATAAGTAAATAGGTAGAGTTAATAAAAGGTGCTCAACAGTTTAATCTGAGCCCTTGGATGTAATAGGAGTAGAATTGGATAGATTTGCCTTGTAAAAGAAAAGAAGTTTGATAAGGGTTTGCAAGTCTAAGTGCACCCTAATAAAGAAGAGAAAATGGTAGTGTAAAGTAGATAGGGTAGGTAGATGGTGTTGCAAAGTTTCATATGATGAATGATGGTGCTAAATGTGTTTAATCTTTAACTTTCATCACAAGTATTGAAGCAGAATATACATTGGAAAATTCACAAAAAGCAAAGTCAAAATCATTAACTTCCCACATCACTTTCTTCCTAAGAGTTTTACTAATTTCCCCAAAGTGCTAAGGAATTTGAAGATTAAAGAGGCTCAAGGCATTTCCTTGACTTTTGGAGGGACCGGACCCTCGGCCTGATGATCAAAAAGACCTAAGTACTTGAAGTTATCCATCATTGCACTCATTCACTTTTAATCTTTTCCTAAGTAAAATCCCATTTTACTTAGGAAAATCATGCAAAATTCCATAATAATCCCTCAAAATTACTTACTATTCTATGTTTAAGTGTTGAAGTTTAGATGATACAATTTACTTCATAAATCTTCACTTTCCTAGTTGTGCAAAGCATTTTGAGTTTTCCTTGTCCCTTTGTCATATTAACATCTGATTTATTTATTAAATTCTTATTGAAATACCTTATCCTATTATCTATAATACCCTTTTATAATAATAACCCAAAAACCCATTTATTCTAAGTTTTGGCCAAAGTTTATTTAATCCCTTTTATTAAATAAAAAATCCCACAATAAAAATCCTTTGGCTAAAATATACCTATAGATACTATCCCCGCCCCTATGGTTAATAAATTTCATTAATTTATTACCATATAATATAAAATATACGAAAAACAAAGTTTAAACATATATTATATGTTTAAAACGAAAAAACATAAATAAAAACCCAAGTCTGTATGTAACCCCGACCTTTCCATAAACCAAAGAAATTAATTAATCAATTGGATTAGTTAATAATCTTACCCCTCCGCAAATCAGAAGCCGCTCGAAATGATTAATTAAAAGTTAATTACGTTGGGGCCCGCGCATTAACCTCCCCGCCACTTCCCTTTCGGATCACTGTTCGATCTTTCCATTCGAGATCCACGGTTCACAAACATTCCGCTAGCCATCCCCTTTACGATGATTAACTCGCGAAATCGCGGCGGTCTTCAAACAGTGTGATGGCTACGTGTCACGCGCTCTATGGATTCGCTGCCTCCCCGTGGAAAACCGCCTGCTCCCGAAAGCGGTGCGGAAATTACCGCTTACCGCCAGATCCTGATGACTTGTCCTCCCGTACCATGATGACGTCACTCCCATAAATAATAAAAAACCCTTTGACTTTGTAAATAAAACAAAACTCCGCGTATTTTCTATCATTTTTTCTGGTGAAAGTGACTGCGCCCTCCACTGAAAATTTGAAAATTTCGCTGTTAAACTGCTGTCGACCAAGATTGCTGAACTCCATTGCTATACTAGTGCCCGAGAATTCATCCGCCATTAACCAGTGCCTGTAAATCTCGACATTTTCCATAAAACAGGTATTTATCCGATTTCTTGCTGGAACTCTTTGAATAATCTGCATTCCAATGTTAAATTCACGCCATAGTCTGAAGAAAAGTTTAATATTTGTCTGTTTTAGTTCTTGCAACTAAAATCAAACTTCCAAAACTCAAATTGCGCCCGTTCTGTGAAAAACCCCCAAAATTTCCACTTTGAATACACAAGAACTAAAATGGAAGTCCCGGCAACCTTGAGTGTAGCCCCATTAAACGCCCCTCACAGAGAATTGGAATACTTGCCACTAGTGGATAAAGATTTTCAAATTAAAGACTTAGTTTTCGATGAAAATCCCCTTCGAAGTTATTGTCGCTGCAGAGATGATTATTCTAAAGGTTTAGATCTCATTGGGTTATGGGAATCCAATTTTCCAAGATATCTCATCCCCTCAGTCCGTATTTTCCCGGAAATTATCCACTACTGTCATTCCAATTATGATCCAACTCAAAGAGCAGTGTTATCCCCGGACCAGAGTATCCTTTTCCCCATTACTCCTCAAGCTATCAATACAATGCTCCATTTTGAACCTGATCAAAATCTTACTCCCTTTTCCATGGAAGAACTACTTGAAAGGTCTACCCAATTGTCCCAAGAAAAATTGAAATACATTTGTCAAACCTTTATGTTACCTGAACATCAACCTAAGGGCCCTCCTCCCTATGGTTTTGCATTTTTTACTGAATTAGGCAAGCTCATCCTGAATATGATATCCTTTGTACTGGGTTTTAATACTAGTGAGTATGTTGATGAGTTAACCCTAGTATTATTATCCATCTTCACTCCTGGACAACCTCCTGCTGTGAAATATGACTTTGCATCTTTCATTGCAAATAAAATCCATGACCAGTTCATGAGGTTAGATAATGAGAAAGTGTTTAATTATTCCTCAGTTATTTACCATCTCATCATCTATTATCAATCAGAGAAGTTCCCTTTTCCTGTTGAAAAGCTTGATGCCAAGGGAAACCCTAGGTCTGTTATATTTTGGTTTGCCATAACTCACAGTTCCTATAATTCTCCTTATTCTTATGCTGAGTTCATTGATATTTTCATACATCCTGCAACTACCTTGTTGACAGGAGTTGCTCCTCCAAGGCTTAGCAATGAGATTAAGAAAACTTTACAGCTTTCAAGGACATACAAAGTTGGAGATTGGTATTTGTACCAAAATTATTCAGAAATCAGAATATATGGATGTGAACTTTGTCCATTGAAGCTGCCTAAATATGTGCCTATGAGACTTTTTGCCTTAGAGTATTTCAGGCAAATGAATAATTCTGATGTTATTCATTTTTGTAACGCTAAGAAGAAAGCCCAACTCAGAATCAAAAGTCAGTTAGGTCCCTTTATATGCAATTCTAGGGATGCTGAACAAGAAGCAGAAAATATATTGCAAAACCATTTCAAGTTACAAAAGAGTTTCCGTTGGATTCCCTATGATCCATTCAGTTTTATATGTGACAAAAGAATGAAGAACAAATCAACACTCTACTTTCACCGCAGAATTCCGGAAATAGAACAGTATGCTAATCAAGATGAGTGGATGGAAGGAACATTAATTGAACAGGATAGTGAAGAAGTCAATATGAACAAAATTATGAAAGATCTTGAGAAAAAGTTTGACCTAGAATCTTTTGGGAAAGTGCAGGTACCTCATATTGGCACTTCTTCAGCAGGAAATCTTCAACAAGGATTACAGGAAAAAATCCCATCAATTGCAGTTGAGTGTAAAGGCAAAGGAAAAGAACCAGAAGTACAAGTCATTGAAACTTTCATCATGACAGAAAAGCCTCAAACCTCCAAGGCACCAGATCAAACACAGTTTTCCCCTGTTCAAGTTAATCATCCTGAAGTTTCAGAATTGCAGACTCTATCTAATATGGAAATAGGCAAGAAAAGACAGGTTACAAATCCCACTCCTCCCAAAGAAACTTCACAACAACACCAGGCTAAAAAGCAGAAACTGAATCCACTTCCAGAAGTGGAATCTATAGATGAAATGTTTGATGATGAAAGAGAGGATAGTCAACTAACTGGTTCAGTTAGTGAAATACACACAGGTCATAAAGGAAAGGAATTACAAAAATAGTTGAGCACTGAAGTGTCTTCCTTTAAACAGCCAAAGACAGATGCAGGTGATATAAAGAAAACTTTCATTAATATAAAAGCAAGGAATGACCCATTGAGGATGCAGGTATATGATCAGTATCTTAGAATGGCTCCACACAATTAAGAAAGATTAATGTCAACTTTTGACATTCAGCAAGGAAAAATGATGATGAGCCATTTCAAATCCAAAGTGCCAAAACCCAAGACAACATCTGATTACATTAGAACCAATTTTGAGGTCCTAGCAAGAGACATTCATCCATTGGACCAGATAGAATTACATAAACAAACTGGGGAAATGATATATTCTACCCTTACTGATAAAACAATGGCAGTCCATAGATTGCAAGATTCTTTAAATAATACAAATACCCAGTTTCAAATTGAGAAAGCTTCTTCTCAGGCAAAGGATAATAGAATAAAATATCTGGAAGAAATAATCATCAGTTTGGGTCATAATCCCAAAGATATAAAAAACATTGAGGCACTGATTAAAAAGAAGGATGATGATATTGCTGCACTAAGAAAGCAATTGAAATTGCTAGCTTCAAGGCATCCCCAAACTCAAGAAGTTTTGAAGGAAAATTCACAAGAAGAAATGATGGAATTGCTCCTGAAAATGACTGAGCAACTGAGTGAAACTGAAAAAGAATTGGAACAGGCATTGAAAGAAAAGAAAACCATCATGCAGACATCCACAACTGAGGTTACTACAGGTACAACAACAGCAGATCAACAAACAGATCCATTACAGGTGAATACTTCTAATTTAAGTTCTGATGAATTAGTAAAACAAATGGAAAGTTTAAAACTAAGAGTCACAGAACTTCAATCTGCAAAATTACAGCTGGTAAATTTGGAACAAAAATATGATATGTCAAAAAAGACTGTTGCTGATAATACAAGAGAAATCAAAAGGTTGGAGAAATTGGTTAAGGCTTTAGAAAAAGATCTCTCATTAGAAAAGCCTTTGAGAGAAATTAATGAAATTATTTGGAATAATATTATTGATTCAATAAAGAGTATTTGGTCTTTTGTTCAAATCATCTTTGAAAAAAATGACTTGGTCAAAGTATCTATGGAAGAAATTGCCAAAACAAGAGAAGAATTAAAGGATAGACCTGAGCAAGCAAATCAACTTATACAGTTTTTGAACACCCAGACCAAGCAACAGCTTGCAGAGCTTGGAATTGAGGACAGGACAGGTACTATTTTAGAAATAAAAATATTTTTTACCAAAAGAACTCTTATGCAAAATCTGGAAAGAAGATGCTCAGATATTCAGGAAGAAATTAATGCCTTCAAAGAAAAGTTTTAGGTTTTATTGAACAACGGGTTACCCAGTCCTATGCTCTCAGAAGACAAAATAATGGACTTGGGAACCTATGTTAACAAATTGGATATACATGCTCATAACACAACTGCTCACTCTATCAGTTCATCAGAAGCGACATTGCCAACAGGGAAGAATCTCTACGACAGGTTAAAGAATTTGTTTCATCTTGAGTATGAAATAAGGTATTTGTTCCCAAACCGACCCACTTTCTTCAGATACACAGAGGCCGATGAAACATTAAGAAAACTCAAAAGAACCATAATAGCAGAAGACAAATGGTGGGAAGACCTATTGAAAATTTTGTGAAATTTATCTTCAGGTAGAGAATTTTGCCTTTTACTATCATGTAAAGGATAAATAGAGGAGCAAAGGTTAAAGAGTATCAGTTTGGCAGTTGAAAGAGTATCAGTAGAAATGAAGAGTATCAGACAAGCAAGACAGTAAAAAAGAATTACTTAAAAGGACAACATCGAGCCCTATTGTAGGACCTGCCTCCAGCACATCCACAAAGGGAGGAAACAGCACACCAGCAGTTACTTTTTGTCCTATCTACGAGACCATTTGTCTCCTTTTTATTGTAACTTATTCATTAGTCACCCTAGATTATTTGATAGGTTAGTGTGAGATATTTTAAATCATTTTTTGTATAAATAAACCCTCGAAGAAAGTATTGAGGGTGGATTCTACTACTTCGCTGTGACATTGATGTTTTTGGAATAAAAGCGTTTTGGAGAAATTTATTTGTGGCTTGCTGGATGACAATTTGAAGCTCAGGACTTTTTGCAGGATTCATGTGTCTGATTGCAGTTCAATAAGTCTTTCTATCCTATGTCTTAAGTTTTATATTTGTTTATAATATCATTGTGTTCATTTCTAAATACTTGACATAAAAGAATAACTCAGAATTTACTTAATTGTACTCTGAGTTCAATTGTGATTATTCTAAATGTTTTCCTCTAAATTAGTTATAAGCAACGAATTCTTAATTGCTCTTGCTTCGCCAATTTAAACATTTTGATTACTATAGTAAAGAATTCTTCACTGCTCTTTATTTGTAATCATTTCATTTCTTTCTTTTGAACATGGTGAAAGATTTTTAACTGCCTTTCATCCCTTCAAACCCATTCCATCCACTTTAAATTTTAAGGATTGTTCTCTGTTTGGCTATCTTGCCCTGCAAAGCCATCTTGTGTGTAGAATAGAAATCCAGTAAAGCCATCCTTTGACTCCATAGCCCAATGGCCTAAAAATATTCAACCTTGCCCTTAGTTAGCGAATTCCACCATTTTCAAAACAAACTCTTGGATCTATAACTAGCCTAAAACTTTCTAAGAACAAAGATAAATCATAAAGAGAGAGCCCTCTCTGGATGCAGATTGGCTAGATTCTGTATCTGAAGGTTGGTTTGTGGTTACCTCGGGTATACTTTCCTTTTCCACAACTTCAAGAAAAACCTGAGTGATAACAGGGCCCACACAGGCTATTTTTAGGTTTATGTCTATTTTTAGAGATGGTGAGCATATTCTATATGTAGAAGGAGGCTATTTGTAGATGGTTGGTCAAATGTGAAAAATAGATGAGATTCTATTTTTAGAAGATTGGGCGAAGTCTATTTATAGATCGCTGATCTAAAAATAGATGCATGTCAGTTATTATTATATCTTAATAATAATCCGACAATAAACAACAACTTATTCTCTTGAAGCACTTTATTTCAGTGAACAGATTTGGCAAATCAGTGGGCTGAAGGAATTATGCAATTCCTAAGGGTAAACTGGAGTTCATGCATGGAGGACTCAGTTAGAACTCAAGTGGCAGAGTTATGGCAGAGTTGGAAGAGTAGTTTATGGAGTTGTATTCAGTTTAACTCAGTTAGACTCAGTTGAGCTAGTTGTATCTAGTCTAACTGAATGATACAATAGTGAGAGTGGAGTGAATTAATTCATAAATAATAACTCATTAATCAATTGAACAATACATCAGTTAGATACAGTGCATGTCAGATCCAGTGGAGACTCAGTGGAGAGATAGGTGAAAGGGCAAGATGGACTATCTGTTGTGACCATAGTGATGCATGAATTGCATCTACATATACATTGGAGTTGCCAATGATACTCACGCAGTCAAGGAGAGTGGGATTACATTGAATTGGTCTTTGTAATAAACTTGGATTGCACAGTGGAGGTAGGCTAGAAGGAGGGCACAAATTGGTGCATGGATTTGCAGATTTCTTCTATGTTAGTGTGTGATGATTGATAGTACTGAGAGCTTGATGTACTAAGCTTTGTATGAGATTGTTACATGATCTCTATGATACATAATATATGATAGTTGGGGTTTTTAGCTTTAGGATTTCCCGTTAAACTGTGTGTTTTTATTGCTTCATGTGTTTTGCAATTGTTGATGAAATTTCCACAAGAATTATAGTGGAAGGATTCTGTATTTTGCAAGAAGATAAATATTGTGAGATCAAGAGAGTCCAGATATATACATACATATTGTATATAATTTCTACATTGTTCACATGCGAGGATTTAATTTTAATGTTACAGTTGTTGGTTTTGATGTTGAGAATGCAACAAGATGATGAGCTTAGTGGAAAGAAGTCGCCTTCACTAAGTGGGCCCGCAGGCTATTTTTGGCGCAAAGTCTATTTTTAGACTATGTCTATTTTTAGACATATGGATCATGTTCTATGAGTTGCAGGATGATATTTGTGGATGGTTGGTCAAGTCGGGAAAAATATATGGACTTCTATTTTTAGACATATTGGGCGGAATCTATTTTTAGATTGCCAGTCTAAAAATAGATATGTCGAATATTATTAGCTCTTAATAATATTTGGACTCTAAACATTATCTTATTCTCTTTGAGCACTTCAGTTAAGTGCACAGATGTGGCACAGGAGCTGACAGAAGGAATTACGCTATTCCTGAGGGTTAAGTGGAGCTATTGCATGGATACTTCAGTTAGAACTCATGTGACAAAGTTTGGTGGAGTTGATTGAGGAGTTAATGGAGTTGTGTTTAGTTTAACTAATCTAAACATAGTTGAACTAGTTGTATTTAGTCTAAATGATTAATACACTAGTGAAGAGTGGTGTGAATTAATTATTAATTAATTCACTAATTATAAACTCATTAATCAACTAAAGAATACATCAGTTAACTTCAGTGCATGGACATTTTCAGTGGAGACCAGTGCAGAGATAGGTGAAAGAGCAGGTTAACTATCAGTTGTGACTATACTGTTGCATATTTGCAACAACCAGTGATTGGAGAAGCCCATGAGGATTGCGCAGTACAAGCCAGGTGGTTCAAGTTATTTAATGAGCCATCCTACAACATTGATTACGCAATAGAGGCTGGCTATCAAGTGGCAAAAGATTGGAGCATGTGTTTTGCTAGATCTAGCTTGATAGTGTGTAGCAATTGAGGGTGTGCATGAGAGCTTGTGAGGAGCTTTTGTACTATGATTGTTACATGATCTCCATGACATATAATATACAGATAGTTGGGGTTTTCAGCTTTAAGCTTTCCCATGAAATACTGTGTTCATATGTGTGAATTTTTATGGTTTTAATGTGCGCATGCAATTGATTTTATTTCCGCATGTAATGATCAATGGTAGAAGAGATTCTGTATTGTGCATGAAGCTAAATAGTGTGTGATCAGGAGAATCTCGGTGAATAATATATCAGTTATTCAAATTTCTACATGGTATCAGAGCGATATTGATCATTGGAACAATTGCAAAACATTGAAGCGGTTGAGTTTTCTGCCGGTGGAATTCGAATTTGCAGTAGTGTTTTCTTGGTGTCAAAGTTGAGATGTCTTTCAACGGATTGAGATTGGAGTATTCCCTTGAGGGAAACTCGAATTATATTGCATGGAAGTATAGGATGGAGGCGGTGTTGGATGAAAATGGGTTGAAGGAGTTCATAGATGCAGAAATTCCAAAACTTGCTTCTGGCGATGCTGCCGCACTTGATGCATGGAAAAAGAAGACAACAAAGTGTCGAAGAATTCTGTTGGAAGGTGTAAAGGATCACATAGTGTCCAATCTTCATGGTAAGGCTTCTCCATTCTTGATGTGGAAAGCCTTGACAGATTTATTTCAAAGCAAGAGCGACCAGAGGAAGTTGGCGCTCAAGGATAGACTCAGAAACATAAAAATGGAGAAAGGCGACAGTATGGCCAAGTACCTCACGAAGTTCATCCAATGCAGGTATGAGCTGGGAAGTGTGGGGGTTACTGTTGATGACGAGGACTTGGTGAGCTTGGCTCTCCTTGGGCTTCTGAAGAGTTGGCATTCCTATCAGGACTCTGTCAATGGTTGGGAGAAATTTCCAGGATGGGAGTGACTTTGGTAGGATCTTGTGCAAGAGGAGATAAGGCGAAGTACCAGGGACGGATCTTCATCAAAGAACTTTGATGAAGAAATTTGCGCTTTGGATGCCAAAGCAAAGAAGGGGAAGAGCGAGAAAGCTTCTCAATCCGGTGCGAAAGGCAAGAAGCAAGACATGTCCAAGGTGAAGTGCTTTCACTGTCACCAACACGGACATTACGCCACTAGTTGTCCACAGAAGAAGAAAAATAAGCAGGCTGCTAGATCTGCAGCTGGAGAGGCCTTAGCCTCGCAGTTTGAGCTGGATTTTTTGTTGATCGCATGCTTGGTCTCAAGTGTGATGGGTTCAGTGTGGTTTCTTGACGGTGGTGCATCTTTTCCCATGACGGAGATCTTGCTATCAGTGCGTCTGGATGAGAAAGATCTTGGAGTGCACATCGAGATGGGCGATGATGGTAGATACAGTGCGACCGGTATCACTACCATTTCCTTTGAGAAGGAGTCTGGTAAACCCTTCGTATTGAAGGAAGTGATGCATGTTCCAGGATTGAAGAAGAATATTATCTCTGTGGCGATGTTAGAAGACAAGGGATATGATGTTATCTTTAGCGAGGGAAAGGCTTTCCTGTGCAGTAAGGAAACTGGTGAGACCCGGAGGATAGGGGTTTGAATTAAGAACCTTTATCAATTACATGTATATGGCTGCACAACAATGGCAGGCAAGGCAGAAGGAGTGGTGATCCAGGATGATGGCGAGTTGTGGCACTAGATATTGGGCCACCTTCACCTTGGAGCTTTGAAGATCTTGCACCTTGATTTCTCTTGGGCCTACATGGATGCGTCCTCTTAACGCCCCCGGTCGGAGGATCGGTGCAGGGATGTACCTTGGGAAAATTTGTGAAATCCACATTTCACGAGAAGGATAGTCGCGCCACGACGATCCTTGAGAGAATTCACACGAGACGTGTGTGGAATCTTTCTGGCTTCCGACCCAGTAAGCACGGGTATTAGGTGATATTTGTTGATGATTTTCTCGGAAATCTTGCGGATCTTCTTCATGCAGAAGAAGAGAGAGACATACTCAAAGTTCTGTGAGTTCAAGGCACTGGTTGAGAAAGAATCGGGGAAGTAGGTGAAGGCTCTTAGGAGCGACAATGGTGGTGAATTCATATCTGGCGAATTCAAGGACTTTTGCAGCGCAGAAGGAATTCGAAGAGAGCTCATAGCACCTCATAACCCACAGCAGAACGGGGTTGCTGAGCGGAAGAACAGAACGATCGTGGGTGCTGCACGGGCGATGTTGCATGATCGGGGCCTACCCATTCACTTGTGGGCGGAGGCATGCAATACTACAGTATATGTGCAGAACCGTTGTCCTCACAGAATACTTGGCATGAGTACACCCGAGGAGGCGTTTTCTGGTAAGAAGCCTGATATTTCCCATTTGAGGATTTTGGTTCTGTTTACATTCATGCTTAACGAGAAGGATGCCGGGAAAGGAAAATTTGGAGCCATTTTGTAGAGGTTGGGATATTTTTGGGGTACACTGATACGCCCCACAACTATCGTGTGTATTTTCCAGACAGTCGTAAGACTGTTGTGCGACGGGATATCAAAATTCATGAGGAGAAAGCCATGAAGTGTTTGCTTGAGAGGGAGCCACACTTGCATGCAGATGAGGAGCTATTAGTTCCTAAGGATGAGTCTCAGGATGTGGATCAACCACAAGATGAGGTTCATGGAGTGGAAGAGACCACTCATGCAACGCCAACCATCAGAGGGTGGAAGTGCACTACAGAAGCTGAGCGACTGGCTCAAGATGCAGAGAAGGTTGTAGGAGCACCTACATCACAGTGCAGACAGAGACAGTCACCTGACCGGTATACTGGATACATGGCTCTTATGAGCAAGTGTATCGTGACAGAGCCATCCTCTTTCGAGGAAGCTGTGGAGGACCCCGCATGAGTAGATGCCATGGTGGAAGAGTATGATTCGATTGTCAGAAACAGTGCATGGGAGATTGTCCCGAGGCTAGAGGGGAAATCAGTGGTGGGTTCGAGATGGATCTACAAAGTGAAGTAGGCAGGTGACAGGAATGTGGAGAAGTATAAGGCAAGATTTGTTGCCGAGGCTTCTCCATGAGAATGAGGGGATCGACTATGAGGAAACCTTTGCACTGTCGCAGGGTATTCCATGGGAGCATCCTAGCTCTCTCGGCGAAGATGGCGAATGGGGTGGCACATTCATCGGATGGATGTGAAGACTGCGTTCCTCAATAGAGTCATTGAGGAGGAGGTGTACATATAGCAGCCCGAAGGTTTCAAGATCTTCAGTAGCGAGTCGCATGTGTGCAGGCTCAAAAGAGTGTTTTATGGGTTGAAACAAGCACCTCGTGCTTGGTACATACGGATAAACAACTATTTCACCGGAATTGGATTCTCCAAGAGTGAGGTGGATCCAAACCTATATCAGATTGTGGTGGAGGGTAAGTTGGCGATCATTGTACTTTATGTAGATGATTATCTTGGCCAGAGTGATGAACAGATAACATGCATGGGCTGGCTTTGTTGATACTCTCTTCCCACAGTGGACGGAGAGGAAGGAAGATACCTATCGTGACCAGTGGTCGCCAGCGTGTCCGGCAGTTGGTGGGGTAAAACATGTATCCTGGTCAATACACGACCGGAGCATATGCTACGCTATTAACCAGCTTTCACAAGCTATGGTTAAGCCTACCAAGCTCTTTTGGAAGGCGAGGAAGCATGTATTGAGATATCTCAGAGGTACATCGGGATATGGATTATGGTACAGATAGGAGGATGAGCTGAGGCTGCATGGCTTCACGGATCGGTATCATCATATCAGAGATTGTGTGCAGCAGAAGATCATGTTAATTTATTACATTCCTACGGAGGATCAAGACGCTAATATCTTGACAAAGGCACTCACCAGGAGAAAATTCGAATACCATAGAGGCAGGATCGGGGTGGCTGATAATCCCTATCTTGTTGAGAGGGAGTGTTGAGATTGCAACAAAATGATGAGCTAGTGGAAAGAAGTCGCCTTCTTAAGTGGGCCACATCGAGCTATTTTTGGGCGCAAAGTCTATTTTAGACTATGTCTATTTTTAGACATGTCGATCATATTCTGAGTTGCAGGATGCTATTTATGGATGGTTGATCAAGTTAGAAAAATAGATGGACTTCTATTTTTAGACATATTGGGCGGAATCTATTTTTAGATTGCCATTCTAAAAATAGATATGTCGAATATTATTAGCTCTTAATAATATTTGGACTATAAACATTATCTTATTCTCTTGGAGCACTTCAGTTAAGTGCACAGATGTGACACAGGAGTTGAAAGAAGGAATTATGCTATTCCTGAGGGTTAAGTGGAGCTATTACATGGATACTTCAATTAGAACTCATGTGACAGAGTTTGGTGGAGTTGATTGAGGAAGTTAATGGAGTTGTGTTAAGTTTAACTAATCTAAACATAGTTGAGCTATTTGTATATAGTTTAACTAATTGATACAATTAGTGAGAGTGGTGTGAATTAATTATTAATTAATTCACTAATGATAAACTCATTAATCAAATAAAGAATACATCAGTTAACTTTAGTGCATGGACAGTTTCAGTGGAGACCAGTGCAGAAATAGGTGAAAGAGCAGGTTAACTATCAGTTGTGACTATACTGTTGCATATTTGAAACAACCAGTGATTGGAGGAGCCCATGAGGATTGCGCAGTACAAGCCCCCGGAGTGGTTTATGTTATTTAATGAGCCATCCTACAACATTTATTACGCAATAGAGTGGCTATCGGAGTGCGAGATTGGAGCATGTTTTGCTAGATCTAAGCTTGATTAGTGTGCTTGATTGGAGGTTGTCTTTGAGAGCTTGTGAGGAGATTTGTATGATGATTGTTACATGATCTCTATGACATATAATATACAGATAGTTGGGGGTTTTCAGCTTTAAGCTTTCCCATAAATTACTGTGTTCATATGTGTGAAATTTTATGGTTTTAATGTGTGCATGCAATTGATTTTATTTCCGCATGTAATGATCAATGGTAGAAGAGATTCTGTATTGTGCATGAAGCTAAAATAGTGTGTGATCAAGAGAATCTCGGTGAATAATATATTAGTTATTCAAATTTCTACATTTGAAACAACGACAACGTAACATAAACTCTGACGGGTTCTACAGTGATCACATGGCGGGGATGAAGAGTTTAAATGCGACGGTTAAACAGAACCTTATCACTCCGGGTTCCAAGTCTATTTTTGGAGTTTATTCAAACTAAACTGCGTGGGTTTCAGCGAAGGGTCAACTTGTGACCACTCCGCCTAACCATCACACTTTAAATCTAACGGTTTTCGACTGGCGGGAGATATAGCGCCTACCTTATTTTTCGGGAATTTATTAAATTTAACTTAAGTTAAGTGCCTGTCTCCACATTTAGTGGAGCTTTTCTAGATGACATTAGGAAAAATGCATTGGGAGGTCAATTTTCAACCAATTTTGGTGAAACAAGAGTCTACCTAGACTAATTTGAGCATTTTGGAGCCATTGGTGTAGAGAAAACAATTATTAGAGGCCTGTAAACATATGTAATTTTCAATTTTGAGCATAATGACAAAGAGGGACTATAATGTTCCTACTTAGCCTTAGCTAAGAGGAGACATTCAATTTTGATTTAGTTTATGTTTTATGAATAGATGAATAAAGGATGACATGTAAAACTCCTAAGAAGTCTAAATAAATCAATGCCCATGTGAACCAAGACAAATCAGGGCTATGTACATAATCACTTGCAGGTGTGAAAGAGGTTTTGAGCGAAGATTGGGTCCACCTTGACCAAGTCAACTGCGCTGTCTAGGTTCATTGTATCTCCAAAAGGGACTGCACAGTTCTAGAAGGGAGCCTCTAATGTGAAAAGGACCAACTCATCCAAGTGGTTTGGGTTTGCAAGAGCTATCTCATGTTATAAAAAGGAGGAGAAGGCACATGAAGAGGTTGTTGATGAATTATATTTCTGAAGTATTTGTTTTCTTAGACAAATACCATTCTCTGCTGTTTAGTGGAGGATTGTGATTGGAATTCCTGTTTAGGGCTTTCATCTCTTCCCTTGAGGATCATTGGAGGAGTTCTTTGCTGAAGTGAGCCACTATTTGGTTTGATACCAAGCTCTATATTTTATGAGCAGCGCTGGCCCATTGAGGGTTTTGCAGCTGCTATCTTTTCTAGCAAGTGGCATTCTAGATCTGCTTAGATCTAGCTTGTTTTGAGAGGCTTTCTCTATTGGAGTATGTTCTTCAGCCTCCAAAGAGCTAGCTGATCCACATTTTGTATCAGATCTGTAATTTCATTCAAGTTATTCAGTCTCCTTCACCCTTTGCGCAGTTTCTGCTCCATACTGCGTTATTTTGTGAGAGGGCTTCCTTATTTCAGTTTGCTATCAGTTTGGAGGAAGATCTCTTGGTGTTAGGCTTGCCTTCCCTTTGCGATCCGTGGATTGGGTTGCTGATCCATGTCTCTATAGATCTGATCTATTTCAGCAATAAAATTTGTCTTCAGAAATTTCTGGGTTTTCTGTAGCACTGTAAATTGTAATTCAGATCTACAACTTAATATGCAATATTTTGATGAAATTCCAATTGGATCTTGTTCTTAAAGTCTTGTAGTTTCTAGATCTGTATTAGATCTGATGTTTCATCCATACATATGTCATAGATCTGAGATGTAATGTAAAGCAGCCGAACCATCTGAAAAATGACGCTATCTATGTATTTTTGCAGTTTATTCCTAGTTGCAGCTCTAATTTCTGAAGGGATTTTGCCCTAGTTCTCTTTGTAATCAGTTGTAAGGGAAATAAGCTCAAATATAAATATGATTTACTGTTATATCTCTAAATTATTATATCTTTGGATATCCTGCTCTAAGTATCAGTCAAAAAGTCACAATTCTAGTAGCCGGGGTTTTCATGTTGCAGCAGCCTCTCTCTTTGGCTGATTTCTAGCTAGTCTTGATTTCGGGAGATCTGTCTAATGTGCTTAAACTTATTTTTTTCTAATGAAATTGAATATGTAAGTCACAAACAACATAAATGAGGGGATCTAAACCATGATCTTCGTTATTCTTGCTCATAATTGCTTATACAACGTTCTCATTGAAGACCTTGTTGAGATTCCTCAAAGGGATTATTCCAAGTTTTATAGGCAGAGTCTACATTTGGCCAGGTAGCCTCTGGTTCTCTCCCTTCTTTGTAAGGAGACATAAATATTAAATTCATCTGTAGTCCATCTCTGAAATAGAATCTTGAGAATCCCCAAAAAGGAATATTACAGTGGTATCGAAGCTCCACTCTTGGCACAACCTGTGCTAGCATTGGAGCCACAGTCATGCTGCATTCCGAAGATGAAGATCCTCTTTTTGAGAGGGAGAGGAGATACCAGAATAGAAGTCATAAAAGTATGACTATACTACTGTTGACCTTGACAAGGGTCAAGACAAGGGGAAAGCCCCTGAATTGCATGATAAAGATAAGGAGGTAGAGGAGTTTGCAAAAAATGCCTTGGAAAACATGAAATATCTGTCCAAGGAGATAAAGGGGATGAGGATAGATAGAATGAGGGAGTCCCTTGGAAGACTCCATCAAGGAGAAAGTTCTGAAATGTCTCAGTTTGGGATTGGTCAACCTGTGAGCTTGCCACAAGTCCCACAGATCTCTCAATGCTCTACAATGCCTACCTTCTTGGTTGTAGATAATGAAGGGCTTCAAGAGCCAGCCTCTTTGGAAGGCTAATTTGTAGAATATGATTCACAAAGTCAAAGGTTCAAGGATAACTTGATCTTTCAAGACTTTTGCCATCTGAAGGACCGGAGGAGGCCATTTCAGCAGTTTAGAGATGGAGGGTTCCTTCATGGGAGGCACCACACCATGGGTAGGTTTTTCTTACCTAAGTTCGATGGATCACCCTCTTGTTCTGCTAAAGAATGGGTGGAGAAGCTGGACATCTATTTCCACCTGAATAAAGTTCCTGAAGCAGAAGCCATAATATTGCTGCATTGCATTTTGAGGGAGAATCCCACAACTGGTGGTTTCATGGACTTTCTACATTGGGGCACAACAATGTGTCCACTTATGCTGAGTTCACTAGGAGAATATTGGAGAGATTTGATCGGAAGGATCCGAAGGCCCCTTTCATAAGCTTGGAAAATTTTAACAGACAGGAGATGCTGAAGCCTATATCTCTGAATTCTTGAGGTTGTCTGTAATGGTTCCTGATCTTTCAGTAGCAAGGAGAGTCTATATGTTCATTGATGGCCTGGAAGAACCTTTGCATGGGTTGGTTAAGTCTACCAAGCCCATCACTCTGCATGATGCCATTGAAAGAACTCGATATCTCCAAGATGCCTTACCAAGGGCAAAGGAAACCCTCCCAAGCAAAGCCACTCACTCTTCTAAGGGGAAGGAGGGGAAAGCTGCTCCACCTAAGGAGAGCTCACCGAAGAAGCTCCTTGACAATGATCTCCGGAGGGAGTTGAGGAAAAAGAAATTATGATTCACTTGTCAAGAGCCATGGGTGCCGGGACATAGGTGTGCTGCTGGAAGAGCACACTATATTGAAGTATTCTCTGATTGTGAGGAGGAATATGGAAATGATGGACCTAGGAGAGGTCACAGTGCTGGTGATGATGAGGAGGAGGATCCATCATCATCCAGAGAAGAAGAAGGAGCATTTGCTCCAAACAGTGGGACTCTTTCTTCTTTGAGGGGAGTGCCCAAGTATTTGACTCTTAGAGTGCAAGGTTCAGTTATGGACCAAAGAGTATCTATTCTGATTGACAGTGGGGCAACCCACAACTTTATTTATGCTCACTTTGTGCAGAGGAGAGGGATCCCTACTGATTCTTTTGATGGGTTCTTTGTTTTGGTTCCGGGAGATAGAACTATGCAATTCATGTATTATGTTCCATCACTTTCTGTGACTATGGGTACCTACACTTTGAAGGACCACTTCTTTGTAGTGGACATACCAGACACCAACCTCATCTTGGGTGTCGAGTGGTTGATCACTTTGGGAAAATTCACCACTGATTGAAAGGCCTTGCAGATGGAATGGGTGGATTTGAAGAGTGGGAAACAACAAGTTATTCAAGGCATGCACACCTACCCTTCACTTGATGTCTCTACCCACACAAAAAATATGGAATTGCGCAATGGGGGCAAGTACCTCACAGTTACTTCTCTCATGTTTATGAGAATGCTACAAGGGACATTCCTACATCATGGCAAGCCACTTGGGGTGCCATTAGATTCTATGGGGAAAGCTTCACCAAGTGCTGAAACAATGGAAGAAAGAGTCACAATGCTGTGGGAGGAAGCAAGGGGGAGGATCAACCTTTCCACAAACAATTTTGGCATGCATAGTGCCAAAGAAACAAGAAACAAGAAGGCAAGCACCACTTTAGATACATCAACAATGCTGTGTTTGCTGAGAAGTGTAGATCCATATTGGAGATCTCAACTCCTTGTGGAGTACTCCAAAGATCTGCACACTAGGATGATCTTAGATGGCATAAAGCAAGGAGGAGGATATATGGTCCATGAAGGGGTCATCTATCATCTTGGTAAAGTATTCTTGTCTCAAGCCTTCAAGCTTAAGAAAGAAATACTACAAAGGGCACACAAGGAGTTCCTTTCCAACTACATGCAGTCAGCAAAAATCTAGTCCCTAATCTTGAAGATTTTTGATTGGGAGGGTATGGAGGAAGAACTACATCAGCACTATGATTGGGAGGAACTAAATCAACACTTACAAGAGTGCAATAGCTATATGGAGATGGGGCAGCCAAGGGATCCTATGCAGGGGACATTTCAACCATCTCTTTCTTCTCTCAAAAGAGGGGAAAAGCCCATGCCTAACTCTATGTGTGTGGGAGGTTTGTATGGTAAGAAATATGATCTTATGGAGCAAGTTTATTTTTCTGATTTGGCACATTATCTTACCATATGTATGCAGGCCATGGCTCCTACAAGGAGTAATACTACATGCAGATCTCATGGCAATGATGAGGCCAAGAAAAATTCCATAGCTGGCCACTCCCTTGAGGTGCAAAGGGAGATTACTTATCATGATGGGTGCTTCCCAAAGGCACCTAATGAGGATTTCACTTTCAGCCATGTCAAAGTGGCCTCTGCAGCAAAGATGTGGTGGGAGTACCACCTATCACATTCGGATCTACTCAAAACAAGGAGTGCACTGCGCTGGTACCTCATGTGGGATTGTGACCCACCTCCCCAAGTGCAAATTTCAGTTTGCCTATATGTGATTTTGCTTCCATACATAGATGAAATATTGATATTGTTTATGGGTATGTATGGGAAAAAATTAAGTAGTTTACATGTACCACATGGGATGGAACTTTATCCAGTACTTCATGATACATGTTTCAAATGTGAGATTGGTTCACCCATGTTTATTTCTGTTGAGTTCTACACTCCAAAAGGGGCAGACTATGCACCTATATTGTTAGCATTGGAGGAGCAGTTTCTGATGTATTGCCTTGGTGAGCACTTACTCCATGATGAAATCTTGATTCTTGATGGTGTCATCAAAGGAGAAGGATAAGAAATACAACTCTTACCCTACCAGTTGCTTGGGGACAAGCAACATTTTGAGGGGGAGGACTGTAATGTTCCTACTTAGCCTTAGCTAAGAGGAGACATTCAATTTTGATTTAATTTATGTTTTATGAATAGATGGATAAAGGAGGACATGTAAAACTCCTAAGAAGTCTAAATAAATCAATGCCCATGTGAACCAAGACAAATCAGGGCTATGTACATAATCGCTTGCAGGTGTGAAAGAGGTTTTGAGCCAAGATTGGGTCCACCTTGACCAAGTCAATTGCATTGTCTAGGTTCATTGTATCTCCAAAAGGGACTGCGCAGTTCTAGAAGGGAGCCTCTAATGTGAAAAGGACCAAATCATCCAAGTGGTTTAGGGTTTGCAAGAGCTATCTCATGTTATAAAAAGGAGGAGAAGGCACATGAAGAAGTTGTTGATGACTTATATTTCTGAAGTATTTGTCTGCTTAGATAAATACCATTCTTTGCTGTCTAGTGGAGGATTGTGATTGGAATTCCTATTTAGGGGTTTCATCTCTTCCCTTGAGGATAATTGGAGGAGTTCTTTGCTGAAGTGAGCCACTATCTGGTTTGAGACCAAGCTCCATCTTTCATGAGCAGCGCTGGCCCATTGAGGGTTTTGCAGCTGCTATCTTTTCTAGCAAGTGGCATTCTAGACCTGCTTAGATCTAGCTTGTTTTGAGAGGCTTTCTCTATTGGAGTATGTTCTTCAGCCTCCAAAAATCTAGCTGATCCATATTTTGTATCGGATCTGTAATTTCATTCAAGTTATTCAGTCTCCTTCACCCTCTGCGTAGTTTCTGCTCCATACTGCGTTATTTTGTGAGAGGGCTTCCTTATTTCAATTTGCTATCAGTTTGGAGGAAGATCTCTTGGTGTTAGGCTTGCCTTCCCTTGGTGATCTGTGGATTGGGTTGCTGATCCATGTATCTATAGATCTGATCTATTTCAGCAATAAAAGTTGTCTTCAGAAATTTCTGTGTTTTCTGCAGCACTGTAAATTGTAATTCAGATCTACAGCTTAATATGCAATATTTTGATGAAATTCCAATTTGATCTTGTTCTTAAAGTCTTGTAGTTTCTAGATATGTATTAGATATGATGTTTCATCCATACATATGTCATATATTTGAGATGCAATGTACAACATCTGAACCATCTGAAAAATAACGCTGTCTATGTATTTCTGCAGTTTATTCCTAGTTGCAACTCTAATTTATGAAGGGATTTTGCCCTAGTTCTCTTTGTAATCAGTTGTAAGGGTAATAAGCTAAAATATAAATCTGATTTACTATTATATGTCTGAAGTATCAGATATTTGGCTGTCCTCCTCTGAGTATCAGTCAAAACTGCGCAATTCTAGTAGCTGGGGTTTTCATGTTGCAGCAACCTCTCTCTTTGGCTGATTTCTAGTTAGTCTTGATTTCGGGAGATCTGTTTAATGTGCTTAAACTTATTTGTTTCTGATGAAATTTCATATGTAAATAAAATATAGCATAAATGAGGGGATCCCATCCCTGATCTGCATTATTCTTTCTCAGAATTGCTTATACAGTGTTCTCATTGAAGACCTTGTTGAGATTCCTCAAAGGGATTATTCCAAGTTCTATAGGCAGAGTCTACAGTTGGCCAGGTAGCCTCTGGTTATCTCCCTTCTTTGGAAGGAGACATAACCAGTAAATTCCTCTGTAGTCCATATCTGAAATAGAATTTTGAGAATCCCCAAAAAGGAATATTACAAAGACATGCCAGTGGGAGCTAGACCAGCAGATGTAGCCCAGGAGGGGTGAACTGCTTCATCATTCCTACTGTTTAAAACTTATGTGTGAATGTTTTTCTTTGTTATGCACTGCTTTTTGGTGTTTTAAAGGCTTATTTACATGCTTAAAGTTCACTAATTCATCTAATTTTCATGGTTAAAACTCTCATTCCTTATGCAAACTTATGGAGACAATTTGTACATGTTTATATTACTGAAAGGAAACTTAGCAAAACAGAACTAATATACTCCTTTCAGATAAAGTTGGTATCAGGTCTAGAGTTTTTATCTCTGGTGTTTTTATGTGCAAGGATTTGTTAACTGTTTGCAAGGGTTTTCATGCTTACTAGGCTCAAGCTTAAGATAGGAGAAGGAAAATTGGTGGAAGCAAGAGGTTCTAAAAGTGAGCCACATCAAAGGAGGGCAATATTGCCACATTCTCCACCACCTAGATCACCTCCAAAATAAGCAGAAGCAACATCAAGCATGCCTCCACGAGAAGAAGAAATCCATGAAGTGATGGATCCCAAAGAGGAAGAAAGAGTGTACATAAAATCATTTCTTGACTTAACTGAAATGGTGAGAGTCCTTTATCAAGAAAGGAATGATGAACTAGAAGAGGAGAGGTCCAACCTTCAAAAGGAAGGATGAGGATCATCAGGAGGCAAAAATGATGAAGATAAATAAAAGAAGGGAAATGGAGGAAATGTAGACAGTGGAAAGTCACCATCATCACCCTCATCTTCATCCTCCTCATCCTCTACTTCATCTTCAGTACATCAGCCATATAAGTCAAAGAACATGGGTAAAATTCCTTTTCTAAAACTTTATGTTAAGTTTGAATTGCCAATGTTTGATGGTGAAGTTAATGCAGAAAAGCTAGATAATTGGATTATGCAATTAGAGGTCTATTTGAGAATCCAAATTTTTCATGATGATGACACCAAAATCCAACTAGCTTCATTGAGATGGGAAGGTGCAACACTTGTTTGGTGGGAAGCCAAGACAAAGGAGGAGATCAAAAAGCATGGTAAGATTATTATACCATGGACTGATTTCATTTCTGCAATAAAACAACAATTTTATCCATTAGCTCTTATGCAGAAAGCCATAATGGACTAGAAAAATTTTAAACAATTGAAAGGACAAAATGTACAAGTGTATACTCAGAATTTAGGAGAAGATCACTTTTATTAGGAGTAGATTTGAATAGCCAAGACACTTTGCTCAAGTATATATGAGGCTTACATACCTACCTAAGACATACTATCCTCATGTTTAACCCTACAAGCCTAGATGAAGTTTGTGTTCAAGCCACACATTTAGAGGCAAGAGGAAAAAAAATTGGATGGGAATGAGGAAAATGAGTTTAAAGGCAAATGGAAGAAAAAAAATTTGCAAATACTAGAAAAGAGAAGGGAAAATTCTTCTGCAAACACTGCTTTAAAACTACCCATGATGAAGATCATTGTTGGAAACTTCATCCAGAGTTGAAACCATAAAGTTTGAAGGCCAAAGAGAAAGCCAAGGAGAAAGGAAAAATTGTTGCAATAGCTGAACAAGACTTAGGGTCAGATTCAGGAGATGAAAAAAAAATCATAGCTATGGGACTAAAGAACTTGAAGGGGAAAGAGATTGAAAATAAACCCAGTTCTAGTATATCTAACTGTCACATACAAGCTCCAAATGAAGAAAAAAGAATTGAACTGTTTCATGTGAGGGTCATTTCCAAACATACCAAGGTTGACACATTGTTTGACAGTGGGTCACAAGAAAATTTAATTACTGAAGTGATCCAGATTTTGGGGGAAGGCCCCCAAGATCTAAGAAAATTGAAATGGATCTGACAAGATCTGCAAAACTAGAATGCCAGAAAAAAAAAAGAGAGAACACAAAGCAAATAAAACCACAAAGAAACTTTTTTTATTAAAATAGAGAATAACTGTAGAAGCTACATTGTGGTGGAAAATCTTTCCTTTTACAAAGTGAGGCTTGTTATTTATAGCCTTTTTTTGAGTTACAAAACCATGGGCAGATACCATAGGTGGATACCATGGATTGATACCATGGGTCAATACTATGGGTGGATACCACTTACAATACCATGGGTAAATTCCATGTGTGGATGAATACCATGGGTCAGTTCCATTTACAATACTATGGGTAAATTCCATGGGTGGATGGATAACATGGGTCGATGAATACCATGGGTGGATGCCATTTTCCATTCGGATCATGAAGACTTGGTCAAGAAACTTAATCTTGAGACCATTCCACATCCGAAACCATATCCACTTGGTTGGATTTGTAAGGATGCAAATTTATAGGTTTCAAAGAAGTGCATGTCACGCTTTGCAATAACTGCACATTTCATTGACACAGTTGAATTATATGTTGTTTCGCTTGATATAACAGGTATGGTGTTGGACAGTCCTTACTTGTATGACAGGAAATAAATCTTTCATTGCCACGAGAACAAATACCATTTATTCAAGGATGGCAAGGAGTATATTGTGAGAGCTCATTGCAAAAAATAAGACACTTCTTTAGTTAACGTAGGGCTAATGAAGAGGCTCATCAATGCAAGCCAAAACTTGACATCGATGATGATTAAACAAAGAGAAGTTTTACATAATCCTTTTCAAACAAATGCCGACGTATGTAATGAGTTGTTTCAATTTGAAAGCAGGTTGTCTTTGAAAGAAGATGACAAGCAGTTGCAACAATCGACATGTAGAAATTATATGCACTAAGCATGCATATGTCCTAGATTCACTTGATCTTGCACTATTTAACTTTATGCAAAATACTGAATCATTCCACTTGTTAATCTTTTGTGGAAAATTAATTTCACACACATATAAAGCATAAATAAAAATAATCACACATAACACAATTGTTTTTAACAGGAAAGCCTAAAGCTGAAAACCCCAACTATATATTATGTATCATGGAATCATATGAAAATCCTCATAAAAATATTATCAAGCTCTCAGTACAGTACAATCATGATACACTAATCAGGAACAATCTTGCAAATCCATCCACCGATCTTTGCCTCCTGCTAGCCTGCCTCCACTGCGCAATCCCTACTGAAGAATAGCTCTGAATGAATTCGAATTACTCTTGCCTTGACTGCGCAATCCTCATTGGAAAATCCAATGTGTGTGTGTGATGCAATCAATGCATCACTATAGTCACAACATATAGTCTATCTTTCCCTTTCACCTATCTCTCCACTGGGTCTCCACTGAAACTGCCATGCACTATAGTTATCTGCTGTATTGTTCAGTTGATTGATGAGTTATTATTTGTGAATTAATTAACTAATTAATTCACTCCACTCTCACTAGTGTATCATTCAGTTAGACTAGATACAACTAGCTCAACTGAGTTTAACTGAGTTAAACTGAATACAACTCCATAACTACTTCTTCCAACTGTGTCATAACTCTTCCAGCTGAGTTCTAATTGAGTCCTCCATGCATTAGCTCCAGTAAACCCTTGGGAATTGCGTAATTCCCTCAGTCCACTGATGTGCCACATCTATGCACTGAAACAAAGTGCTCCAAGAGAATAAGTTGATGTTTAGTGTCTGATTATTATTAAGAGCTAATAATAATCGACATGCGTCTTTTTTAGATCAACGATCTATAAGTAGACTTCGCCCAATATTCTAAAAATAGAATTTCATTTATTTTTCCAACTTGATGAACCATCCACAAATAGCATCCTGCAACTTCTGAAATATGATCATCATGTCTAAAAATAGACTTGCGCCAAAAATAGCTTGCGGGCCCACTTAGTGAAGGCAACTCTTTTCACTAAGCTCATCATCTTGTTGAATCTCAACACGACATTGGTGTTGAACGGTGCTGAAAACAAAGTGTCAGTGTAAGAAGTTGCAAAGGTCAAAGAGAGGGCAAAGCAACTTGACAAAGAAGGCACAAGACTCAGAAATGTTCATTGCTGGTTTCAGAAAGGCACGGTACAATGGCGAAGAAACTTGGTAAGGAATCGACACAAGTTCAAGGCAAGTTCAACAAAAAATCGCCATAAGGACAGGATGCAAGGTGAGAGTAATTTCAAGTTTCCTTTGATTATAGACCAATGTAGAAACATGATGTTTACTAAAAATTTAGGTTGCTGTTCTGCAAGTTCAGTAAATTTGCAGTATGACAATGTCAAAAGAAGCAATGGTTGGTCAGTGGAATCAAGGAAAAAATTGTTGTTTCATGAAAAGCTCCAATTAATGAAATTAGGGAAATTTCAGTGGATAAGGATTAGAATAATGGGGACAAAATCTCCTCATCTTCACGTTTATTAGTCCAGAGAGCTTTTGGGGTCAAAAATCTTCCCAGTGGGGAGGTGTGATAAGGAGATCAAGTGTTATGCTAAAAAATGAAAGTGCTCGAAACAGGTTCGAACCTAAGCGACCGGAAAGGTCTCGTCATTGCGATTCTGGTGCCGTGAACGGTTCGAAAAACCAATGTCGTATCAGGAAGATATCACGTTCTATTCGTTTTCCGAAACATCAAAATTTTGGTGACTGGATGCCCAATCAGCATGCAGGTACAGTCAGTAGGTATATACTTGGAATATTCCATTTTTACCCAGCCAACAAGATCGTGCCACGTGGCTCAATCTGGGCTATTGAATATTTGTGGTACGAAGGATTTTGGACTATTTGATGGTTTTTTGATTGACCAATGGATGAGCGATAGGTGGCCAACCCGGAGGCGGCCACGTGTCCTTAGGAGCGTGTGTCAAAATTACTTTGGAGTCGATGGGAATCGACCACCGAACCTGTTGTCCGCCAAGCCTGCGTGCTACCGCCCATGCTGTGTGAAGTTATTAACCTTATAAGCATTGAATTTCATGTTAAAGTTTATATGTTTCGTAGTTGGGGGTTTGGGAGGCCAGCCCCGAAGGGCCAGCCCCCCCTCCATGACCCAAGCACTAGGACTATGGGCTTAAGCCCCTCTCTGCGATGGTTCCACAAATTAATGGCTTCCATAATTGTTTTTTCACATGGTTTATTTCGATCGTGGCATCAAACAACATATAACCGGCGGCAATAAAACCCGTAACCTCCGGCGGTGGATAGCTTGTTCACATGCGAGGATTTAAGTTTCATGTTACAGTTTTTGGTTTTGAAACGACGGAAACGTAGCATAAACTCTGGTGGGTTCTATGGTGATCACATGGTGGCGATGAAGAGTTTAAATGCAACGGTTAAACAAAACCTTATCACTCTAGGTTCCAAGTCTATTTTTGGAGTTTATTCAAACTAAACCGCGTGGGTTTCAGCGGAGGGTTGGCTTGTGACCACTCCGCCTAACCATCACACTTTAAATCTAACAGTTTTCGAGTAGCGGGAGATATAGCGCCTACCCTATTTTTAGGGAATTTATTAAATTTAACTTAAGTTAAGTGCTTGTCTCCACATTTAGAGGAGCTTTTCTAGTTGACATTGGGAGGTCAATTTTCGACCAATTTTGGTGAAACAAGAGTCTACCTAGACTATTTTGAGCATTCTGGAGCCATTGGTGTAGAGAAAACAACCATTAGAGGCCTGTAAACATATTTAATTTACAATTTTGAGCATAATGAAAAAGAGTGATATGCCATTGGGAGCTGGACCAGCAGATGTAGCCCAGGAGGGGTGAACTACTTCATCATGTCTACTGTTTAAAACTTATGTGTGAATGTTTTTCTCTGTTATGCACTACTGTTCAGTGTTTTTAAGGCTTATTTACATGCTTAAAGTTCACTAATTCATCTAATTTTCCTGGTTAAAACTCTCATTCCTTAAGCAAAATTATGGAGACAATTTGTACATGTTTATCTTACTGAAAGGACACTTAGCACAACATAACTAATACACTCCTTTCAAATCACTATCCCTGCCTCGGTTGTGCCCCAGGCTAAAATTGAAGGACTAGTAGCAGATTTGAAGGCCTCTAGATCAAAAGTGCAGGCAGTTAGGTGGATTTTGAGCAGCAGATCCTGGAGTTGCAAGCCAAGCTCCAACCAAAATCTCAACCAGAAGTATGATCACAATGGGCGACCTTAGTTAAAGAAGCTTCAACAAGTATTGCCACTAGTCGACAAGGGAACCACGCTGCTTGACACAACTATGGGCCTATGGACTTCTATGTAGACAGATCCCCTTGTTCAAAATATTTTGTAGGAACTGCACGCCAAGGAGCAGGCATTTGATGACCTTCAGAAGGCATTTCCTACGTTTGTATTTGCTCAATGCATGGCCCGGTTGCAGACAAGTCAGATACTACGTGATGAAGTTGAGGATCTGTGCAGAAAGAAGCACATTGTGATAGACCATATGAAGCCATGGGAAAATGAAGTGATGAAGTTGTTGCAGGATTTGGATGCTGCCGTGAAGAACTTGAACCAGACATATCAAAGCATCAACCTTGCCGCGGAAGGGCTGACTTCGCAAAAATTGGTGGATATAGTGCATAATGCAACTGATCAAAGCATGAGCATCCTAGTGCCATTCATAGCTACCATTGAGGAGCTAAAGATAAAGATGAAGACCCCAGTACCATTGTGACTCAGGACGAGTCACACGATTATGTTGGGGGCTTGTTGGAGCGGGGTCCCTTAGGATCACAATTTTGATAAAAATATAGTATTTTTGTAATTTTGAGTCGTGTGTGCTAAGAAATGCACAGGTCAAGGGGCTTTGGGGAGGGTCAAAGCCCCTTCATGAGTTCTAATGGGAAAAAGTGTAGATCTAAGGTCTGAAACCACGATTTACGAACCTTAGATGAGCGTAGGCTAAAGATATAAATAGAAGTCTAGATAGAGTCAAATATGACAGTTGTAAGTAAGTTGTGATGAAGTTTTATGAATGATAGGTCTATGAGATAAGTCATTGTTTTTCTGTCTCGGTATAGACGGCTCCTACTGGCTGTGTGCGCGGAGACCTTATTTCTGCTGTGTGTGGACCCCGTTGGCTGCGTGTGCAAGTATATGTAATATTCCCAAATGGGAAAACTCAACAATACATGCACAGAAAACACATTTTTCAGAAATATAAGAATTAACAGAAAAATGCAGCCCAGGGATCCATTAGATCTGACATTATAGCAACCAATATAAAAGGAAATCAGAATCAAATCACTTTTTCCTAGTTAAATAGGCCTCTTATGGCCAAAAAAACCCAAAAACACAGCAAACCCCAAGCTTACTGCAACACAAAAATAATGCATAAAGTGACAGTGCAATTTATTGAGGGTTATACTCAAAAATATGAGATACAAAATAGATCTTCTTATATATTAATCAATGAGGCCCAAAAACATAGATATAACCTCTTTTACAGAAATCCAAGATGACCCGTCAAGGGTTTCTTGATAAACATGAAATACAAGAAGTAGATGCTGCAGATCTATGGTTGAATCATGCTGTATGGCTGAAGCTCTACTTAATAATGGCTGATCATGCAAAGAAATGGCTGTAGCTCCTCCTACTAGCTTTCCGGGAAAAAGGCTGATCCTCCTTCAGGGAAACTAGCTCAAAATACAAGGGATTAAACTCCTCCACTGCGATACCTTAAGAACTAACACAATTTCTACAGGGGACTGCACTATTGCTGAAGGTGACTACTTGGCCTAAAACCAAATAGTGGAAAATGTAGCACAGGATGCTCCTCTTAGATCCCTTAAACAAGTTCTCCAAGAAGAAGTGGGGAATTTCCGCATGAGAAAACCCTTGCACTAAATAGTGCAACAAACTTAGCTAAACAACCAAAGAATTCAAGAAGGCTAAATAGACCACATAAAAAATATAATATTAAATCATGCCCCATATGGCTGCCATTCCCTCCATTATATAGTTGATGAGCTCCCTCACCAAGGGTCCCACCCAATTATGAGGTTGCTTCCATGCAAAGGCTCCTCCACAAAAATTACGCTGTCTCCATTAGTCCCACTTATATATTCACAATGCTGTTTGATTTAGTCAACCTTGCCTTGATCTTCATGCATTGTCTCTTTTCACACCCAAGGTGTCTTCATTTTGACTAGCTAGATTGATCTTCATTCACACTGAGCTGTCTTTATTTATGATCCATAACTCATATATTAATGCTGTTGACTCGGTCAAACTTGACCTTGTCCACATAATTTAGACTTTGTTCACACATGAGGATTCTTGACCTGGTTATTAACATGATCCCTTTTCACATTAAGAGGGATTTTATGCCTACTTAAGCAACTTATGGGCCTCATTAAACATTTATTCATCTAACTTGATATTAAGAGAAAAATTAATATTTCTATTATCTGCATGCTAATTTGGGAATATTACAGTCTTCCCTTCCCAATTGTTGCTTGTCCTCAAACAACTGTAAGGGTGCTGCAAAATCTCCCCTCCTCCTCTTGGGACCTCCACATCCAATAGTCTCCACCACTGCTTTAGATATTCTGCAACAATTTTGCCTCTCAATGGTCCCTCCCAAGTGTGTAAGTTGGCCTTTGGTGGATAAAACAAGTGGCTCTCCTCATGAAAGAATGGAAGGTCTATATGGAAACCTTCTTGCTGATCAATGGCCTCCTCAAGATATAAGTGATGGCAATCATGGGGAAATTCATTACAAATGAAAGACTCCCATCTCCATGCTATCATCCAAATGAAATGAATCACCTCCCAGCTTGGTAATTCATAGAAAATATCCTCCCAAATGCTCAGGAGAGGTATGTCCCAAGTGTTCCAAACAATCATATGGTCCACCTTATAAAGAAACAAGTGATCTACTATAGTGGCCACATCATCTCCCATGCTCCCCTTGAAACATGTAGTGCAAAAAGTGTGGGAAATTTCTTCCCCCAAGGACACATCCAACCAATGTGTCTCTCCTCCAATAATTTTCCCAACAAAGATAAGAACATCTTCAACATATGGAATCATAATTAAAGTCATGCTAGCTGCCATATGCAGTAAAGGAGAAGGACAATGGTCCCTCATGTGCAACCAGCGCGGTTTTGCTCCTAACTACCATAGAGTATGATATAACAAGTGCTCTTTCCACCACTTGTTTGCTACCCCATTCCTCCATGCTTGGAGAAGGTGTATGATGATTGGTGTTAATGAAGCACACCATGAAGAATACAACATCTCCCCAAAATATTTTAGGGAATGGTTAACATTTCCATTTCTCATGGCCCCAAATAGCCCATGAAGACCATAAGAAAAAGTGCCCCATCTTGGAGCAAAGCCCTGTACATGAGTGTCAAGAAATTACAAGCATATAGTAGATACATCATGATGTTCAGAAATACAATTATTACCATACACTTGATTCAAATCAGTGAGGTAGCTCATGGATGAGCTCCCTCTCACACCCAATGAATAAGGAGGTGGTAATGATAACTTTTCCCAAGAGATATGTTCCTCCTCAACCAGCAAATGATCTATGCACTTCCTCATATGAGAGTGCATATCCTCTTTTAAGTTTACCCACATGAATCCATATAAGATAGTACGATATGTTCTAATGAAATAAGTGGGTTTAGAAAGCAAGATCTCATAGGTTGCATTAAGTAGATCATCCTTAAGCTTGGAATCTCTAGTCAAATAGATTTGATCATGAAAATAAATGACTCCCTCAACTACTTTATACCTCCTATCCATCACTTTCCCATCAAGAACCTTACATGTGAATAGGTTCTTGAAATATTCCATCAGGAGTTGGGACTCCCAATATGGATCTAGGCTTCCCAACAATGATAACGTTGTAGAAATATAAAATGAAGCCCCTGTCATAACATGGCTCTCCTTTTTGACATGCTTGATGCAAAAATCACATGTTGGGGTACTATCAACTTTCTTTTGCTGCCTCTCTTATAGCTAATCTTGCTCAAGACAAGATTGAAGCAGATGGAAGTCAACTTCTCCTTGAAAAGTTTTTGCCTTCCAAAACTTCCTTAATTTGGCCCATGCATTCAAGAGTGTTGATATCCTATTGTCATGTTCAGAAATCTTCTTTGTGTGTAAGAATATCATTGGCTGCCCCAAAGACATGGAGTGGCCATTTGACATCATATTCATGCCATCATAGACTTCTGAATTCCCCCTTTCCAACACAAATAGCTGAGTGGGAGATAGCAATGTCCATTTCAGAAGATTGCTTACCTCTCCTTTGAATCCATCAAAGATTCTCTGCACTGTGCTAGCTTCTCCCAAGGCTCCCTCCTTAGCCAAATATATCACTGCTGCACATAGTTGAGAGAACACTTTATTTTTCTTCCAATCAGGATTTCTCCCTGGTGGAATGCCTCCATGCAAAGAGATATCAAGGCATAGAGTAGGATGTATATGTGTATGGACTGATTTTTTCTTGTCTACATTGCACAAATCCTCCTGCCTCCTTTGTGTATCAACCTTCTGAAATAAAGAGGGGTGTATGCTCCTCATAATATGATGCTTTCCCTCCCCTTTATCTTCTTCTATCTTCAAGATCTCACCATTTGAAAATGATGGCACATGTTGCACATGGATTGTGCCATGATCTCCATATGTGAGATTCTTTGGAACTCCTTGCAAGAGTGCAAGAGTTTCTCTCCTTGGAGAAAGTGCTCCATCTTCCTCTCCATGAGGTACTAGATGTGCTCTTGATATGACTGTGCTGTTATCTCTAGCCTTCTCTTCCTCCTCATCAATAGTTGAAAATGCCTCATCATCAATAAGAGACCTTAGATCTTGGTCTTCCCTTGGAGGAGGAATCTCCATTTCTTTCTCTTGAGAAGAAAGCTCTTCATGCAATGGGGATCTTGCCCTTGGCAAAGTATCAAACAAGTTTTCATCCCCCTCAATGGTTTTCTGAAATGGAGTTGGATTATAGGTCCTTCCAACTCGTGCAAAGGTTTTGTTTGATTTCGTTTGAGAGGCTCCATAGCAGGTGTTTCATAAAACTCTTCATCAAACCTTTCCACTACGCTTCTAATGAAATTTTCATAAGTATATGTATTTGCATTCTTTAAGGAAAAGGATTCAAACAACCACCAAACATAAGCCTTACCTTCGAAATGCAGCGTTGCTACTTTAATGGCTTTATCTTCACAAACTTGATGTTGCTGCACATAGGTGTTTAGCTCCTCCATCCAAACCCTAGCTGGACATTTAGGTGAGCCATCAAAAGTAGATAGAAAGAATCTACCCACACCATGATGCTTGTTCATTTTGCTTCTCTCCTCCTTGAGCTTGCAAAACCATTGGAAGTTCACGTGATCTTTGAACCTCTTAGATTGGGTTTCATACTCTTGCAGATAATCACCAAGAGTCTCCCTCTCTGGCACATCTCCTTCCTCCATTTCACTTGTCATGAACATATGGCTAGTAGATCATTTTAAATCTGATGGTGTGGCAGAATGCTCACACCCATAATAGGAGGAACTAGTGCTTTCCTCATGTCCATATCTTGTTGAGGGATCTCCATGTTTTTCCCTCCTCATCTCTTTGATGTATTTTCTGATGCCATGCAAAGTGTGTAGAAGAAGTTTTGAGAACTTCTTCCCTCCAGACAATAAGGGTTTGCCTTGATCCCTTTTGCAGATCCTCTCCTTCCCATGAGAAGATTCCATAATGGTTGAATTACACAGGTTGAGCCAAGATTAGAGCTCTAATCCCACTTTAATATTCCTAAATGGGAAAACTCAATAATACATGCACATAAAATGCATTTTTCAGAAATATAAGCATTAACAGAAAAATGCAGCCCATGGATCCATTATATTTGACATTATATCAACCAAATCTAAAAGGAAATCAGAAACAAATCACTTTTTCCTAGTTAAACAGGCATCCTATGCCCAAAACAGCCCAAAAAGACAACAAACCCTAAGATTACTGCAACACAGAAGTACTGCATAAAGTGATAGCGCAGTTTATTGAGGGTTATACTCAGAAATATGAGAGAAAAAATAGATCTGCTTATATATTAATCAATGAGGCCCAAAAACAAATATCTAGCCTCTTTTACAGAAATCCAAGATGACTTGGCAAGGGTTTCTTGATAAACATGAAATACAAGAAGTAGATGCTGTAGATCTATGGCTGAATCACGATGTATGACTAAAAATCTACGTAATAATGGCTGATCATGAAAATAAATGGCTGTAGCTCCTCCTACTAGCTTTCCGGGAAAAAGGTTGATCCTCCTTTAGGAAAACTAGCTCAAAATACAAGGGATTAAACTCCTCCACTACAATACCTTAAGAAATAACGTAGTTTCTGCAAGGGACTGCACTGTTGCTAAAGGTGACTACTTGGCCTAAAACCAGATAGTGGAAAATGTAGCACAGGATGATCCTCTTAGATCCCTTAAACAAGTTATCCAAGAAGAAGTCAAGAATTCTCGCATGAGAAAACCCTTGCACTAAACAGTGCAACAAACTTAGCTAAACAACCAAAGAATGCAAGAAGTTTAAACAAACCACATACAAAATATAATCTTCAATCATGCCCCATATGGCTTCCATTCCCTCCATTATATAGTTGATGAGCTTCCCCACCAAGGGTCCCACCCAATTATGAGGTTGCTTCCATGAAAAGGCTCCTCCACCAAAATTACGATGTCTCCATTAGTCCCACTCATCTATTCACAACACTGTTTGATTTAGTCAACCTTGACTTGATATTCATGCATTGTCTCTTTTCACACCCAAGGTGTCTTCATTTTGACTAGCTAGATTGATCTTCATTCACACTAAGCTGTTTTAATTTATGATCCATTCCTCATATATTAATGTTGTTGACTTGGTCAAACTTGATCTCGTCCACATAAATTGTACTTTGTTCACACATGAGGATGCTTAATCTGGTTATTAACATGATCCCTTTTCACATTAAGAGGAATTTTATGCCTACTTAAGCAACTTATGGGCCTCCTTACCCATTTATTCATCTAGCTAGATATTAAGAGAAAAATTAATATTCCTATTAGTTGTATGCTAATTTAGGAATATTATAGTATAACTGAAGTATTGTAAGGATGTTATGAAATATGAATGAATAAAGGATTTTTTTGGATAATTTTGAGTATCAAATGCATCTGTGTTTTGATTTCTAATCTATTTTTGTGTATTATTTATGTTTACTGCATCAAGTATATTATCTGTGTTTGGATCGGGTGCAGACCTCTTTACTGCTTTATATGAATTTCATTTGCATGGATCGATTGTTGTAAGGGATGAATATTGCATCGTTAAGATAGTTAAGCGATTACATATGTTATGTTTGTGCGTGCACACCGAAATAGTCTGTGATAATTAGCTTAGGGTCTCTGGTTAGGGTTTCTGGTGCATAGGAAAATTTGCTATAATTATAGATCTAAAGACACCCACATCATTTAATTATCTCTCAGGGTGTGGAAACCTGGTTCCAACACCCCCCCATACGGCTTCGGGTGAGACTTTTACCTGCGCAAGTAGGTCACTGCCGAAAGGGCCAGTAGTAAGAGGGTTTTGTTGGTTAAGCTTAACTCTGAACCTAGGTCAGGGTTCCTCAAGCCAACACCAAGATTTTAATCTATTCTGAGTACGTTTATGGAGAAATACCATTTTGACACTTCATTATGAAGCAGTTAAATTTGTGCTTGCTTTTTTTTTTAAATTTATCTTAGAATGAGTACGAGGACCTGTTGCCTCATTCAATGAGAGAGTCCTTTTATTTTGGCACCATCAATTGTTTTTAAAAGGGAGTGAACTTGTGAGTGAGATTTCTCTGAAGGAGAAATAATACCACTCCAGAAGGAGGTTTACTCTATGAGTCAAGGATTTGTAATGTACTCTTTTTGTTGTTGAGATTAATAAAGTGGCCTAGCCAATGTAGCAGGGCCCAGAGACATAGCCAGGGAGGGGTGAACTCCGTGATCACATGGTTGTTCTCTTCTTCATTTTTACCATGTTGGATTGCATATGATTTTGTTTCATCTTTAAGTTTGTTTAAAATTTACTATTCACAGTGGATCAAGTTATGAACTAAGTTAACTTTTGAAGACCAAAAATTTTCAAAGCTTGCAAAGTGTTAGAGGATGAAAAATTTTCAAATCACAAAAGAATTTGGGTATCAAGGAATTTGAGTGACATCTGGTACTCAAGTATTGTGGTTTTATACACAGATACATCCAGGAAAAAATGGAGTTCCTGGACTTCTCTCTTGGCGTGACGTACTGATATGCTGTCAAGATCGAGCATGAATTTAAATAAGGAAGCAGGACTTTGGATATGTGAATATAAAGCAAGGAAAAAACACCTTCAAGCCACAAAAAAGGATCGAGCCAAGAAGGAACGACACAGGACAACCAATCGAAGCTACAATTAAAGAACAACAACGGGAAGCCGAAGAAAGACATAGGAAAGTGGTGTGAGTTCCATAAGAGCCCCACCCAAAACACAAATGAGTGTCATGTGAAGTAGTCACTGGTGTTCGAGCTAAAAGCCTGTGAATCAAATGCATGTTCCAACTCAAAGCTGCAACCCGACAAGGGGAAATAGATCTTTGATGCAGAACTTGATGCCACAATTGCCACCACCAAGGTCAAGAATATTTGTTGAAATATGTAACTAGGTTTGATCTTCATAATGACATATGTAATAATGATTTTATGTATTTAATGAAAAGAGAAAAACAAAATTATTATTATTATTCTTGAGGCATGGGTTTCATGCTCAAGGGAAATTTATTTTTAGGTCAAGCACCCATTGAGTGCTTCTAGGGATTATCATTGAGTCTACAAGTTAATTGAGGCATTGTCATGTATGAAAGACCATTTTGAGTCAAAATATCCTCTAAGACCTCGTCATGGTATAAATATTAAGTCGAGCTACATGAAGGGACAAGTCGGCCTACAGATAGTAATTTTTACCCCTCAAAAGCCTATAAATAAGAAGGAACTTGACCTCATTTGGTGACACACTCAAGCAAGTTCATTCTCCTCAATATAGAAGCTGGAAAAGGATGAAGAAGTAGAATAAAATAAGGATTGAAGTCTCTCTCTCTCATGTTAGGGTTTCTACATTTGCTGGACAAGTCGAAGTTCTGAAGAATTGTTGGGCAAGTCAAAGTGCTGGAAAAATATTGGGTTGAAGTTGCAGAATAATTTGTTGGGTAGTTCGAAGTTCCAAAATAATTTGTTGGGTAGGTCGAAGTTGCAGAAGAATTTTTTGGGCAAGTCAAAGTTGCAGAAGAATATTCTTGGAAGGTCGAAATTGTAAAGAAGTTGCTAGAAGTCGAGATTTAAGAAGTTTTTGGAAGCAAGGTTTGACTTGATCTTGGAGGGTATTGGTAAACGGTAATAGGTCTTGGAATTATTCAATTGAAGGTCTATAAGAAGAGAAGAATTCTTGTGGGTTTTCCTCTCAGTTGGAGAGGTTTTGGACCTAGCTTATCACTTATATATTGTGTCCTTTGTCTTATTATTCTTTATAATTTGGTAGTTGTTTGATGAAGAGAATACTAATAATAATTAAGTGAAACATGAAATCTAATAGAGTTAAGTAAAAATACATCACAAGCAGTTATTAAGTTAAGATAAATCATCTACTCTAGATACCCATAGATTTCTCAACATGGTATGAGAGCTAACTTGACAGGACAAGGAAAGGCAGCTTAAAGAAGGACACTCAAGGGACGAAGCACTAGAAGAAAATCAAGAACATCAATAATAAAGAAGGACTATTCATCTCAAGGATCATCACATATCAAAATGAAGAATATCTCAAAACCCTAGCTTATCAAAATAAGGGTTTCTCACTTGAAGCCTTGTTGGAAAATCTCAAGGACCCTACCTGGAAGAGCTACTCATTAAAGTATTCTTGGGAAGTTTACAATCTTCAAAGGAAATAAGACCTTGAGGACCCTTCATCCACTCAATCAAAGAAATAACCTACATTTGAAGTATCTTGATAAGGCCACCACACTCTACATTTTACATTCAAGGAAAGCAAGAAGAAGTGTAGTCATCATCAAGGAATCAAGGTGATCTCGCTCTCGTTGAAGGATCACTTTTGAAGGAAGACATCCTTATCTTCTATTATAATAAAAATCAAGAAGGCATAAACTTGAAAATATTAACATCAAGGAGCATCTTCACTTGAGAAGTAAGTATATTTATATATATGTCAGAATATGTTAAAATGAATTCATTTTGCAAGGAGAGCAACAAATTGGTTGGGTCATCAAAATTTCTTGCATGGAAGAAGAGGAAAAATTTGATCCTCATATAGAATGAAGTTCTTGAACATGTTAAGGGATCAATCACTATGCCTCCAAAGGAACAAGATCAAGCTTTGGAAAAGTACATGAAAGGGGAAGTAAGGGCTCAAAGGATTCTCATATGATCTATCAAGGATCCCCCAATACCTTATGTAACAAAGTTGGAGACACCAAAGAAATATATGACAAGTTAGTAGAATTGTTCTTCGTAAGTACCGATGGAGAAGTAATGTCTTTGAGAAACGAGCTATACAAAATGAAGATTTTAAAGGAAGATGGAATATCCTCATATTTTATGAAGGTATAAGAAATAAGAGACCAACTACAAGAGTTGGGAGAAATAATGTCCGACAAATAAATGACCATCATAGTGCTCAATGCACTTCTAGAGGAATGGGGCAACTTCACAACTAGAATCTTTGGAAATAAGGAAGCCACCCCATTCAGTGAAATTTGGTCATTATGTAAAATTGAATAAACGAGGTTGAAAGAAAAAAGTGATGTAGGATCAAACGATCAAGTCCAAGAATTTGTTGCCATAGCTAGGATGAAAGGAAAGTTTGGTCCTCCGAAAAAAGAACAAGAAGAATATGTCGAAGATCCAATGTTATGGCTGTCATGAATATGGGCACTACAAAAGAGATTGTTCTAAACTCAATAAGGACAACAACAAAAGAGGAACGAAATAATCCCATATCATCGAAGAAGTGGAAGAACCTGAGAAGAAGAAGTCTAAGAAGGAGGAAGTGAGAGATCTCTACTCTGACTGAGATAATCTCCTCCACTAAGTTCTTTTTAGTTTTGTAAATAATAACTATCATGGTAGGAAGCATTGTAAGTATGATAGGATGCATCATATTAGGATATGGAATCATGGTATAAGCATGTGATTGAAGCAAGAGTTCATTATAATAGCTTAAAAAGGAGAGTTGAAGCAAAAGCATACATGGATGTAGCAATTATCACTTAAAGGAAGTATCTCGTGGTAACATCATTAAAAACATGTGTATTACATATGGTCAAAATAAAGTCATCTAGCATGATAGAAGGAAATCATCATACATCATCATCATGAGAAAGGAGCTTCTGTCGGATGAGGATAATCTAGATCCTCTGTTGGAATCTTCATTAGAAGGTTCACCTCTACTTGGAAGAAGTAAGTGTCTCGTTGATCATTCCACCTTGTGTTGGATACATTGAATAGATGATGGTGTGGTGACAAATGAGTGCAACAGGTCAAGTTGATTGAAGTACTTTCAATCAAGGAAAGGAAGTGGGCGAAGGTAGTCTAGATGACCAAAAATAGAAAAGAGGTATGTATGCATATAATTGATAGTTAAAATCATTTCATCATATAGTTATACAAGGCATGGGTAAATTCTCTACCTTGAGAGCATGATGAAGGATATCTTTATTTGAAAATATACATGAAGGCATGGTTCACATAGTGATAAGATGAAATCAACATAATATGTCCTCATATGGAATATGAGGTGATTGAAAATCAAGGTGAAGGAACTATGGCTAAAAGTTCCTCAGAAATAATATGTGAAGGAAGAAAGAAGAGACCATGAAAGATGCAGCTATGGTCACGTAAGAAAAGGCAAGCAACATCTTGTGACTGGAAGAATTGATCATGACATCTCCTTAGAGAAGAAAACCATGATAAGGTCTGTAAGAAAAGGAAACCATTGACATATGAAGTCTTGGAGATGTGTTTATGAATATTCAATATGTTGATGTTGCGGGCAATCAAGATGTCATGATGAAAGGCCATCATAAAAGGTAACTGTGATTTGATGCTCCTTGTTTGATTTTTTAACAACATCTAGATGGGTTAATACAGGGTTGTCGAAGGAGGGTTGTAGATGTCACCTATAACTAGCATTCATGTTGTTGTATGAAAGATCTTGTAGGAAAAATGACTTGAAAAAGGTAGTTATATGAAAAAAAATCCAGATGTAGACTAAAAGATCACTTTTTGACAAAGAGAAGGATGACATGACCAATGTGGCTCATGAAGGAAAGTGATGGATGGATGATGCCCTAAAAAAATATGAAGGCTCCATAATGTTAAAGATGAACTTCAAGACATTGAAATAAGGGCCCCACAAGCAGCTAATAGTCCCATGATCTCCACCTAGAACAAAAAGCTACTAGAAACAAGTCCCTGGTTAATAGGGAGATTGGACAAGTCATTGGATAAGAGGGAGCTTGGGTACATTTGTTTTATAGGAGTGGGTACATTCCTTTATAGGAATGGGCATATCCTCCCTAGTTGAGAGGGAGATATAGACACACCATTCTTGTATTCACCTTAGGAAGAAAATAATGGAGGATTTGGTAAGCATTTGGCATCTGATACTCTTTGAGGATGAGGTAGGGCATCAAAGATAAGAGTAGTCATAGAGGACCAATATTATTTGAGGACTGGGAATCCAAGATAAGAATAGTCCTCGAAGGAAATACTCTGTGAACACCCAGGTGGGGTTCATACCTTGAGAGACAATGATGATGGTGTCTATAAGTCATTGGTATCACCAACATTGTGCTTTGATCTTGTGGAGAGATAGAGTTGTTAGTGTTGTCCTTGTTATGTGACAATGTCAGATGATATGATGTTAAACAGATGGGTTACCAATTCAAATCTTCTTATGAGAATTATTCAGATTAAGAATGTCCAAGTACCTTATATGAATTATGAATACCTCCCTATTTAAGAGGGAGTGTTGAAATATGTAGCTAGGTTCGCTCTTCATAATGACATATGTAATCATGATCTTATATATTTAATAAAAAGAGAAAAATAAAATTATTATTGTTATTCTTGAGGCATGGGTATCATGCTCAAGGGAAATTTATATTTAGGTCAAGCACCCATTGAGTGCTTCTAGGGCTTGTCATTGAGTCTACAAGTAAATTGATTCATTTCCATGCATGAAAGACCCTTTTGGGCATGTTACATATTGTAAAGAAAAATTATTTGAGTCAAAATACCTTCCAAGACCTCATCATGGTGCAAAGATGAAGTCGGCCTACATGAAGGGACAAGTTAGCCTAAAGATATAAATTCATACCCCTCAAAAGCCTATAAATAAGAAGGAACTCGACCTCATTTGCTGACACACTCAAGCAAGCTTGATCTCCTCAAGATAGGAGATGGAAGGGAAGCTGGTTGAGAACCCTGTAGTTGGGTCAAGAGGAATAAGGGCAAGGTTGCCAAAGTCTTCAACACCAGCACATCCTCAAGTGGAAGTTGAGTCTTCAGTGATCAAGTCTCATGAAGGGGAACCTATCATGACAGAATATGAGAGAGCATTCAGGAAGGGATTCTTTGATATGAATGAGATGGTTAAAGTCCTCTATGAGGAGAGGAATTTAAGGATGCAAGGCACAATTTCAAGTCCTCCAAGAGGAGAAGGTTCTCCAGGAGGAGGAGGCCATAGAGATGGTAAGAAGCCACCATCCACTCCACCATCATCCTCACCACCATCTTCACCTTCCTCATCATCATCTTCGACTACCACAACTCTACAATCTATTCATCCACATACTTCAAAAGGAACTGATAAATACCCCTTACTTAAACTTGATGTAAAATTTGAGCTACCAATGTATAATGGCGAAGTGAATGTAGAGACGCTGGATAATTGGATTTGTCAACTAGAGGTTTATTTCAGAATTCATAACCTTCAAGAGGATGACATAAATATTCAATTGGCTTCCTTGAGAATGGAGGGTTCAACACTTGTATGGTGGGAAGCAAGGACTCAAGATAAGATTAAAAACCATGGTAAGATCTCAATGCCTTGGTCTAATTTTATTGCTGCCATTAAAAGGAAATTTTACCCTCTATCTTACATGCAAAAATCCATTATGGATTGGCAAATTTTAGACAATTGAAAGGGAAAAGTGTGCAAGATTATACTCATGAATTTAAGAGAAGGACTCTTATTTTGGGTGTCAATTTGTATTCTCAAGAAACTTTGTTAAATTATATTGGGGTTTTGCATAGTTATCTTAGACATACTATTCTCATGTTCAATCCTACAAAATTAGATGAGGTTTATGTTCAAGCCATACATCTAGAAGTAAGAGGGAAACATAGTGCAGATGAGAAAAGTGATAATTTACTTGAGTATGAAGGTAAAGGAAAGGGTAAGTTTAATGGAAGAGGAAAGAAAAATGGTTCTATCAAAATAGAGAAAGAGAAACTCACATGTAAACATTTTTCAAAAAATAGCCATGATGAAGACCATTGTTGGCAACTCCATCCAGATTTGAAGCCAAACAAACTTAAAAAAAAGAGAAGGAGAAAATTGTTGCAATCATTGAACATGACTTAGGTTCAGATTCAGGAGATGAAACAAATATTAAAACAATGGGTTTGAAAGGTAAGAACATAGCAAGCACTATTTCTTCAGGTTTTTCTAATGTAACTCAAGATGAAGATACAAGAATTGAACTCTTTCATATTAGAGTTGTTTCAAAGCATACCAAAATAGACACACTATTTGATAGTGGTTCTCAAGATAATTTTATTTCTGAAGACTTAGTTAAGAAGTTAAATATTGAAAATATTACACATCCAAGACCCTATCCTTTAGGCTGGATATGCAAGAATGCAAACTTGCATGTAACAAGGAAGTGTATCCCAAGGTTTGCAATCAATTCAAACTTTCTTGACGAATTCGAACTTGATGTAGTGTCACTTGAGATTTTAGGTATTGTTTTGGGAAGTCCTTATCTTTATGATAAGAGGGAAGTATTTCATCGCCATGACAATGAGTACCACTTGTTCAAGGATGGAATTGAGTACAGTCAGAATGCATAAGAAGAAGAGAAGTTTGTCTCTTATACATGCAGGAGAAATGAAGAGAATAGTGAATGCAAGTCAAAATTTGACTTTGTTAATGTTCAAGCATAGAGATGTTTTGAATGAGACCTTTCAAAAAGATGCATCAAATGAATAAGTTGATTTCATTGAAGTTTCTAATGTTTGTAATAAGATGTTTCAGGACTCTAACATGTTTCCTTTGAAAAGAGGTAAACAATATGTCAAATATTTGCAACAATCCACATCAATGTTAAATAGTGATGGAAACAAGATGTCGGTGAGAGAGTGCAAAGGTCAAAGAGAAAGCACTAAAACAATTTGACAAACAAGGAATAGGTTCCACAAGTACTTGTTTTTGGTTTCAAAATGGTACATGGTAATGGAAAAAACACTTGGTAAAAATTTGACGCAAGTACAATGCAAGACAAGATAAAAAATCTCGACAGTGTTCGAGGTGAGACAATTTTCAAGTTTCCTTTGAATGATGACTGAGGTGGGAACAAGTTTTTGTTTTGTTTTTTTTTTTCTGCAAGGAAAAATTGATGTTCTACAAATTTAGGGAAATTGCAGCATGAAGGTTTCTACAATAGCAAGGCAGGGTCTCCAGAATCAAGGAAAAATATTAGTTTTTATGAAAAGCTCAACTTGTCGAAATTGGGTAAATTCCAGTGGATTGAGACTCGAAGAGTGAGGGAACTGTACCCTCATCCACATGTTTAGTAATGAAAGAGATTTTGGGGTCAAAAATGCTTCTAGTGGGGAGGAATGATAAGGTGCTTAGTTTATGCTAAAAAATAAAAGTTCTCAGAATGGATCAGAACCTGAATGACCGCGTAGTGCTCTTCATTTTTAATCTGGCACACTTCGTTTCATGAAGAATGGTCTCTAGAGGCTCCCAGAAATGAGTTTTGTTCGCTTTGCTAAACAGGAAAAATTAAAAAAAAAATGACAGAGAGATGCCCAGTCAGTAGTCCGTGTTGCTAACGTGGCATGATGACTATGCAGGGTCGTTTTGGAAATTTCCTTTGGCGAATGGTGAGCTGCCAAGTGGCGACTTGGCACTGGTCGAATTTTGGTTTATGTGGTGTGTTTCTATTGGTTCATTTTGGGCCAACTGCGTAAGGATACGTGGTGCAACATGGGGCCACCACGTGCCCCCCCCAAGGTTGAAAGGTGGAATATAATTTTTGGGTTGAGTCCGAGTGGAGACGCCAGGGTTCGACCTCGTAACCTCCTCATTTCCAGCACCACTCTTTACCATTTTGCTCGCACGATGGATCTTATTGAACTAAGGATCCCATACACATTTGAATTAAACTATGTTATATGGCAAGGGGGGAGGGGGGGCAGGGGGGGAGAGGGGGCCAACCCCCGAATCACATGACGATCAACGCGAGACCACCAGTGGGGCTTAAACTTTAATGCGAGAGTTTAACACTTAAACCAAGATTTATTTACCATAATCTAGTTTAATGCGCCTAATCCACATTTAATTCCGGATTAGTTTAAAGTGCAGAATTAGCTCTAAACAACGCTTAATTAGCGCTAAAATTTCACTTAACTTAATGACAGATTAAGTTAGCGGACCCTCAAATTCAGTGGAGACTGCCAGTTTAGCTGCAGTTAGCTAACTTAGGGCCTGAAATAGTGGGTAAAATGTAAAATTTCATAAATTTTGGAGTTTTCGACCAATTCAAGTGCAAAAAGACGCTAGATAGCCATTTTTGGGCATTCTCGACTCATTGGTGCAGGTTATAGGAGCAAAAGAGCATTGTAAACAGGTCAATTTATCAATTTGAGCATAATATAGAGGCCCAAGCCATGAAAGCTGGACTAAGGAGATGTAGCCCAGGAGGGGTGAACTCCTTCACAAAATACTAATGTTGATGTGTTGTATGGTGATGTATTGTACTTTATTTGCTACTTCTTAGCCTTTGTTTTTATGTTAAATTTTTCATTAAATTGACATGCAAAACACTCACAAGACTTGATAATTTGCAAGAGAACTTGAACCCTTAACCACACATAAAACATTGTATTTAGAATATGAAAGAGTAATTAGCACAACAACACTAAAATACTCCATTCAGATCACAAACCTTCATAGACGCATGGCAAGATATTATTACAACAGGAACTTAATTTTCAAAATTAGGGTTATGTTGAGGCCTCAGAATTCCGTTGCAACAACATGGGGGAAAACCACCCAGTCCAGATCTTAGAGCAAGTCCTTTTCCGTTTGGTGTGGTGGCTCTAACTGAGGATAAAGGGACCATTTTCTCAATAAGGATGATTTTGGTTGTGTTTTTCTTATATTTTTTTTTTGTAAATCAAAAGTTGTATTAATGGGCACCTAAAGTACATAGTGTTACAAAAGGTTATGCTGGTAACAGAACAACCGGAAACCCGTGTTCCCAAGACATAACGAGAGGAAACAATTTAAACATTAAAAAAACACTTCGTCAGCCAAACAGTGCTATAAAGGCCGCTAATTATTGCTTCAAACCACAGGCCTCCACCTAGGGAGGAAGCCCGGGCAACTAACGAACCGGAGACACAGGCCTCAGATCAGCAAACCGGGAGATCCGTAGCAAAAGCTTAACACGAAACAAAGAAACATGAGCAGCAAGGAACCGGGGGAGCCTAAAGGATGCAACGATCCACCATGATTGCACGAAACTGCCAAAAGGAGCAGAAAAATATTAGGAGGAAACAAAAATACATACATAGAGCTCTATCCCGAGAGGTTGGAGTCCGCGATACGAAGTTTCTTCCCTTTATTCTTAGTGACTTTAACCCAGCCGTCAAGGGTCGGATAGATAGGAACTACCTGAAGGATGTTGCTGTTCAATGAAGGAGGCTCTTTATTCGAGTCGGATGAACAGGACTCAAGCGAGCGTTTTTGAAGAGTCGAGGGAGCAGGGGCCTTCTCGGGGCCGGACGGGGAGAGCAGTTGCTGCTGAGTTTCAAGCTCTTCCTCAGAATCTGATTCGCCCTCTTATGAGTTGGAGGACTCAATATCCTCCAAGGGAGGCAGATCAAAAGGTTTCCAACTCTTATCTTTCGATTTACGAGTGCTGTTTTTCTGACGGTCTAGAAAAAGAGCGCAAGAGTTCTGAAGATGTCCATTTTGGTGACAATGCCGACACCTGAAAGTTGTATTCTCAAGTCCAGAGTTTGTGCCCATGAGAAATCCCCGACTTTTAGAATGATTTGGTCTAGTAACCCTTTGCTGATGTCTATTTCAGCACAAATTCTGCCATAGTTGTAGAGACCCGTCAGGCCTCTTGAGGGATCTGAATCAAGAAATTATCCTAGAGAATTACCAATGGCTTGGAAGATCGCACAGTGGCACAGGTGAGCTGGCAAGTTAGGAAGCCTAACCCAGATAATAAGTTTAGTGATGACAACCGTGGAAGGATCAAAATCAGGGAACCAGGGAGTTAGGAAAAGCCCAGCCGTTCCCCAGAACCAAGGCCCACCTGTAGGGGAAGTTTGGTAATCTCTGCTGTCAACAAAGATTACAATAAAGAAACCCTTGGAGCAGAGGATGACCTTGTAGTGCTTGGTCCATGAGGAATGAATCCAAGCATACAAATCTTCAGTGCGGGGCCAGAGCCCATTGAACTTGCAGATGAGGGCAAGCTCAGAATAAAGATGGAGCTGTCCTTCCAGATCAGGGTGGGATATGTCAACAGACGGAACTTACTCCAATTTGTATACCAAGAAAGGTTTAGGAGCCTCGAGGGGAGAGGCAGGGTGGTTGGAGGGTGGAGCTTTTACTGCTTCTTTATAAGAGAAACCTCTGGAAGCAGAGGGATGACTAGCTGCACCGCCCCTCAGACGGAGGGACAAAATCACTGTAGCGTTCTTCCCTATATTGTAAAAATAAAGAGGGAAATAGTCAACAAGTTGTTTACCTGCATGAAGGAGATGTTGATATGAGGAGGGGATCCCCAGCTTGAGTTCAAGGGCCTTTGAGAGGTGGAGCACCAAGTTCGGAGATTGTACCCACAGAAGCAGGGTTTTGCTTGTGAGGAGAACAATTTGGGTTTGAAAACCCAGTGGCAGAAGATTAGGATTTTCCTTAATAACTGAGCAGGGAAGCGGAGCGGGGGTGGGGGGTAGACTTCATTGCAAGGCAGTCCCCACACACAACAAGGCCATCAACTCCTTGTTATCTCTGGGGAAGGAGGAATTTGGGGACGAAAGCCAGTGAAAACGGCGACAAAGGAAGAGCTTGAGCTGGCCAGAGCCAGCCAGAACTTGAGCTGGCGGCAGAAAAAGGAGAGCCATATGCCATTGAGGAGGGCCTGAACGCTCCACAGGGGCTATCGTAGTTTGCTTGATGCGGATGAGAAATATGGAGGCGTTGGGCTTGAGGGCTAGGGACAAGCACAGGGGGTCTACCACGATGATGTCTATGCCGCTTGCGCAGCACAGAACCCTTCCCCCGGGAGGAACCGCGGTGGAGCAGATTGGCAGGAGAGCTGGGACCGCCAAGGGAAACCAGGCCCGACTGGGAAGAAGCGGCTGCCGAAGAGCTGGAAGTCGGGGCGACGAAAACCCTACGAGCCATATTTTTCTGTCCTCTGTGTATTACTTATATAACATGCAAATGGGAAATGATTTAATCTATCATATGCATTTATCTAAACTATCTATTCTAATGTATACCCGGGGTGTTCCTTCCTTTATGCGATCTAAAAATATATCTTCCAACTATTAGTAATGAAGATTATTTAACAGTTGAAAGAGATGAAAATTATGTAAAGATAATTCTTTTAACAAAATAGTTTAATTAAAAGAATTGTGAAACATATATCACATTTATATGTTTGATTATATATCAGATAAGAAATTAGAGAGAAATTTTAGTACAGAAGTGCATTTAACATTCATTTATGATAACAGTTCAAATATATAATGTAATTAAAAAGATAACTGTCAATCTAAAAAGCAAAACTTAATATAATGTGTAGAAATACCATATATACGAGGTCTTACTCATTCAAACTGACAATAGTTTTTCTTCTCCTATTCAATTTCAAGCAATTTAAAGAGTATAATAGTGCAACTTTAGTTAGACAACTTCAAATGTCAAAAGATAACAAATTTCGTTCTAGTAATTCATCAAAGCATTCACATGTTGGAATATTGTCATTGATGGCAAAGGCATTGGCTACAAAGGAGCCTCTGATCAAAAGAACAGAGGAAGTATCGGTTGATCAAAAGAACAGAGGAAGTATTGGTCAAGGAGCAGAAACAAGCAAAAGAGGGGATATGTTGGAAAATTGCCTGGAACAATGAAACATGGTATGGCAACTGTACATTGGTGCTTATGGAACCAAAATGGAGCATGAAGAGGCGGAATGACGAATCAAGAACGAATTCAAGGTTGCAAAGGAATCTGGTGTGAATTTCTTGTGTTATATATTATGGATGTTATGAATATTGCATCGAACTGGTGTCAAGCCTCAATAAACAAAATGATGGGTTAATCTGTTGATAAAGAGTGCAAGCGATGTCACAGTAAATAAGTCAATTTACAATAATCAAGTAGGGGGAGTGGAACCTTGAGCGAAGAAGGCGGAACCTTGCGAGAGAAACAATAACGGCGGTTTTCATTTTTTATCGCACCACTCTCGTCGGGCAAGTGGTATTTCCTGGTGAGGAGCGATTCCATAGAATGCTCGACACGCGTCCCTGTACGACTTCACAAAACCACTTTTCACCGTGCGCCATCGCGCGTTATACTTCGACCCAGGATGCCCAGCGATATCGTTGAGCGCCGTTGATCTGGAAAGGGGTCATCGGACAGTCGTCATTTGTTGAAGGTGCGCGGAGATTAACACAGGTACGGCGGGCCATCGCACGTTAACGATCGGTATTTGAGGTCGAGCGATATGCATATACGCCATTGATCTGGAAGCTTGCTAATCTAACGGTGATCGAACGTTAGACTTGTGCGAAGTTTACCTATGGTACCATGCGTGTATTTGATTGGCTATTGACTACATTTGTGGGCCCGGGGTCAAAGGTTTACCATATTATTTGGAAGGATTAAAATGCAAAGGGTTAACTTTAATTCTAAAGTTCTGTTCAAAATTATTTATTTATCAATTTCTTTAAATTGATAAATAAAAATTAAATTAAAAGATCAAAAGCCCTGTGGGATAAACTAAAAGGAATAATGTCAGCGGTTCGTGGTTTTAAGCCATGGTTTTAATAAAGGGAAAACTATATAAGGAGAATAAAAATAAAGAACGGGGTGTGCTTCGTAAAGGTTGAAAACAAACAATTTATCCAAGGAATATCTGCATGGGCGAGCTCTGGTCTTAACTGATAAATCTGAAACTACATGCACCCATGGATAGAATGATCTGACGATGATAAATCTCTGGTTTGTGTGAGTATATAGCAAGTAAATAAAACTGGTGACCGACAATGTATGTCATATGGAAAATGGTGGATCCAGTATGAAAATTGATGAAACATGGTCTACAGTAGTGCTGAAGGTCGAAGCCTTCAGAAAGGGGGTTTTAGCTCCCTTCCAGTGGTAGCTGGTAAACGAGAGAAGGTTGTAGCCTTCTGTAGGTGGGTGCCTGCGTGCTGGTATAAGTCTGCACCAGCATATATTGTAAGAAGTTTTCTCTATAATAAATATTGAAGACTGAGATTACAACAACGGTGGTTTTCTCCCGAATTGGATTTTCCACCTTAAATCCTAGTGTTCATATGTGTTGATGGTTTGTTCTGTTATTTCTGTTCATGCTTAATGCTTATCTGATGCAATTCTCTAAGTAAAGACATAATAAGATATCAGGTCATACCTGTTAGATGCAGTACTGTAACATATGTTTTTAAGAGAACGAAAAGAAAAAATTGTTCAGCCCTAAATACTGATTCACCCCCCCCCCCTCTCAGTATTTTTCCCAACATCACAAACTTACAAAAGTGCATTCTTTGCAAATGGTTTTGATAAATTTCTGGACCCTTCTCTAAATTCATGAGAAGGGTTTAAATACTAAACTACAATATGTTTAAAATAGATTATTACATAAAAAATGGAGGAGGTTTCAAACAAATATCCTGATAAGGAGTAAACTTAAACTAAAATCTAGGAAATAAAATAACAACATGATTATGTGTGCTGATTCTCTTTGCACATTTGATCTCAGAGCTGACAAATATCCATCATTGGCTTTAGCTGAGCTGGCTGCGTAATTTTTGATATGATCTAGCCTTTGAACACTGCATTCGAAAGTGTTGGCTGCGATTTATTTGTAGAATTATTTAATGACTATAGAGTTAGGCACTGATGATAAGGTTTGATCAGAAAATTCCTATAATTTTCTTGATCAAAATTATTTATCTTTTTAATAATTTATTCCTGCATCTCTGAATTTTTATTCCACTATGCTTCTAATAGTTTGAGCTCTGAGAGCACTTCATCTGTGGATTCTTTAATAAGTTCAGTTTTCAAAAGCTGTTCATTAACAGATTCAATAATTTCATTTGTTAATCTTGATAACTTTGCTATTGCCTTTTCTGCTTGTCTCAGTTGTATTTCCCAATCCTTAAATAAAATCTCTTTATGAAATTTATCTATCTGAGGTAGGTCATATTTCTTTCTTGAGTCATATCCTTGCCACTGAATGAACTCATTAATATTCTTTTCAACTTTCTCACATTCAAGTCTCCTATTAGCCATTTTTTGGATTAGGATTTTTCTTGTATCACCGTAAGAGCTGGTGATTGAAGTTTGTTGACAAAAGGTTTCTTGTTGTTGCTTTAGCTTTGTATTAATTTCGAGTGCTTCTTTTACGAACAACTCTACTTGAGGTTGGATTTTCAATTTGTCCATTTCTGCTTCAAGTTGTGTTTCTTTCTCTGCAATCTGCAACTGGTGTTGTAAATTCATTCTTTCAAAATCCTTTTGAAATTTAGACATTTTCATTTCAATCTGTTTGCTGGAGTTAAGCTTTTCATGTTCTAACAATCTCTCCAACTCTTGTACTTTGTCTTATTTTTTCTTCAGTAGAAGTTGTACCTCAGTGGCTTTGTCAATGGTGGTAGTAGCATATTCTCCTGCGTATTGTGATAACTTAGTCAAATGTTCTGTAAGATCAACCAAAAGGTATTTCCATAGAATTTCTACAGATTCATTCATAATATTTGAAACTGTTTCATCCATTTTTCTTCTCTTTCTTCTCTTAACTACAACCTTATGGATGGGACTGTAGAAGACATAAAGTGAGGGTATCTCTTCAATCTGTAAAATAATATATTCTGTAGGGTATGCCAGAATGATCTCTTGATCATGAACTTCAGGTACCTGTTGTAGTGGAGTTGCAGTTTCCACTAAATTCTAAGAATTCTCTAGCATTTGGAAACTTGTGGATTCATCAATATTAGGCTTTGGCGGTGGTGTTTCTAGTGCCTGGAAAATTTTTCCCATTCATTCTTCAAATATTTTGGCTGAGGCTTCTATGTCTGGTCGGGTGTATTCTGGATATGCTAAACGTTTTTAGAAGATGATTCAACACCTTTAATTTCTCCTCTCGTTTGCATCTCAATCCCTTTAATCACTTTATCAATTATTTTCTCTGGGCTCTCATTCCTGCTTTGGGATTCATTATCAGAGTGATCTGAATTCTAAGAATTATGTTGTGATTGCCCTGATTCGTGATTAGATTTCTTTTGGGATACATCTTCATACATGTCCTTGGCTTCATTATCTAGACTAATGCTTGGAGTTGGTCTGTTGACATCTTCAATAAATAAAAAATCCAAAGGGATTCTTTCCAGCCTTTTATTTCTATATGCTTGGAAAGCCTCAAAGTCATTTTTATTGAGCTGATTGGATGCATTTTTCAGTACATATGTGAACTTCTCCATGCCTTAAAAGAAATCATCAAATACATATTTCTCATTCAAGAAAGGTTTCAACTTAAGCTCAATGGTGAAATTATTAACCACATCATTAGGGTCAAATGACCTCTTTGGAATTGAAGCCAAATTCAATGAAGTCACATTTGAAATTTCCTGGAGAACCAACTATCTCTGATTGGTTTTTTGAAATTTCTAAGACTTTTCAAAATAAAAATAGTTGTAGGAACGAATTTCAATAAATAAAATCTCATTAAGCAATAAAATTTCTCTTGATTATAATTCATAATAATTTCTCTTTAAAATGAAAGTATGAATATCTATATCAGTTTTTACTAAGTTCAAAAATATGAATCAGGTGGCTCTTTTAGATTAGATTTATAAGTATATACTCTTTTATCATAGATAGAGCCTATTATCCAATAGGAAATTTAAGTTTTTGGCAGGGTTATCTTTTACCCAACAATGATTCATTGTCCCATCCAGTCACTCTTACAATCTTCAAAAATAAGTTCAATTTTATATACTTTATCTCTTTTGGAACTTGTTTTTTTTTTTGTAAATATTTTTCTTTTGTATTTTTAATCACTTAAAAGCCATTGCCAAATATTTACAATGCCATTCACTGGTTGTAATTAAACTGATCAAGCTGGCTCTTGATGAGACCCCTTGTATTTTTGATATAATCTCAAGTCATTACCCTATTTTGGAAGGCAATATTGGTAATGTCAGTTCAACTATTTCCCTATGATCATGGTAAACAAGCTCTTGATGAGACTTATTATCTTCTAAGATTTTTAGCATACTTTTTTGAATTACTTTCTAAAAATTGAAAAGTTTTCCGAATGGGGTGAATCATTGGTCCTTTTAAGAATCTTGGATGATAATTTTTAGAGTTTAAGATTGCTTATTTGAAAAAAAGTCTTTACTATGTTAAAGTTTCTTTTCTTGATTGATAACAAAATAACCATGCTTTATAAATATGGGATTTCATCAAAGAATAAATAACTTAAGTGAAATTGCATCTTTCAGTAAAATAAAATATATTTGATATTCAAATCTTTCGATTATTTCCTTAACAATTCTTATTTATATAAGCAATAAATCAAAAATATTTTCTCAGATGTTTACTTGAAAAGCCAAAAATCAATACTATTCAACTTTTATTTTCCTAAGGAAAAGAAAAGACAGTAATATACAGGGAATAGAAGGGGTTACCTCCTATGAAAAATATTTCTTTAAAATCTGCCCATTAACAGGAAAAGAACATATTTTTTCCTGATAGATCTTGTAATAAAATGTTGATGGGCCTATTTCTTCAATGATTTGAAATGGACCTAGCCACAATATTTGGAATTTGGTGTGTTTACCTTTTTCATCATGTGCTTTATCCAATTTCAATACCAGATCACCAATTTGGAATGTTTTAGGAGTGACAGAAGTTGTATCAAATGAAGCTTTAACTAGCTGTTGATGACGTGCATGAGTAACTTTAGATTTTTCTCTTTCTTCTTTGCGCGTAAGGATTTGAAATTGTCTTACTTGCAAAGAAGAAGAAGGGGATTCATCAATAAATTGAACTAAGCCAAGAGAAGGAATAACCACATTGGGAGGAAGAACAAATTCTTTCACATAAACAAGATTAAATGGAGAGTGCCAATGGAAGCCTTTTGAATTATTCGATCTGCCTAAAGAGAAAGTGTCAATGACTTGTGCCCATTTCATTGGTTTTGGTCAACAGTTCGTTTGATGATTCTAATAAGGTTTTTATTTGTGGATTCTGCTAAACCATTTCCTTTCAGATAATAATTAGCAGAATACTTAAGTTTAAAACTTATTTTGTTAGCAAATTCTATCATAGCAGCTCTTGAGAAATAAGATGCATTATCAAACATTAAAGCAGTGGGTAAACCAGATCTAGTTATGATCAACGTATCAATGAACTCAATAATATTCTCAGAGTTGGCTACCTTGAGTGGAATTGCTTCCACCCATTTATTAAAGTAATATGTAGCTATGAGAATATATTTATGCTGTTTGGAAGAGTTAGGAATGATCTCACCGATTATATCTAATCCCCATTGTTCAAATGGTTGTTCGATATTAACTGGCTGTAATCGGAAAGCTAATTTCCTTTGTCTTCCAAATGCACTTTGACAAAATTTGCATTTCCTTGCATATTCATGAGAATATTTGAAAAGTGTTGGCCAATAGTAACCTGCATGTAGTATTTTATGTGCTGTTGTATTCTCTCCAAAATGTCTTCCAGCTAGTCCATCATGGAATTCCTGCAAAACTTTCTCTGATTCAGTTTTCTCTAAGAATATTAATAACACAAAATCAAATTTTCTTCTAAAAAATACATCATTAATCATTTCATATTTCTTGGCTTTCAATATCAAAGCACATTTTGTTTTATAACTAAGTTGTGTTGGGGCATATCCATTTTTCAAATAAAACTTTAGATTAATGTATTGAAACTGAGCATCGTTGAGGCTTACCTCTAACGCTTTCACATTATTACCTAAATCTTCCTATGATGATAAATGGGATGCTCCTGTTAGCATTATGAAAAAACCTTGACCTCTAACAATTATAAAAGGTCTAATTTCTACATCATATTCTTGTAAAGCAGTAACCTAGTTAACCATTTTCTCTCCTAATTCTCTTTGCATCAATAATTGTCTCACTACAGAGAATGGAACTATTATCTTGGTGTGAGTTCTAAGGAGAAATGGCCTAAAATTCTTTATAGCTTTAAAGACAACAAATGCTTGTTTTTCAAAAGATGAATAATTTAGTTTTTCACCTTGCAAATTGAACTAAAAAATGATATTGGTGCTTCAATTTGTTAGTCATTAAGCTGTGTCAGAACAACAACATAAGATGTATCTGATGAGAATGTATATGAAGTGAAAGGATTAAGAAAATTGGGAGTATTTAGAAATGAAGCATTGATAATAGATTGTTTGATTAAATCAAATGCTTCCCTTTCATTATATCCCCACTTAAAGACTGAATTGTTCTTAATCATGGTTTATAAAGGTAAAAATATTTGTGAAAAGTCATGGACAAATATTTTTACAAAATTTATCTGTCCAAGAAATGACTGCATAGTTTTCTTATTATGAGGGAAAGAAATTCTTTTAATCTCTTTGATTCTTTCAGGATCAATATAGATACATTTTTTAGACACAATGAATCCTAAAAATTTTCCTTAATCTAGAGCAAAATAGGACTTCTTTGGGTTTAATGAAATTCCATACTTTTTACATCGCTCAAAGACTTGCTTTAGGTCATTTTCATGATTGGTTTCTTGTCTAGAAAAGACTGTCATGTCATCTAGATAAATAACCACTGATTTGTTAATGAGTCCTGTAAAAGTTGTGTCCATAGCTCTTTGAAAAGTGGCACCTGCATTGATTAAACCAAATGGCATCTTTTGATAGGCATAAGTTCCCCACTTAGTCCTGAATGTAGTCTTTAATCTATCATCTGGATGTACCAGGATTTGGTTATATCCTGAGAATCCATCTAGAAAAGACATAAGTTCAGAACCAGCTACTGTTTGCAGTACTTGTTCCATGGTTGGTAATGGAAAATTGTCTTTCTAACATGCTTTATTCAAATTTCTGAAATCAATACAAATCCTAATGCCACCATTTTTCTTAGGAACCAAATTTGAAACCCATTTAGAATGTCTACCAGGAAAGATGATCTTAGCTTTGAGGATTTTATTCAACTCTATTTTGATTGATTTTCAAGATTAGGGTGATTTTTCCTCAAATTTTGTTGTATTGGTTTTCTCATTTGAAATCATAGGAATAATGTGTTGAATAACGGAAGTGTCATATGTTCTAAGATCAATGTAATCCCAAGAAAAAACACTTTTGTAAGCCCTTAATAACTTGAAAAATGATAATCTTTCATCAGAAGATAGACCAAGACCTAAATTGACATTTTGTGGTTTATCATTAGTTCCAAGATTTACTAACTCAAATCTTAAGGTTGAACTTCGAGTTTTAGAATTAGTAACTCTCTTAAACCTATCTTTTAAATCATAAAGGTCTTCTAATTTGACAAACCACTTAGGAATTGGATTTTCATCCCGTTCTTCCTTTATCTGAGTATCATGTTCATTTTCATCTGGAATTTGATTATCACAAGTGTTAGCCATCAGTATTTTTTACATGTTAGTGATGAATGTATCCATAGCTGAGTTTTCTAGAAGCTGAATTCCATGTGTCAATCTGTCATCTAGAAAACCCTCATAAAATTTTTTTCGCCCTTTCACTTCAGTCTGCCCATGTCAAAGTTAAAACCCATTATTACTATCTTTTCTAGCTTTAACCCTACTGGTCTGCCCATCATCTCTAAAAGAGCAAATCCAAGTCTGTTTCAAAAGCCTCCCCTAAGTTAGGAAGTGGCGCTTTAAGACATTTTACCCTTGGCAATCATCAAAAAGCCAAAATGCCTCCATCTGCTACAGACCAATCATGACCAACCTCCTTCTCTGAAAATCAAGTTGATCACAGCTCTAAGTCGCGCCACTTATACCCCTAGGTCTCAGCACTATACAAACCACAGTCTTAAGCTGACCATTAGGTGTTTCACAGTGTTTTATGGATTCTACAAAGGCAGGAAATATAACTTCATCTCAGGAGGAAATGCTTGAATTTACAGTTAGAAGAACAGCTGCTTCTAAATGTAACATGAGCCTGAGATATATCTGCAAAACAGAGAGCCACTCATCAAGACCTTGTAGCTCTTTCCAGCATGAAAATCACAGTAAGAAAGAGACACCTCTGTCTCAGCAAACTGGTAAATTGTTAAGGCCCAGAACCTCCTTCATTTACAAGCAGAGGGTTAGGGCGCCTCCTTCATCCACAAGCAGAGGGCGCTGGCCAATATTGACTTGGAAGATTGCAAAAGTCCAGGTTTGCCTTGAACTGAACAAATGAAACAGAGACTCCAGATTTTATGAATATGACTGATGATCATAACAGGAATGGAGTTTGAAATATGCTAGCTCAAAGGAAAAAGAGTTTGGTTGGATAAAGGAGGTCATTTCAAACTTGCAAATCATGTGAATTGTTGAACTTTAGAAAGCCTGTCATCAGTAAACATCCCAATCATAAGAAGCCTGTTTTGTCCACAAGATCAAATGGAATAGATGCTGCTAACAAATGCCATTACACAGGCAGAAAGAAAGTTTTTGGTTTCTCAAAAGACACTGACCTCCATAGTCACAAAGACTATCCTTCAAATAATTTATCATGAGATGACCAAAACAAAGGATGACATTTCAGTCACCCTCAGAGCAGTACAGGAAGACAGTGACACTTTGGCTAGGGTTTTTCTGAAGCATAGTGATGATTGCAGCGAGTTGCCGATCCGATGTTTTTTTTAAAAATTGATTTCTTACCATCTATAATCAAGCAAACCACGATAATACGGCCTTATCACCAATCTACCATACTGCAACCACAGTGTGAAAGACCTCCTCCATTATGAAGCAGATGGCCAAAGCCTTGGATGTTGTTAAGATTGAATTGATGAAACTGATGGAAGGATGGGAAAAATAGTCTTTACACCAGGTAAATGATAACTGTATTTCAAAGGGACCTATTCCTCCTAGTCCATAATTTTCCCTTTCAGAACATACTTCACAAATGATGGGAGGCAATTTGAGTTCTGTTCCCAAAAGGACATTGTGAACAAGTATACCAGTCATGAATAGACAAAGAAGTGGTTGATAGATTTTCCAGTTCTGGGAGTTTTAAAACAAATGCAGTTTTCTCATTTTTCAGAAAAGATAGAGATATCATAAACAATATAGACAACAAAGTTTGTCGAAAGGAGATACTTTGCTTAGGTCAAAGGCCCAAGAAGACCAGCCAGTTGGACACCTACAGTTGGAAAGGGTTGATGAAGCGTTTAGAGGCAGAGTTTGTCAAACCAAGGGTAAGCCATCTCCTTTCAAATGTCAGAGACAAGTATTCCATTCAAGAATCAAAAAGTATAAAAGATATTTGAGGCAACAGTTAAATTTCTTCTGCAGCAAAGGGTCCTACAAGTAAGTTTACAAGTTCATAACATACAAGGAAGCACTTTGACATATCTTCAGTTTCTGGAGAATGATCCTAAAACTTATATAGGCATGTTCACTTTAAAAAGTTGATGGAACCATATCAATACAATTGAGTAAGAGAAAGATGATTGAAGATATCTCTTTTAGAAATGGACTAAGAGGAAAGCGCTTGAATAAATGCAATTGATTTCTGCACCCACAGTCAGAAAATATGTTAAAAGACACCTGGCAATCAGATCAGTTTCACAGTAAGTATTATCACCGCTAGAACATCTAGAGCAAACACTATCATTTTCAGGGTCAAAAGGTAAATTTGTCCCCTTGAAGAGTGGCCGAGGATGCTTCATCAATTACTAGTGATTTCTGAGTATACTTGCTATGTTGAAAAGGTCAGCAACAACAGAAAACCACTTTCAAATACATAACACAGACCTTTATGCCAGCATTTTAAAGTATGGGCCCGTCTGGACACATGCATAAATCTTTTGGTTTCTCTTTCAAATGACAGATTAATGGTTAAAAGGGAAGAAAGGCCTCCCAAATCCTTCCGAGTCACAACCAAAGATATTGTGGTCTTTTCATTTCCAAACAAGTTAAATACCATTGGAAGTTCATCGTGCAAACTCACAAGCCCGAGCAGTTGATCCCTTTTGCTGCCCTCAAGATCAGGAAAGGAGGCATTGAATAAAAAGCAGAGTTTTTGTGGGTCGAAGTGTTGCGCGGCACGCCTGGAAAAGTGCGCGACACGCCTGGAGAAAAAGAATACAAAGGGCCATAACTAAGGCGCGACGCGCCTGTAGTGGTGCGCGACGTGCCTGTGCGTGTTGGTCCTGTCGGCCCGACAGTGACCCGACACCACAAACTTGCGTGGCACTCTCCAAAATAAACACGTCGCGCAGGGTAATAAACCTCCAAAGCACCTCCAAACTGCTTTCAAAGTTGCTCCAACGCTCAAGCAAAGACTGCCACCGATTTTTAAGGAATATTGTCTTGCCCCTTACAAAGATTAAAGTTGATAGACAGTGTTCGAAACAGAAAAGGCCTCTGTGTAAATCAAGATATTTTGAGTAGTTGTTCTGGAAAGAAGGTGTCAGTTGGTTGACAATGAGAAGTTATTTTTTATCTTCAAAGAGCCTAAAGTTGCCCTCCAAGGTGCTCAAACATCACATTCCTTTTCTAAAGTGAGATATTAGTGTTGAGACATTTAAAATATTGTGGCATAAACTCATAACCTGTCAACTATATAAACAAAGAGATTGCTGAGAGGGTGTGATTATAGAAGTTTCTCATTATATGATTAACCCCATGATAAATATATGAGGCTTGGTTAGCATGCATTTAAAAAACATGTCTGTCCCAAAGTCCTCTGAAATGATCGCCTTTTCTTTAAAGAAGCTATTTGAAACGACGATGGTCGAGAACACCAAACAGAAATTAGCCATGTTTTTCTAGGTCTTTTCAAAGTCTTCCTCGTTGTGATGAAGAATTGGTGACCTTTTGACCATAAATAGGCTTTGGTAGGTAAAGGCACTCCAAAACAATGAGAGGTATTGTCAAACTTATTTGTGAAGACGGAGGTAAAGTTTAAAAGAGCGTGTTATGTTTGGAAGGTTATTGTTATTAAAAATACTACGATTCTTTACAATACATCAAAAAAGAAAAATGAACTCTATCACCTATTACACAGTAAACCTTGGACTATGTATTGTCTTGCTGATTGACTGTCTTTATGTTATTGAATCCACTAGTTGAGTGGCCAACAAAGAAAAGAACAGTGTTGTGAATTAAGAAGGTTTGTGTTCTGCCTTATCCAAAAAACAAGGCTGTCTTGTGTCCTCCAAATTACTAAAAGCAGAGAGACCATTAACACAAAAACACAGAAAAGATTTTTGGACTGTGTATCTTCTACTGACTGTGCTTTTATTTTGAGTTTTATTGTTGAGTGGCATACAAAGAGAAGGGGCAGTGTTTTGAAAGGGAGCAGAGTGAGGCAGCAAAGCAAGGTAAAGGAGAATATATTGATGATATGCAGCAAAATGATAAAGAGCAACGCCATGAAGAAACTCAAAACAGTGATGAAAAAGAAGGCTAAAGAGAAGCGCCTAGCACGGAAGGAAGGGAAAAGCATATCAGCCCTTGATATTTTGGCCTCAGCTTCGGAGCATGTTGCTATGGACCCTTAAGGGTCATGCATGCCAATTTTGGGCCTTGTTCGACAACTTTTTGTTTTTTGGCATTTTTTGGGTTTTTGGTCGAAAACTCATAAATTCGCCATTTCAGTTTGGTGAGTTGTCAAGGGAGGAGAATGATACCAATGGATGCCATAATTCCATGAGCAGGTCTCCAGCGATTTTCAGGGCATTTGGAGATCATTCGCCCCCTCAAATTGGCGAAAAACACCCTCATTTTGCACGTTCTGCCCGCCATATCAGCAGTCTGCTATTTTCTGGTTTTTTTCACACAGGTACAGTTTTGGATGACTTTCGGACCTCGGATTGAGTTGGTTCCAGTTGCGCCGGAAAGTAGACACAGAGAGCTTTCCAGCAAGCCCTCATGAGCCTCATTTCGACATCGGGAAGGCTGCCTATTGCATCCAGCAAGTCAGGGGACCTTTTTCAGGCATAAATATGAAGTATTTTTGTAATTTTTGAACTCCAAAAATCTGCTTTTCCCAAATGTGCGTTAAGCTATTTTTATCATGGGAAAATCATGTAAAGTCAATATAATTTCCGTTTTTAGCGGTTTTTTAGATATTTTATGGGATATTTTGTGCCTTGGGCTTTGCAAAGCCTCAAGGACAAGTTTAGATATTTTGACTTGGCCAATGGGATAGCTAGTTGCTCCATGAGGTTTTCCTCCCTCAAGCCTATTTATTCCATGGGTTTCTTTGTAAATCAGAGGCTGAACTTGAGAGAAGAATTAATACATTGGTCATATGAGCTTTGAAGAATACACTTGAGTTATGATTTTTGGACTGCCTCTTGCATGCTTTTGAGGAATGATGAAGGATTGTTGATGGATTCCTTGACATGGTAGAATGGTATAGTGTTTCTTGATATGTTTTTGTCTTCTAGTTTTCATTCATAATCCATATTTCTTGCTGCTATAGATCAGTAGAGATTGATTTTGAGATATGCCCACGGAGGCACCTCAAAATCCCTGATTCTTCATAGCTTGATGTTTTCTTCTCCCTTAGTTATGCTAAAGAATTCTTAGCTGCTCTTTAGTAACTTAAGGTATTGTTGCTAAGTTTTATTCATAAGTTCTATGTATGTTGAGTAGGATGTATGGTTTGCCCTACCTACCTATTAGTTGCCCATAGTTCTGTCCATAAAACTTTCTCTTTGACTGATTTGTTGATCATTTTGTTGAACCAAGGAGGCCTAGTCCCGATCTAGCCCTTTGCCTAAAACTATGAAAACTTATTTGTCCAGGTGCCCAATGACTTAGAGACTATGTTTAGGCGTTCCGGCATAGTTTATGAGTTATTAGTTTGTCTCATGTGTTTTTCCCCAAAGTCTGATAGCCTTTTCCCGAAGTTAGAGGGTCTTATACCTCTATGTATGGCTGGAATGTTTGATTTCTATGTGTTAATTAGCTTATAGTTATACTTAGCATGATTAATGGCTTGCTATTACATGTTTATTATCTGCTATTAACTAGTTACACTTGAAATCCCTTGTCTTTCACCAACTTGTTGTCCATTCAATCCATTTTGCCCAAAGATCCCTTCTACCGTGAATCAAATCGGCCCTACAGCAGCTTTACGTCATCACCTCATAGCTTCCTTGACCTGTTTGACCCCATAGCCCAATTTATCTACATCTTGTTATCCAGTTTATGTATTTGATCAGTTTTATCCCTCACAAACTTAAAAACTAAAAAAACCAAAAAACACACTTCATAACTAGCCTAATATCAGAACACCACAAGTAAACACACCGACATCTTTTACACTTATAGAGAGAGCCCTCTCTGAGTCCAGGAAGGCTAGGTCCTTGGGCTCCAAAGCTTGGTTTGATGTTACATCGTCATTTGGCTAGCCAATCGGCCAAATCACGGGACCCTAACATAATGGCGATCACGGTGGGACTCTGAGTGATAAACAACTTAGTTTCCCTAATCTTTCTAGCAGCCTTAAGAATACTATTTGATTGACTTATCCCACCGCTCACTGACATAGTAACGATCACGGTGGGACCTTCCGAGTTAGTGACAGTCTAAGTGCACCTTAGATTTCTCAAAGTCTCAATCAAACTTAGAAAACTTAAGTGTTGCTTGAAGAGTAGAAGCTAACTCTTTCACCATCTTAGCAAAATGATGATTTAGTTATAAGAAGCTCTTCCAAACCTCATAAGCGCAAAAAACTCAGAAAAACCCCAAAACATTCCCAGATTGGCTTTTTGTCAGTATTGGTGGTGGACCATACACATATATCTCAAAACAACTAAAAATCCACCTGGCGACTCCACTAGCCTCCAGTAGGCCTTAGTATTTTATCGAACTCTAGGTTACTACCCGATCAACCTATCCCATCGCTCACTAACATAGCGGGAGATGGTGGGACATTGAGTACATGACAGTCTAGCAAACTCTTATAGACTCTTTAGTCCTTTAGATACTTAAACAAGCAAGCAGCCCGTATACCCATTTAGAGTAAACTCTTTTTGTTCTCATCACCCTAGCAAAGTGTTGAAACAAGTTTAGAATACTTTAATAAACCATAGGCTGCACATAAAACTCAGAAAAACCTTAAAAACATTTCCAGATTAGTTATTGGTGGTGGACCATAGCTACATCTCTACAAAAACAACCAAGTTCCACCTGGCGACTCCACAACTCCCAATAGACCTAAAGACTCCACTGGAGGAAGAACCTAAACCATGACTGGTCATCCTAGAAAGAAAAAGCACTCAGGCCTTAGTTGGATTCAAGAAATTATTGTCTTTATCTGTAACTATGTTCTATCCTACTTTGAGCCTGATAAGGAATACACCAATGAGATCTACATTGATCATTGGAAAGATCTCAAACCTCAAAAATCCAAGCCTCAAATCTCAGACCATGAGCAAGTTTGTACACCTATGCTTACCCCAGATTCACCTATGGAAAACCTAACAAAACATGAGCCTCATGCTACCTTTCCCACTCTGGCTGAAACCTCAAACAGTCACGAACCTCTTTTTACACTACCTATATCCACAAAGGTCCCAGAAAGATACAAGCCTCTGGTTTTACCTCCCATCTTACAAGCCCTTCCTGCAAATCTTCAAAATAAATTACCCAGGTTTGATGGAGAAAGCTCCAAAGTCACCGTTGAAGAGCATGCCCGAAAACTTGAGGATTTACTTGACCTTTATGACATAGAAGAAGATGATGTGCGTATTATAATGTTTGCCTTATCATTACAAGGAAAAATTAAGAGTTGGTTTCAAGACCTTCCCGCTGCAAGCATTACCAATTTTCATCAGTTCGCTCAAATCTTCCTAGATAGGTGGTTGGTCATGGGTAATAAAGTTCTCATCATAAAGGAGTACAATCAGTTAAAAAGACAACCAGGGGAAACAATACAAAACTTTTCAGCCAGGTTCAATAAAGTATACCATGCAATGCCTACTAACCTAAAGCCACCCCTCGGATGTGTTCTCTTACATTACCCAGACTCTTTTGACCCAGAGATGGTTTTCCAGATAAAAAACAAAGATCCTTTAACCCTAGAAGAAATGCAAGGGATAGCAGTTGATGTAGAATTCAACATACTAAATAGGGAGGCACAACTAAGAACAATAGAGAAAGACAAAGCAAATCAAGAGAGACTAGTATCTTCAGAGGAAAAGTTGAAAAAATTGGAATGTATGCTTGGCAAACTAGAACATCTACTTAGGAAAAGAGAGAAACAGAAACACAAGGTTAACACTGCTTATTCAAACCAACCTACCCTTCTTCCTCAGGTTAAACACACTCAGCTATCACAAGACAAGAGTTATAAAAAAAATATGCCTAATGGGAAAGTTGCAAATAAAAACATAGAGGAATGCTCTAAAGAAGCTATCAGCCATTTTGAAATCACAGATTCTGAAATGGAAGAAGAATCAAAACCTTTAGGTTCTCTACCCTTATGCTTTAAATCATTCCCTACTTTGAAAGAAAATTTTCTCCCTAAAGATCTCTCAGCAGTTATTCAGGAAAACCCTGCTCAAGCTAACTCTCACCTAAATCAAGAAGAGCTGATTGAAGAAGAATTCAAATATGAGATAGAAGATAAATCAAAACCTGTAGGGTCTCTACCTTTATGTTGGGAGTCATTTGAGTTCATAAAAGCAAACTGGCCCCCTAAGAATCTATCAGAAAAAACTCATGAATTACATGATAACTATCCTCAATATCACAAAGAATTGGTTGAAGATGAAAATAAGCAAGAAATGACAGAAAACCCACAGGATCTCTCTAAAGGCATAAGTGATGATTCATCATCTCTCAAAGGTGAAGCCCAAAAAGACATTCATCCTTCAAATAGGATTTCCCAAGAGAAAGAAGATTATTTTAGAGAAATGAAAATGCCTCCCTTTCTAACTGAAGAGGAAATAGATCAACTTATAAACATACAAACAACCTCTGAAACTTCATATAACCAAAAGTTTTCTGATCTTTCTCCTGTTAATATTGCATGTCATAAATCAGAAAATAGATGTGTAGATCAATTTGAAGAAAAGCAATCTGATAGTCCAATGTGCATGGTTGATGACATTTCTTTTGTTAATGATTCTCCAAGGTTTGATCAATATGTTGATGATTGTGATTTCCAAACAGAAACTAACTGTGCAGAACACTCAGCTTTTGATTTTTGGGAGGAAGCTCAGTTTCATAAACTTGAGAAAAGTGAGCAGCCATTACAGGTCATCTATGACACTGATGAGGAGAGCATTGAGATTTTAGAAGTAAGTGAAGAGTCTCGGACTCTTTGCTCTACTTCACTTCAATCCATCAGAGATAACATTCACATAATTGGAAATCAGCAGTTTTTCAGCTTTGATGACGAGGTTGAGGAAGATGGTGAAATTCTTGAGCATGTTGTAATTGAGAAGCCTTTTCCTAAAATGATTGAAGAAATAATTTTGGACATGGAATCTTCCTTAACTCCAGATCTGCAGCCACCAAGCTCCATTAACTTACAAATTGCAGATGATGAAGTAGAGGTTGAGAAACAAATGAGAGTTGTCACACTATCCTTTGAAGATAATTTACTGTCAAAGTATATCCCTGCTCATCAACCTGATGACCTTCACACAATTTTCAGCCCGCCCTATCAAAACACATCAGCTTGGCAAGAGAATTACACTGCAATATATGATGAACCTGTCATTTCAAGTAATCATGAGCAAGGGGAAGAGTTGCTGTACCAAGGGGGTCCCAAATATGGTCAAGTGGGAGAAAGAGTAATCCTGAATGAAACCTATATCTCAAATCCTCTAGATCGGGTATTATTCCAAGATCCAGTTGTTATTTTCCTTGAAAAGTCTAAAAGAGTAGTAGTTTCTATCATAAACAAGTTGCTACCAAGAATGAGAAAAGGCTTAAGTACTATTGTCCAAAAACCTGCCAAATGGGAGTGGCCTTGTCATTATTTCTGCATCATGAAAGAACTAAACCAGAGTCACCCATGCAATCATCTACTTGACTGGTTACATTGGAAAGAAGAGTTCACCAAATGTGTATGTTGTGTACAGTTTAAATTAGGATAGGTAGACAACAGTGGAAAATAAGCTCAGCCTTGCGAGCATCTTTTCAGTTTTAGATTTTTTGAAGAAAAGTGAAAAAGCAGAATATACAAAAGCAGTAAACAATAGAAAAAGAGGGCAGTTTCTAAAAACAATGGTAAAGCCCCATGTTCCAAAAAATAGTCCTTCAGAAAGCGCGCAAGTCTAAATGCCGCTACTAGTACTTCAATGTCTTGTTCAGCTATCTAGCCTAATCATAGCTGAGCATGTTTAAATTTAATTGCTGATAAGTTAGTGAGTGTCAAGATAGTCAACATTGTGTAAGATTGACTTATCACGGAGCTTAGATTAGGGAGAGATTCTGGTTCCACATGCCTAAAACAGAACCAAAGAGAGAAGCGAGGGATGAAAAATACATTGTACATCTTAGCCCCGCTTGTCTAGTTTCCTTTTGTTGCAAAATAACATTTGTGTGCAGCTTGTCTTTTATGCCGCAAATGCATGACAAATCAGACTGCCTAATCCTGATTTGATCATTTTAAATTTCATGTTTTAGATTAGAGAAAAAAATCCTGTCAAACTGCTTAATCTTGACAGTTGATCTAGCATAGGTAGAGTAATGAAGGAGTTCATCAGTTTAATCTGAACTCCCGGCAGATATAAGAGTAGAAATAGATAGGTTCATTTTGCAAAAATAAAAATATACATTGTCAAAAGGCTGCTAGTTCAAATGCGCCAAAGAGAAGAAAAAATGTTACGAAAGATAGCGGGGTAGGTAGAAGTATCATTGATGTTAACCATGCTGTCACTTTTTAGAAATAACATCAAAAGAAGGGTAAAATTTTGCGCCAATGGATAAGGCACTGGTCTTCATAAGCCAAAGATCTGAATTCTGGACACCTCCTGACGAGGAGCTGCCCTCCCCAAATGGAGCCACTGTTAGCCATCAGTATTTTTTACATGTTAGTGATGACTGTATCCATAGCTGAGTTTTCTAGAAGCTGAATTCCATGTGTCAATCTGTCATCTAGAAAACCCTCATAAAACTTTTTTCGCCCTTTCACTTCAGTCCGCCCATGTCAAAGTTAAAACCCATTATTACTATCTTTTCTAGCTTTAACCCTACTGGTCTGCCCATCATCTCTAAAAGAGAAAATCCAAGTCTGTTTCAAAAGCCTCCCCTAAGTTAGGAAGTGGCGCTTTAAGACATTTTACCCTTGGCAATCATCAAAAAGCCAAAATGCCTCCATCTGCTACAGACCAATCATGACCAACCTCCTTCTCTGAAAATCAAGTTGATCACAGCTCTAAGTCGCGCCACTTATACCCCTAGGTCTCAGCACTATACAAACCACAGTCTTAAGCTGACCATTAGGTGTTTCACAGTGTTTTATGGATTCTACAAAGGCAGGAAATATAACTTCATCTCAGGAGGAAATGCTTGAATTTACAGTTAGAAGAACAACTGCTTCTAAATGTAACATGAGCCTGAGATATATCTGCAAAACAGAGAGCCACTCATCAAGACCTTGTAGCTCTTTCCAGCATGAAAATCACAGTAAGAAAGAGACACCTCTGTCTCAGCAAACTGGTAAATTGTTAAGGCCCAGAACCTCCTTCATTTACAAGCAGAGGGTTAGGGCGCCTCCTTCATCCACAAGCAGAGGGCGCTGGCCAATATTGACTTGGAAGATTGCAAAAGTCCAGGTTTGCCTTGAACTGAACAAATGAAACAGAGACTCCAGGTTTTATGAATGTGACTGATGATCATAACAGGAATAGAGTTGAAATATGCTAGCTCAAAGGAAAAAGAGTCTGGTCTGATAAAGGAGGTCATTTCAAGCTTGCAAATCATGTGAATTGTTGAACTTTAGAAAGCATGTCATCAGTAAACATTCCAATCTTAAGCAACCTGTTTTCCACAGGATCAAATGGAATAGATGCTGACAACAAATGCCATTACACAGGCAGAAAGAAAGTTCTTAGTTTCTCAAAAGACACTGACCTCCATAGTCACAGAGACTATCTTTCAAATAATTTGTCATGAGATAACTAAAGCAAATGATGACATTTCAGTCACCCTCATAGCAGTGCAGGAAGATAGTGACACTTTGGCTAGGGTTTTTCTGAAACACAGTGATGATTACAAGCAGAGGTGCCAGTCTTGATGTTTTTTAAGTTGATTGCTTACCATCATAATCCAAGCAAACCCTTGTCATGCAGCCTTATCACATAATCTTCATATACTTTGCCAAGTGAAGGGCCTCCTCCTTTTATGAGCAGATGGCCAAAGCATTGGATGTTGTTGAAGACTGATTGGTCTAAGGTGCAGTGGAAGGATATAAAGAAAGAAAGCTAAAAGGTATTTACACCGGGGTAATGATAACTTTATTTCAAAGGGACCTATTCCTCCTAGTCCATAATTTTCCCTTTTCAGACATACTTCACAAATGATGGGAGGCAATTTGAGTTTTGTTCCCAAAAGGACATTGTGAACAAGTATACCAGTCATGAATAGACAAAGAAGTGGTTGATAGATTGTCAGTTATGGGAGTTTTAAAACAAATGCAGTTTTCTCATTTTTCAGAAAAGATAGAGATATCATAAACAATATAGGCAAGAAAGTTTGTCAAAAGGAGATACTTTTCTTAGGTCAAAGGTCCAAGAAGACCAGCCACGAGTTGGACACCTACAGTTGGAAATGGTTGATGAAGCGCTTAGAGGAAGAGTTTGTCAAGCCAAGGGTAAGCCATCTCCTTTCAAATGTCAGAGACAAGTATGCCATTCAAGAATCAGAAAGTATAAAAGATATTTTAGGCAACAGTTAAATTTCTTCTGCAGCAAAGGGTCCTACAAGTAAGTTTACAGGTTCATAACATACCAGGAAGCACTTTGACATATCTTTAGTTTCTGGAGAATGATCCTAAAACTTATATAGGCATGTTCACTTTAAAAATTTGATGGCACCATATCAATACAATTGAGTAAGAGAAAGATGAATGAAGATATCTCTTTTAGAAATGGACTAAGAGGAAAGCGCTTGAATAAATGCAATTGATTTCTGCACCCACAGTCAGAAAATATGTTAAAAGACACTTGGCAATCAGATTAGTTTCACAGTAAGTATTATCACCGCCAGAACATCCAGAGAAAACACTATCATTTTCAGGTTCAAAAGGTAAATTTGTCCCCTTGAAGAATGGCCGAGGATGCTTCATCAATTACTAGTGATTTCTGAGTATACTTGCTATGTTGAAAAGGTCAGCAGCAACAGAAAACCACTTTCAAATACATAACACAGACCTTTATGCCAGCATTTTAAAGTATGGGCCCATCTGGACACATGCATAAATATTTTTGTTTCTCTTTCAAATGACAGATTAATGGTTTAAAGGGAAGGTAGGCCTCCCAAACCCTTCCGAGTCACAACCAAAGATATTGTGGTCTTTTCATTTCCAAACAAGTTAAATACCATTGGAAGTTCATTGTGCAAACTCAAAAGCCCGAGCAATTGATCCCTTTTGCTGCCCTCAAGATTAGAAAAGGAGGCATTGAATAAAAAACAGAGTTTTTGTGGGTCGAAGTGTTGCGCGACGCGCCTGGAGAGAAAAATACAAAGGGCCATAACTAAGGCGCGACGCGCCTGTAGTGGTGCGTGACGCGCCTGTGCGTGTTGGTCCTGTCGGCCCGACAGTGACCCGACACCACAACCTTGTGCGGCACTCTCCACAATAAACACGGGTACGAGTGGATGACTTCTGGACCTCGGATTGAGTTGGTTCCAGTTGCGCCGGAAAGTAGACACAGAGAGCTTTCCAGCAAGCCCTCATGAGCCTCATTTCGACATCGGGAAGGCTGCCTATTGCATCCGGCAAGTCATGGGACCTTTTTCAGGCATAAATATGAAGTATTTTTGTAATTTTTGAACTCCAAAAATCTGCTTTTCCCAAATGTGCGTTAAGCTATTTTTATCATTGGGAAATGATGTAAAGTCAATATAATTTCCGTTTTTAGCAGATTTTTAGATATTTTATGGGATATTTTGTGCCTTGGGCTTTGCAAAGCCTCAAGGACAAGTTTAGATATTTTGACTTGGCCAATGGGATAGCTAGTTGCTCCATGAGGTTTTTCTCCCTCAAGCCTATTTATTCCATGGGTTTCATTGTAAATCAGAGGCTGAACTTGAGAGAAGAATTAATACATTGGTCATATGAGCTTTGAAGAATACACTTGAGTTATGATTTTTGGACTGCCTCTTGGATGCTTTTGAGGAATGATGAAGGATTGTTAATGGATTCCTTGACATGGTAGAATGGTATAGTGTCTCTTGATATGTTTTGTCTTCTAGTTTTCATTCATAATACATATTTCTTGCTGCTATAGATCAGTAAAGATTGATTTTGAGATATGCCCATGGAGGCACCTCAAAATCCCTAAATCTTCATAGCTTGATGTTTTCTTCTTCCTTAGTTATGCTAAAGAATTCTTAGTTGCTCTTTAGTAACTTAAGGTATTGTTGCTAAGTTTTATTCATAAGTTCTATGTATGTTGAGTAGGATGTATGGTTTTCCCTACCTACCTATCAGCTGCCCATAGTTCTATCCATAAAACTTTCTCTTTGACTGATTTGTTGATCATCTTGTTGAACCAAGGAGGCCTAGTCCCGATCTAGCCCTTTGCCTAAAACTATGAAAACTTATTTGTCCAAGTGCCCAATGACTTAGAGAATATGTTTAGGCATTCCGGCATAGTTTATGAGTTGTTAGCTTGTCTCATGTGTTTTCCCCAAAGTCTGATAGCCATTTCCCGAAGTTAGAGGGTCTTATACCTCTATGTATGGCTGGAATGTTTGATTTCTATGTATTAATTAGCTTATAGTTATACTTAGCATGATTAATGGCTTGATATTACATGTTTATGTCTGCTATTAACTAGTTACACTTGAAATCCCTTGTCTTTCACCAACTTGTTGTCCATTTAAGCCATTTTGCCCAGAGACCCCTTCTACCGTGAATCAAATCGGCCCTACAGCAGCTTTACGTCATCACCTCATAGCTTCCTTGACCTGTTCGACCCCATAGCCCAATTTATCTGCATCTTGTTATCCAGTTTATGTATTTGATCAGTTTCATCCCTCACAAACTTAAAAACTAAAAAAACCAAAAACACACCTCATAACTAGCCTAATATCAGAACACCGCAAGTAAACACACCGACATCTTTGACACATTTAGAGAGAGCCCTCTCTGAGTCCAGGAAGGCTAGGTCCTTGGGCTCCAAAGCTTGGTTTGATGTTACATCGTCATTTGGCTAGCCAATCGGCCAAATCACGGGACCCTAACAACAAGATCCTTCATATGTAAGGAAATCTATGATATCCGAATCATTATTAAAGACTCTCCAATTGGTAACATTATCAGGAACAGATGGTATAAAAAATCAATAACAAACTTATCGTGACTAAATTATTAAGATGGAATTAATTTTGATGCTACATTAGCCAATAAATCTGTGCTAGCATTCTGTATTCTGGGTATAGAGGAAATATTGAAAGATAAGAAATGAGAAGTCAATTCCTGGACTAATGATTGATAATGCTTAATATGTCCAGAATGACAATGACTAGTATCTCTTACTTATTTGACAATAATTTCCAAATCTCCCAATAATTTCAGATATTTGATGTCATGGTCAATTGCTTTGTACAAACCTTGAATTTATGCTTCATATTCTGCTATATTGTTTGTGAAATCAAATTCAAGTCTGCAAGCTAACATGGTTTTTTCTCCTTCTGGGCTTATTAAAATACAACCAGCTTCTATGCCATCTGTTGATTTAGAGCCATCAAAATAAAGAATCCAAAATAAAGAATTAAATACTGGTTTATTTACAAAATTTTTACACTTAGAAGTGTCTGTCTGGTAAAAATTTTCAATTTGAGAGATAACTGCATTATCGAAAAAAGGTGATGGTTGAGCATTAAAATTTCCAAGAAATTATTCTGCCGAGTAATTTCCAATAATAATATTATTGAATGCTACTGGTTCGTTGATTCATTCAAGATCAGTCACTGTATGCTTCATGAATTTCTCTCGGTCTACCCGGATTTGGTTTGGCTTTCCATTGTGGGATAACCACATATGTGACCAGTCTATTGCGAAATATCCATGAAGCTTCTCAGACTAGTCTTTGCTTAACACTAAACCATAAAACTCATGAATATCAGCCACCAATATATTAATTATCTGGGAAAACTTAGGGTTTGATGACAATCTGATAGAGACATAATTTATTTCTCCTACAACCTCTACTTTTTTCTATCAAGTTGTATTATATGAACAAGAGAACTCTGAGGAGTTATGTTCAACTTAGCACATACTGATTTTGGCATGATATTAGAGGAAGCCCCTGAGTCTATTAAACAATTGTGGACATTCTTATTATAGATCTCATAGGTTAAAAGAAATGGAGGAGTATGAGATATGGATCGATCACCTATCATAATAAAATTTGTAGCATCTATTTTAGTTGAAGGGGAAGGAGGTTTACCCATTTGATTAGTAGTTTGAACTATTCCTGACATAGGTAAGGCTAAAGCAGGAACCACGTTCAAATCTCTAAGTAAAATATTCTGTTGCTGTTTTAGCTTAGTAAGTTCATGAATTGAAATGTTGGCCCTAATATTTTTCATATCCTCAGCTACATTATATTCAATGGTGTCAGAGACTACCCTTGTATTTGATGTAGGTGGAACATCTGTAGTAGCGGGGTTAGTTTGTGTAGCCTTAGATGTAGACTTTTAACTTTCTATTTTGTCTTTAGCAGGCGTTGAGTTTTTCTATTTTTGATTTGGCAGCGTTGCTTTAGTGGTATTTTTGCTCCTCGTACTTACAGGTAAAGCTTCTTGTTGTTCATCATTTGGTAGGATAAAATTCCACATTCCATTTAGTTCAACTTCTTCTTCTTCTTCTGTTTGCTCTTCATCTGTATCTTGATCAGACTCAGCAGATGATGTTGGGCGGCTAAGAATTAGAAGACTGATTTTTCTTGAAGGATCTAAAAGTCTTCTTTGAAGTAGAACTTTCGGCAGCTTGTTTCTTGATATCTGCCATTTCATTTGTCATAGTCTTTAAAATTTTTTGAAGACCTTCTACATCAAAAGGGTCTTTTGGTGGCTTCTTCTTTGAATCATCTTTGAAGGATACTTTCTTTAATTTCCTATCTTCTCGGGAATTCTTCTTTTCAAAAGAGATTATGTGTTTCTCTACAGATAAATATTCCTTCATATTTTCTGCCAATTTAGGAAATTTTTCTCTATCAACAAAAATGGCTATATTAGATGGGAGAGATGAAATATACCACTCAGTTTGAACTTCTGCACTAGGAACTGATGTAGCAGGAATTTTATTGAGTAACTTATTAAATCTTGAATTGAAGTATTTTATTTTCTCCCCTGTTTTAGCTTTTAGATTTGATAGATTTTTGATGAGAGATGCAGTGGTTCTGTCATCTCCAAACTTAGCTAAAAATTGATCTTCAAACATATTCTAGCTAGTTATAGAGCGGGAAGGTAATGAGAAATACCAGGATCCTGCAGATCCTGTGAGAGTATATCGAAATAGTCTTACAACACAGTCTTCTTGAGTTACTTCCTTTAAATTAATGGCTAACATGTAATTATGGATGTGTTCTTCAGCTGGAAGACCATCATTAAGATTAAATTTAGGTAACCATATTTCAGGGTATTTTGGAAGAGGATGAAGAGGAGCAGGCATTTGTACAACACCTGGATTGTTCCATGGTTGTACATTTGTTGGAGGTACTTGGCCTACCATTGGACCTTGGGTGGAGGTGATGGATTGAGTTTGACTTGAAGAAAAGGCAGGCTAAGTACTAGAACTAGTTGAAGGAGTAGTAGTTTGTGTACTGGAATTAGTTAAAGTAGCACTGTTTGTTGGAATGGAAGTTGTGGAAGTGAGCAGAGGTAATGGAGGCGAATGGGGTAGATTATTAGATAAGACCTCACTGGTGATTGACTCTGATTCATTCTTCTTTGTTTTCCTTCGAGAAGTATTGATAGGAAATTCAAAAGGAGGAATTCCTATCTTTTTAGTTTCTAATTGAGTTAATATTCTTCTAGGTTGTAAAGAAGATGAAACACTAATATCAGATGTTTGAGAAGTTTCAGGATTTTTAGCAGAAATGGATACTCTCTCTAACTTTTCTATCAAATATTGAACTTCTAGGGAATTTTGATGAAAAATTGGAGATAATATTGGTTGAGTTTCACTAGGAGACTTAGGAGAGGGATGTTCAACTTCAGATATTAAATATTTAGGTCTAGCTAATGTTATAGAAGTTGAAGGGGATCTAGAGGGAGAGAGACTCTTAGATTGGCTTTTAGATTGATAAGATCTTCTTGCCATTCACAATTGGCCCTCCTCGCGCCAAAATGTTGAGGTCTCAGAATTCCATTGCAACAACATGGGGGAAAACCACCAAGTCTGGACCTTAGAGCAAGTCCTTTTCCGTTCAGTGTGGTGGCTCTGATTGGGGATAAAGGGACTAATTTCCAAATATGGATGGTTTTGAGTGTGTTTTGCTTATATAACATGCAAATGGGAAATGATTTAATCTACCATATGCATTTATCTAAACTATCTATTCTACTATATACCCGGGGTGTTCATTCCTTTCTGCGATCTGTTAATATCTAAATTGGTCCTGATGGGCTGTTCCACCAGATAACTTAGATTAACTCTTTCAACCAAATTTTGACTGAGGATTAGCCTCTTCAGCCTGACAGGGCTCTCTCAATTTAGCTAATGATTTGCTCAAATAGGACTTAAAACAGATGGATAACTCTGTGAGTGTATTAGTGTATTTGATTTGCAGGTGAAAAATGGGAAATATGTTACTACCATTGGGCTCATGGAGTTAGTAAAAGGAATTCAATGACAAGTATATATGCTTATGGAAACTGAGGCTTTTTCTGTTTCAATGAAAGGACAACATTAACACATGGATATAATCAATAGAGCATGCATAACATGAATCCTGAGTAATTTAACATCAAGATACTGAAAATAAGATAAAAGGAAACACATAAAATCATTGAAACATCTCAAGAATCTCAGGTGAAGCAGAAACACAGTCACTGTCTGTTTATTATTGATATAAAAGATTTAAAATAGTAGTAGTGTCAAAAGCATTCTCCAACCCATTCTAACTCTAAATCTATCTCAATTATAGAGTGAGAACTCATACAAATAATATTCCACCATGCTAGCTTCGAATTCCCACCTCAGAGACCTATTTCAAATATGATTACATTACTTGGATACTTCCTAGGGATATTTCTGTTTTGCAAAGTTTGAATACAAAAATGACTCTTCTTTCATTAAATAATTCAACAAATCCATTTAATAACCCTTATCAACTGCAACCAAATAATTTTCTGAGTGTACTGGAGTGCTAATATGTCATTATGCCATGTGGATGCTGAGCTGGACCTCCTCTAAGTTGAATTTTAATTTTTTTTCATAAATCTGGTTAGTGAAAATTCTGAAAAATAGGCTTCAAAGATTAGTGTATAATTTAAAAACCCTGATGGATTTGCAGAAACTGAGGGAGATTTTTGTAGATGGGCCTGTGATGAAGAAAAACCTCTTTCATATTTCCAAAATCCTTTTTCATTTGGTCAGAAATAAAACTTGAAGTTGACTGCTAAAACAATGATGTACATAAAATTTCGTAGTGCTCATTTCGTAGCAAATTCTAAAATCCACCTTTTGCATAACCTTTGACCTTTCTAACTGTTGGAGAATCTTCCTTGGGGCTAATGAGCTAAATTTTTTTTTTCCCACTTTGATTTTGACCATATCTGTGATTTTAAGAAAAAATTCACCTACAACAGTTTTGTAGCAAAATCTGGCCTTCAAGCCTGGGCTTGGCTATGAAATTGCCTAATTTGCTGAAAAAACCCAAAATCCTCCCTTTACTTCAAAATTCACTTTCTGGGTCTGTAAGATGATACGATGAAGTATGTTAAGGAAAATTAGGTTCAAACTACCTCTTATCCTCCTCAAGGAACAACATTTTCACCTTTAGCAAGTTCCTATATTAATAAAAAAAAGAGCTATCTTTTATGAAATTTAGGGCTCAGAAATGATCTCATATCTCCAGATCCTTGATAGATGTTGCAAAACCGAAGGATGGTTTTTTATATCAGTTTGTTTTGAAGAAAACATATCTTGGTTTTTTGAAAAACATCTCCAGGTGTCTAGGAACTGAATTTGTAAAACATGTCTCAAACAAGAAAAAACACATTAGGAAAATAAAGCCCAAAGACATCTCTGAATCTCCCCATTTGTAGTACCTTTGAGAAAAGTGAAAGAGGTTAATGTTCTTTGATATGTGATTGAAAATAACCTCTCTCAGTTTCTTATATTTCTCCTCTGTTTTCCCAGAAACTCCTCTTGAAGTTGACTTCTCAAAAAGTAAAAAAACAGAGGAATCCTTAGATTCACTACGAAATTGTTAGGTAGTTTCGTAGAAAAATCTACCTATTTTGCATAGAATTTACTACGAAATTGTGAAATATAAGATATGTGGCTAAAAAATGAATTTTAAACCAATGCATGTGAACCTAAGGTGGATTTGACAGATATGACTAAGATGACATGACTAATGAAGTGTTTGGGACTTAGGATAAAGAATTATTTCATGATTTTTTCATCCATTTCATGGACCAAAATTATGAGAGAGAATGACCTAGGTGAGTGACCCTAATCAAAAATTAAAAAATTATGTGTGATAATAGTAGCTCCATTGGGGATGGTGTGCCCCTGTGGTACAACAAAGAACTTGTAGTTCCAGTGCCTTCCTTCAAAAACTAAAATTTTCTGAAATTGATGAAGACTTTGCCAAGATCTTATGGCCTTCTCCTTAGGCTCAAGCTTGTTGAAAAATACAATCCAAGCTGAAAACTAAATCTGTACATGTTGAAAAGTTTCTTAGAATACTTGAGCTTATTCACACACACTCCTACCTACCCTAACAACTGCAATCTTCATGCTTGATTCAAGCAACATGAAACCTCCAATAAAGCAGTCAATGAGTTGATCTAATACCTGAACTCTTTGATTGTACTTAAGAAACATTAAAAGTGAGTCATATATTGGCAACTCAGAATGAAAATTGAATCCCTGCTCCATACGAAATACAAATTTTGTCTAGGCTGACTACAATAGAATTACTATTGGATCTTGGAAATCATGAAAAATCACCTTATCTTGATGACTAAAACCATGAGAGCTAAATTCATTCACGATTGATGGCTTCTTTTTTCCTATGTCTTCAATTTGAAGAACATCATCAAATGAAAAGGCAACAATAAGGTTGCCTTCCCTTTCGTTTAAATCAACAAAACCATCCATGCATCCTTGAACATCTTCAAACATGACATCCATATTTTGTGTATCAAAACTACTCTTTTTCTTATCAAACAAATCAGATATAATATTTGGTAGTTTTGCTTGAGGGTTGTTATCTTGATTCTGAACACTAACAAATCCTATACCAACAAATTTATGCATATCATCCATGTCATTTTTATGATCCCCAAAATGAAAATCTAAAACATGTATATTCAACTCTTCATGTAGCTCGAGTTTACCCAAAAGTGAACTTTCATCACATGTTACTTCACTGTTCAGAATTTTCATGCATGCATTTTCAACAACTTGATCTTGAGGAGTTTCTTCTTGACATAAAATTTCAGAAAAGGAATGGGCTGAAAAACAATTTGAATGATTTGGCTCATATCTTTGAGTGCATATAGATTGATAAGGCCGCAAATCCTCATAATTTTCATGTAATATGGCATGACTGTCAAATTGTTGATCTATTTTATCTTCAAGCAAAGAAGACAATTATTCTTGTTGGAAACCTTCTTGATTATCATGAAAAATAACATGAGAAGAGAAATCATGAAGTGCCTCTAAAATATCCTCATCCATGCACTCTCCATTATCACCAAGAATTTTAAGATATGGAATTAAAACCTCACAAAAGTCACAATAGTCTTGTAACAGTGATAAAGAAGAATGCGTTTTCTCATAATGTTCTAAGAAAGTATTATGGAAATCTCTTAGAAAGAACAAGCTTCTTGGTTGCAACCCTTCATACCATGTTCTAGCTTCATCCTCTAGGGTGGCCATAAAAATTTTCATGAGACAATATTCAGGAAACTCAACTCGAAACTTATGCACATGCATATGGAATCTAACCAAGTGAAGAGAAACATTATATTTCTTTTAATATTTAAACATTGGAAGATAAGTTGACCATTTAACTCTTGGCATAGGATTTGGAAAACCAAGGATGTGAGACTGATCCATAGGAGCATACTTGGCATTATTTATTGAAATAGAACTCATCTTGGAACTTCATTAAGCTACTGATCTTCAAGAAGTGGAGTCACCATCAAGCTATGAACTTATAAATTATTTAAGAATGGAGTCTCCATGGTAGTTTTTGCAGCCTCGAAATGTTCTGATCTTCTGCTACCTTCAAGAGTTCAGCTTCACTGTTTGAGCACAAAATTTGGGAAATATGTCTTCATATTCCCAAAATACGCACCAAAATGTTAATCTCTAAATTGGTCCCGATGGGAGTCTCCACCAGACAACTTAGATTAACTCTTTCCAGCCAAATTTTTACTGAGGATTAGCCTATTCAGCCTGAGAGGGCTCTCTCAATTTAGCTAATGATTTGCTCAATTAGGACTTAAAACAGATGGCTAACTCTGTGAGTGTCTTAGTGTATTTGATGTGTAGGTGAAAAATGGGAAATATTTCACTACCATTGGGCTCATGGAGTCAGTAAAAGGAATTCAATGAAAAGTGTATCTACTGATGGAAACTGAGGCTTTTTCTGTTTTAATGAAAGGACAACATTAACACATGGAGATAATCAATAGCTTAATGCTAAAAGGAAGTCAGAGCATGCAGAACATGAATTTTGAGTAATTTAACATCAAGATACTGGAAATAAGATAAAAGGAAACACATAAAATCATTGAAACATCTCAATAATCTCAGGTGAAGCAGAAACACTGTCACTGTTTGTTTATTACTGATATAAAAGATTTACAATAGTAGTAGTGTCAAAAGCATTCTCCAACCCATTATAACTATAAAACTGTCTCATTTATAGAGTGAGGACTCATACAAATGATTTTCTACCTTGCTAGCTTCGAATTCCCACCTCAGAGACCTATTTCAAATATGATTACATCACTTGGAGACTTCCTAGGGATATTTTTGTTTTGTAGAGTTTGAATACAAAAAGGACTCTTCTTTCATTAAATAATTCAAAAAATCCATTTAATAACCATTATACACTGCAACCAAATAATTTTCTAAGCGTAATGGAGTGCTGATGTGTCATTATTACATGTGGATGCTGATATGGACCTCCTCCAAGTCTAAATTTACAATTTTTTCATAAATTTGGTTACTGAAAATTCTGAAAAATAGGCTTCAAAGACGAGTGTATAATTTTAAAACCTTGATGGATTTGCAGAAACTGAGAGAGGTTTTGTCATATGGGTTTGTGCTAAATAAAAACCTCTTTCAGATTTTAAAAATCCTTTTTCATTTGTTCAGGAATCAAACTTGAAGTTTACTGCTAAAATAGTCATGTACATAAAATTTCGTAGCGCTCATTTCGTAGCAAACTCCAAAATCGACCTTTTGCATAACCTTTGACCTTTTTGACTGTTGGAGGATATTCCTTGGGGCTAATGAGCTAAAATAAAACTTTTTATCACTTTGATTTTTACCATAGCTATGATTTTAAGCAAAAAGTCACCTACAACAATTTCATAGCGAAATTTGGCCTTCAAGCCTGGGCTTGGCTATGAAATTGCCTAATTTGTTGAAAAACAAAAAATGATCCCTTTTCTTCAAAATTTCACTTTCTAGGTATAAAATATGATATGATGAAGTATGTTAAGGCAAATTAGGTTCAAACTACATCTTATCCTCCTCAAGAAACAACATTTTCATGTTCAACAAGTTCCTCTATTAATAAAAAACAAAGCTGTTTTTTCTGAAATTTGGGGCTCAGAAATGATCTCATATCTCCAGATCCTTGATAGATGTTGCAAAACCAAAGGAGGATTTTTTATATCAGTTCATTTTGAATAAAAACCTCTCTTTCTTTTTGAAAAAAATCTCTAGGTTTCCGAGAAATTCATTTGAAAAACATGTTTTAAACAGGAAAAAAAAATTGCATTCTGAAAATAGAGCCCAAAGACATCTCTGAATATCCCAATTTGTAGCACCTTTGAGAAAAGTCAAAGAGGTTAATGTTCTTTGATTTTTTCTTTACAATACCCTCTCTCAATTTCTTAAAATTCTCCTATATTTTCCCATAAACAACTCTTGAAGTCGACTGCTCAAATAGTAAAAAAAAAAGATAAATCCTCAGATTCGTTACGAAATTGTTAGGTAGTTCCATAGCGAAATCTGCTTTTTTTGCATAGAATTAGCTATGGAATTGTGAAAAATCAGATATGTGGCCAAAAAATGAATTTTAAACCAATGCATGTGAACCTAAGGTGGATTTGATAGATATGATTGAGATGACATGAATAATGAAGTGTTTTGGACTTAGGATGAAGACTTATTTCATGAAATTTTCATCCGTTTCATGGACCAACCTTATGAGAGAGAATTACCTAGGTGAGTGAACCTAATCGAAAATTAAAAATTTATGTGTGATAACACGATCTAAAAATATATCTTCCAACTATTAGTAATGGAGATTATTTAACAGTTGAAAGAGATGAAAATTATGTAAAGATAATTCTTTTAACAAAATAGTTTAATTAAAGGAATTGTGAAATGTATATCGCATTTATATGTTTGATTACATATAAGATAAGAAATCATAGAAAAATGTCAGTACATAAGTGCATTTAACATTCACTTATGATAACAGTTCAAATATATAATGCACGTAAAAAGATAACTGTCAATCTAAAAAGAAAAACTTAATATAACGTGTAGAAGTACCATATATACGAGGTCCTACTCATTCAATCTAACATTAGTTTTTTGCTCCTCTTCACTTTCAAGCAACTTAAAGAGTACAATAGTGCAACTTCAGTTAAAAAACTTCAAATATCAAAAGATAACAGATTTCGTTCCATTAATTCATCAAAGCATTCACAAACTTACAGAAGTGCATTCTTTGCAAATATTTTTGACAAATTTCTGGACCCTTATCTAAATGCATGAGAAGGGTTTAAATACTAAACTACAATATGTTTAAAATAGATTCTTACATAAAAAATGGAGGAGGTTTCAAACAACCATCCTCGTAAGGAGTAAACTTAAACTACAATCTAGGAAATTGAATAACAACATGATTTATGTGTGCTAATCCTCTTTGCACATTTGATCTCGGAGCTGAAAAATTTCCATCATTGGCTTTAGCTAAGCTGGCTGCGTAATTCCTAATCTGATTTGGCCTTTGAACACTGCATTCGAAAGTGATGGCTGCGATTTCTTTGTAGAATTAGTTAATGTCTGTAGAGTTAGGCACTGATGATAAGGTTCTTGTAATTTTCTTGATCAAAATTATTTATCTTTTTAATCATTTATTCCCACATCTTTGTATTTTTATTCCACTATGCTTCTAATGGTTTGAGCTTTGAGAGAACTTAGGCTATGGATTCTTTAATAAGTTCAACTTTCAAAAGTTGTTCATTAACAGATTCATTAATTTCATTTGTTAATCTTGATGCCTTTTCCATTGCCTTTAATTTTGCTTGTCTCAGCTGTATTTCCCAATTCTTAGATAAAATCTCTTTGTGAAATTTATCTATCTGAGGTAGGTAAGCTTTCTTTCCTGAGTCAGATCCTTGCCATTGAATGAACTCATTAATATTCTTTACAACTTTCTCATATTCAAGTATCCTATTAGCCACTTGTTGGATCAGGATTTTGCTTGTATCACAATAAGAGCTGGTAATTAGCTTTGTATTCATTTCCAATGCTTCTTTTATGAACAACTCTACTTGAGGTTGGCTTTTAAATTTGTCCATTGCTTTTTGAAGCTGTGTTTCTTTTTTTGTAATTTTAAACTGGTGTTGTAAATTCATTCTTTCAAACATCATTTTCATTTCAATTTGTTTGTTGGAGTTAAACTTTTCGTGTTCTAATAATCTCTGCAACTCATGTACTTTGTCTTCTTTTTGCTTCAGTAGAAGTTGTACCTCAGTGACTTTGTCAATGGTGGTAGTAGAAATGAGAGAGATAGGAGCATATGCTGCTGCCACCATTGATAAAGTCACCAAGGTACAACTTCTACTAAATAAAAAAGAAGACAAAGTACAAGAGAGAGTTATAAGTGAAATTTCGAAAACTCTGATATAAGTGAAATTCTCTTCAGCAAACCATCTAGCAACTGGAAAAATGTCTATGCTAGCCTCGTTAGAAATCCTAGGGGATTTTTCATTAAAGATAATTTGATGGATGGGTAACATGACTCCATTGCAAATTTTATAGAAATGTAAATGAAAATCAGATTCCCAAAGGGCTCTATGATAAATATGGATTGGAGTGGGGTCTTGGGTTGTCCATTTCCATCCCATGATAGGAAAGCTTGACCAAAAGAAAATTGCATCCATAATGTAAGCACTCATGTAGAAGTGGGGTATTTTCCTAGAGGAAACACTTCTTTTACTTCTATAATCCATGATATTTCTGGCCAAATTATTAGACAAAATGCTCCCAAATTCATAACAGAGGAATTGACGATTTCATCAATTAAAGGGACCCAGTCTATGGAAAACCTAGTGGTATCTTGTTTTGCAAACAATCTACATAACATTCTAGCAACATAACAATAAGGGGAGGGTAACTGTGCTATTAGGTATATACTGAGTTTGTCCCGTTTCAACTTACCTTGGTCATCTTTCCATCCCTTTATTACTTTCATGAGGTCTGTATGTTTCTTTGTAAAGCTTTGGACATAAGCTTTATCATAATTCTTCTGTGGCATGGGCAAGTGGTACATTGTCCTTAAATCTTCTGTAGTGAACGAACCATTAATATACAGCTTTGAATTCTTAAATGGCCTATCTACTATGTTAAGGTGGTCAATTACCCACTTTACCATATCCGTGTAGGGGAGAATCTTCGACCTCGTTGCTATTCTGTGAAGAGACGAGCATGCAACGTTGAAGTAGGATGGGTCTAAGGAAATTGTTGCATCCGCTGTAGCTATTTTAACTATAAACCTTGGCTATTCTTCCTCGAAGAGTTTGTACATTGCTTCCCATGAAGAACTACCGCAATCCTTGTTGCAGGCCGTATCTGAGAACAATGGAGGCATGTCTGAGTCTTCAGCAGTGGATGTTTGGGAAATTTCCTTGCCTTTCTTTGTCATTCCAGTTATTCTCACTCCGTTAGGTGGTTTCCTGAATTCAAGTGAAAAGAGTAAACTCAGACCTAATATGAATAGAGATAAGGATAGAGTTAAAACAATATAATAAAAAATCCAGCGCTCAATTATTCAAAACACGCTTGAAATAGATATTATTCTTTCAAACCTTACTCCCATTAAGTGCCGTTAATAACTCATAACTCTTTCTATCAAATCTCTTACACACCTTTACGTAATATTCCTAATCTATCAATTTAAGACATTTGATCTTATATCAAGTTGATTAGATATGAATCATAATAAAAAATACAGCGCTCAATTATTCAAAACACACTTGAAATAGATATTATTCTTTCAAACCTTACTCCCATTAAATGCCGTTAATAACTCATAACTCTTTCTATCAAATCTCTTACACACCTTTACGTAATATTTATAATCTATCAATTTAAGACATTTGATCTTATATCAAGTTGATTAGATATGAATCATTTCACGCACTTGAGTAATAAATGTTAATATCGCACATCGCAAATTTAAATAGTTACCATTAGTTATGTTTTTTTGCAGTTGATTAATCTCGCAAAATGCGATCTGCACAAATCGCACATCGCAACTTTCATGCGGTAATAAAACTTTACTTTGGTTTCTCACCGCGAAACGCGAAATGTGCTTAAAGATTCATGTTGTTGCGCTTTATCATACCTTTAGATCTTTATGATTGTTGCTTTATTATTTCGTCAGGTCTGACTCATCGCAATCTTTATCGAATTGTCATAAGATGATTCTTTTAAAAGGCGCGATGCAATTTCTTTTTAAAGGGGTTTTTAAAGCATTTGCAACAAGAATTTTATATAACTCGAAAAGGTTGAAGCACATATCGAAATTCGCTTGTAAGTTATGCGATTTGCGATGAATGCTTTTAAAATCAAAGTGAAAAGGGAAAAACCTTTATTTCCTAAATTTTTTTTGTAGACTTAGGCTAACATAAAATCATGCTCATAAATTTTTATTTATTTTTAAAGGGTCCCCATTTATTTTAAATAAATGGAGGTTTTTGTATTATACAACAGGTTAGGAACATGAAAAGAAGGGTTAAGAAAATCCTAATCAAGTTCAAGAAGAGATATAATATTTATTTTCTTGATGATGCATCTTTAGTTGTCTAGGCCATGACTAAAAAATGAAGAAGCGTAAAATTTTGACAATTTTTGGTCATTTTTGAATTTTTGTACTAATTATGGCAATTTTGTTGCACATAAGCGCAACATGGCCATGCTGCACTTCTTCTCAGAGCATCCAAATGATAAATGGCACACATTTGTGGATATAATTTGATCTCTAAATCACATATATGTACTTGGTTTCTCATGTCACCTCACCAATTTCAAGAAAAAGGCCAAAAACTAGCAGTTTTTCATGTTACTGCCACTATTCTGTACCTCACGCCACACTTCTGGAGTAGCCTTGGGTGATTGGATTTTTTGGTGCTTTGGAGGTGGCTTTTTTCAGGTTTTAAGCTTTAGAGGCCTTCCACACATCCTCAAATATCTTAACCAACCATCAGTTCAACTCAGAGATTAAGTCAAGCCACCAAAAAAGCTCCTCAAAGACCACATTGTGCTTATGTTAGATCACACTGCGTTTATGTGGGAAATCCAGATTTTGAGTTTTGCTTGGTCAAAGTCAACTTCTCTTGATGTAATTCATCTTCCTAAGAGTTTACATGATGTAATTAAATGTCATAGTGATGGTAAAGATAAATTTCATGTCAATTTCATGGTAATCAATGCTTGTAAAGTCAAACTAAGTCAGTTAAGTCTAAACATGGAGTTGGTTTCTAACATCCCTAGTTTTAGGTATGGCTAGATATTTTTATGTAAATAGTTCTTATGATGTTGGATTCGAACCCTAAGAGGGGGAATCTATTTTTTCATCTACATGTGGCTTGATTTAAGTCAATTTAAGGGTTGGATACTTGTAGCTCAGACTTGGACTTGTGTACTTACCTATTTTGTAGAAATACGATAGCCAATTGCAACTATTTTCATGGGATTCTTGTGTTGTGGTTTGTGGCTCTGTTTTTCCAGCATTTTCTTTATATTTGATGATTAGAACTATCTATCTACCATCTACATGCTTCTTATGCTTTGTCTTCTAAGTTTTAAAACAAAAATGATCACATGTATGCTCTGTTTTTTTTCAAGATAAGCATTTACATGTTTTTATTTTATAAGTGAATTCATGCTCTTGCTCACTAATCTCTGATACATATTCCTCGCCATTACTACAACGACAATCCTTTTTGAGTCATTTATTACATCTACCTTTCCCCATGTTATTTCTTTAGTTGACCTTTAGAAACAGTTGACCTAGTTCCTAGTTTTAGAGTTCTTATCTTGCAAAACCCTAAAATCAAAACAATAGTAAATTGAATATCTAGCCTAAGATCTATTTTTCTCTCCAGCTACTTCATTGGCTGCGAGATTACAGAGAGAGTCCTCTCTGATTTGGTAGGGCTAGCTACCAAATCCAAAGTTGGTTTGAGTTTACCTTTTTCGGTCTCCTTTCTCAGCCTTGGGAAACTGAGGAGCGCTAACATTTTCGTGTTGCTGCTAGGGAAACAAGTTTCAAATCTTCCCTGGGATTTTTCTTACATGTTCGTTGAGGCCTAGGCCTATGGGTGACAGGTCCTAGCTTTCAAATAAGGATAACTCAGTTTTTTAGAGCCAAAGTGCAATTTTAGAAGAACACTGGCTCCCAAAAAGTTCACAAGGTCCAATCCTGATTTGAATCCTCCATCACCAGCTGAAGACCTTGAAAGGATATTGAGGAAGCAAAGATCTCAGCCTCAATAAGTTGAAATAAGCACATATTCATTGGTAAGATCCATATCCCTGTCTGCATATTTGACTGCACTTGAAGACTTACCCTTTGATATTAAATTTGAGCTATCCTTGTTTAAGTCTAAATTAGAATATCCCCTTTCTGAAATAGTCTTTGATCCCATTAAATTTGAATTAAGCTTGCCATCATTCGAGTCTTCATCTGCTGAATTTGACAGGAAATTTTGGTCTCATCTTCATAAAATTCATAAATTGGTCAATCACATAGATTTTACCTCTGAAAAATCTTACATTCAATATCAACAAGAATTTTTGGTCTGCTGCTACATCTACACCTACACCTCCGCATTCAGCTTCTCCATCATCATCCACTACTTATCCACTACTTCCTCCAAAATAATCACCTCCATCAACAACGCCTATTGTTGGTCCCACACAACCTTCTGCAGTAGTCATGGCAAGATTTTCTCCTTTAGTGTTGCCTCCTGAACTTAATGATTTGCCTCAAGGTTATGGTCAGAGATTGAATTTTTTTGATGGGACAACAGAGGTCACAAGTCAACAACATAAAGTCACTGATTTTATTGATCTTGAGGAGATTGATAATGATGATGCCAAGATGCATGTCATAGCCCAAAGTTTTTCGGGATATGTTAGGAAGTGGTTTTGTACTTTAAAAACAAATTTAATAGCCAATCCACAAAAATTGATAGACTTATTCTTAGAAAAGTGGGAAGAGAAGAAGAATCCTCTTAAAATTCTGGCGGAATACAATGCTTTGAAAAGAAACCCAAATGAATCTATACAAGACTTCACTGTCAGATTCAACAGGGCATACAACTCTATTCCAAATGGCACCAAGCCTCCTCCTGGCTTGGCATTGCTTCATTATCATGATGCCTTTGATCCCGACATGGCCTATCAGTTGAGGGAAAGTACTCCTAAAACTCTTGAAGAAATGCAAAGGAATGTCGTGAGTGTTGAAGCAAACTTGTTGATTAAGAAATTGAAGACAAAAATAGAAAAAAAGGTCCACAATCAAAGAGGATACATCCACTTTATCGGAGGGTAAGATTGAAACTTTAATCAAGACAATGGAGAAGATGATGTATAAGATGATAATATCAGATAGAAAATTAGAAAATCAAATCAGAAATCCTAATTTCAGAGGTGAACAACAAAAAACTCAATTTAGAATCAAACAAAGAGAGAAAAAAGGTCAAGATCAACAAGCACATTAGCAAATTCACACTCCTCTTCAACGGAATTATGCAAAAGGACTTGATGAAGAAGAAGAGATCATAGAATTAAATCACCTTTTTGACAAAGATCAACAACCTATTTTCTTGACCGAGGATGATGAATATTCTCAAGAACCTTACCAACCTGATGATTAGCAATTTTTTCTCTTAAATGATGATATGTTGGCAGTAGAAACATAATATTATCAAAGAGGTTACCAAAATTCCCTTATCTCATTGCAAAGGAATTTAAAAATAATTGCAGTTACCAGGACCTAATTATTTTTACTGGTATTAACAAGTGGCCCCTCTTCGGTCAGATGACATGTTTCCATGCAATGGGTAGCAGTGTCATGGATTATGCAATTTTTGACATCCTTGTCCTCAACCATATTACAAAATTTGAGCTACTTAATGAATTGGAGCCTGAATCTGACCACAGACCTTTGTCTCTATCCCTCAATATTGCTATGCATACCACCCACATGCAGGAGACCAATGAAAGAAAAAGACACATTTGCTTCGATAAAAGTAAAACCGACCTCTTCTTAAGGGATTTTCAAAGGGATTTAGGCCCCATGAATTATAATAATAACATTGATCAAATTTATTACCATTTCACTACTATCCTTTCCAACACCATTAGTAAGCTTTCTAATGTGATTTCATTTAAGCAGTCTAATAAAACTTCCAATCCATGGTGACAAAGATTTCAAAATTTCCAGGAAAGCGATCAAAGACGCTCCTAATGAAATCATTAAGTTGTAGAATATCAATATATACAAGAATATCATCAAGAGGAAGAAAAAATCATATATTAATAAAAGACAGTGTTATCTTCTCCACATTTCTAAAGTCGTGCCTAATTTTTTTTGACGGAATGTTCTTGTACTTAAAACCAAAGATAGGACAACTATCTTAAGAAGTTGTATGACTCTCTGGACATTATGGGCACCATCTTAATCACTCCAATTAAGGAGGATGTATTCTCTCTTGACGACATTGAGTTCGGTATTAATAAGATCTCTAATGGGAAAGCTAAAGATATTGAAGGATACCAAGCTGAGATCCTTAAAATGGGAAGATCTATCCTCATTCCTCATCTCCACAAGCTTCTCAATTTGGCTTTAATGCATGGCTTCCCTCGGCTTTGGACGCAAAAACTTATTGTACCTATATTTAAAAATGGGGAAAAGAGTGTTCCATCTAACTACAGGACCATTATTGTTAGCCATATCCTGTCCAAGCTTTATGGGCTCATTTTGGAGAAGAAGCTTAGCCTTTGGCTTGAAAGCCATGGAAAAAGAGCTAAAGGACAAGCTGGTTTTAGGATACATCACTCAACTATTGACCACTTGGTCACTTTTAGAATCATTGCGGAGGAATGTCACAATATTAAGGCCGATCTCTTATGTTGCTTGGTGGACTTTAGAAAAGCTTTCGACACTGTTCCTTGAGATAAACTTTGGGAGAGACTTAAAGAGATCATGGTCCCTCCTGAGCTGAGGATTGCTGTGATCTGTCTCTACAAGACCGTCACTGCCAAGATTAAGACCAATGAGGGGTGGTCTAAAGACATTAAATGAAATATTGGAGTTAAGCAAGGGTGTCCTCTATCCCCTACCCTTTTTGGCATATACATCGATAAGCTAGAGGAGTGTCTGGAATCTTCGAGGTGCAAGGGCATCGAGCTTGCTGGTGTTCTCATTACACTTCTCGTCTATGCCAATGATATCTCTCTTCTTGAAAAAATCCATGATGACCTTGACAAGTAGCTCCAAATTATTCATGAATACTGCTCCAAGATGGGTATGACGGTTAATACCGAAAAGACTAAATTCATGATCATTACATCCAAAAATATCGCCCATGGAAGTTTCATGTATAATAACCAATGCTTAGAGTAGGTTTCTTCTTATAAGTATTTGGGCATTAACTTCCCTCATCATCTCAACTGGAATTATAGCATTGAGAAAAGGATTATTGGGGGCTGGAAAGCTTAGTATGAGCTTGAAAACAATTGTAAGTCAGTCGACCTTTACATTTGGAGTAAAAAGAGGCTCGTCTTTGAGACCCTTGGCACCCCTGTTGTCTTATACAGATGTGAAGTTTGAGGTTGCAGTATATCCAGAGAGTCATGGAGGAAGATTGAGATGATTCAAAAGCAATTCATAACCTACAACCTTAAGCTCAAGGGAAATAATCCTATCCTTTTGATCAAATCTGGTTTGTCCCCCGTTGAAAGTACAACTATGTTTAGATATCTGATATATAAGAATAATCTTGACAACATGGAATAAAAAATGCTCCCTAAAATTGCTTCTAACTGTAGTCAAAACCTTCAACTTTTCCTCAAGCGTGGGTGGCATAAGGATGCCCAGTCTTGGCTCAACCATTGGGGAATTAAGGAGGAACTCAATATGGGAAGCAAAGAGAATATCAAAAATAATATTACCTCTAAGTTTAAGGTTAAGTTGTGGGAGGATCAGTAGTTGGAGGGTAAAAAGAAGCTAAGATACTATAAGGAAGTGATCAACCCCACCCTTGATAATCAGAATTATCTCTATGTGTTGTCCAGCAATAAGAAAAAAATTAACCTTGCTAAGATAAGAACTAATTCCCATGAGCTTCAAAGTGAGACCGGGCAGTGGTCTATTCCCAAGGCCCCTTGGAACGATAGAATTTGTTAGATTTACGATTCTAAGCAGGTGGAATATGAGAAGCACTTCCTTTTAGACAGACCTACTCTTACTCACATTCGATCTCAATTCCCTACCATTTGCCACACTTCTAGTCTTCTTGACCTATTAAGCCAACCCACCTATAGCGATCTTGGAGCACTTATTTCCCTTCTCTTTGACCATAGAAACAAGATTTTGAAGAATCAAACTTAGATTCTTTCTCCTTTCTTAAGGTCTGATAGACTGCATTGGTCTTAATGGACGGTAACAATCATCATCATCATTATTATTATTTTTTAATTTTAACTAATTTTAAATTTTAAATTTTAAATATTTTATTTTATCATTTTTTTAATTATGTGGTTTATTATTATTATTATTATTTTTATAACCTTTTTTTTTTCCTGGTTGTTTTTGTTTGTTTTGGGTTAATTTGTATTTGTATTTATTTAAATCATGTGTTTTTTTTAAATTTTGCCCCTTTTTTATTTTCTTTTGAAATTTGTTGTGTTTTTATTTTTATTTAATTTGTTTATTTTTACAAGTGATATTTTATCTTTAATACCATGTCTAAAAATCATTGGAATTTTATTTTCATAAAGGTGATATTTTATATGGAATGTCATCCTTGGATTTTTAAAGCTTTTCAGAGACACGATAATAGGTTATCTTTAATACCATGCATAAAAAATGTTGCAATTTTAATACTTTTGATATATTATCTTTAATGTCATGTTTATCATTGAAATTTTAAGGTTTTTGAGAGTCATGATATTTTATCTTTAATGTCATTATTAAAAACCGTTGACAATTTACCTCGAAAAGAAAAAGACATTATTCCAACATTAACACTTTTCGTTTTCAAGGTGTTTTTTGCACACAAAAAATTGACGATGTTATTCCAGCAACCACACTTTTCATTTTCAGGTTGTTTTTTGCACACAAAAAATTGGTGACGTTATTCCAGCATCAACAATTTTCGTTTTCAAGTTGTTTTTTGCACAGAAAAAATTTGCGATGTTATTCAACCATCAACACTTTTTGTTTCGAGGTTGTTTATAATGAATAAATAATGTAGATAAATGATAAATTAGTTAATTAGTAATTAGGCTGAAAGGTCATGTCTGATAAGACATGACCTTTCGTGAAGAGGCACCTCTGTGGGTATATAAGCAGGCCTCACTTGTAACACTCATTCATCATCTATCTATCTATCTCATATCTTTTATAATATAATATTTGTATCCTCATGGATATCCTTGTATTCCAAGTGTTTTGGAGTATTTAATCTTGAGAAGGAACTTTGTTCACTTCATTTGGTATCAGATCAGTCGATCTTCTGGCTGCTCATCGCTGCACAGAGCTACACTCCTTGATCCAGGTCTTTGACCATAAAAATCGTCAACCTTGTTGCCATCATGACTGAAGTAGGAAGAAATATATATAAAATAGATATATATTAATAAAAAAAATAAAAGAGAGAAGGGAAGTTAACATAAAGGGGGAAATAAATTAAAAGGAAAAAAAAATATTTAAAAGAAAATAGTTCCAAAAGAAAAAAGAAAAGAAAAGAAAAAAAGAGATATATATAAAGAAGTACATATACGTACATACCAAGACAAATTAAAATTAAAAAGGAAAAATAAATAAGGAAGAGTAGGTAAGGTTATTTTGATTATTCTTTCAGTGGTTTACAAGCTCGTGGTTTTGGAAGCCCATGGTAATTGCCCATGGTATTTGCAAGGTAAAATAAGAAGTAAAGGAATAAAAAAATCTCTTGTGAATGGTAAGTTTACTTTTATGTGGAGAAATACACATAAGAGGACATATATTTTATAGGTGAATATATGTGAATAGCCACGTTTCACTAGGGTTGTAACCTTTCAACAACAACAAAAAAGTTTAAAAAAATCAATTGTTAAAAGAATATATATATATATATATTTAATTAATTAAATTATTGAAAAAAAAAAAATTGAAGGAATAATAACTTCATTAAAAAGAAGAAGAAAAAGTTAGGAAGGGTTACCTTAAAAACTCAATTCAACAGACAAAATGGAATCAATCATTGATGAAAAGGAAATGGAGTCTAATTCGGAAAAGAAAGAAGGAAGATTTCCTGAAAATTATAGTACGTTTGTCCGTGCGCTAGTTAGAATCAAAGGGTCACTTGCAGGAAAGGAAGTTCTCATATCTATCGATCTTAATCAAAAGAATAATTATGTTAATACTAAATGTGCTAACGAATTAGTGATCCCCGAATCAAATATAACGGAAACAAATTCATTTCATGAAAATGAAAAACAATACGACATAAGGAATCTACACCTAAGTATTCGGGAGTATTCCTTGGTCTCGCAATTTACTGTTAAAACCTTATTTTGTAACGATAGTGATATAATTCTAGGTTCGCTCTGGATGGAATCACTAGGGTCATTCATCCTTAATATGAAAAAGAAGTTTTTAACATTCTCCTACAAAAAGAAGAAAATAACGCTACAGGACGTTAACTTAAACCCAAAATTAGTGACACCTGAAGACATTCAAGAAATTTCAAAAGTAATTTCTCAAGAAAGTAAAAAGACGATTCAAAATATGCAAAAGGAAATTGACAAAATCACAACTAACAAGAATGAAGAAGTTACTCGCCTTAAGGACCACAACGAAAAATTGCTAACACAAATTAAGAAATTGAAGAAGGATAAGAAGTCGTTGGAAAACAAGATGCAACAACTTGTCGAAAAAGAGTCGTCAAAATCGACAAATGTAGAAGTTCATGTTGAAGAAAAATCGAATGTTGATCCAGTAAATGTCTCAGCTGAAGAGGACGACAAGCAAGTTGCAGAAGAAACAAACTTAGATGTCAGACAAAGGAGAAACATTCTAAGTGAAGGTTCTGTAACCTACTCAATAACATCCTCGCCAAAAGAAAATCAAAGTCAAACCAAAAAAGTTCCCTATCGACATCCAAATCACGGGAGCAGACAACTCAACCAAGCTATGTATTCAGAACAGAAACAAGCTAATATTCCGACGAATACTAATGAATAAACACACACACAACCTTAACATGGTGTATGAGAAAGATAAACACACACACAACAAGAAACTCAACACAATGAAGGATAAGCGTGAGGCTTTCTTATGTTTCCCATTATACATGATGTACATTTATAATACAATGGTGTGACTTTTGGTTTCACATTCCAAGGTCACTTGGACTCCATTCTGACTTGTCGCATTCCACACCTACCCATAGAGGATTAGGTGTTCCAACATCCCCCCCAATCCGAAGGGGCATGTGTGAGTCCAAGAATAGAGTTGTAATACAAATCTGCAAAGTATGCATGGCAGCCCTTAGGCTGAATCAACTCTCTGAAATGTTGACAGAAAGAGGTGGTTTAAGGATGACCATGAACACTAGAACACAACACTTGTTGTAGTTCCTAGAACTCTTCCAAAACTGGCAAGAAGCTGAAAGCTTCTGCTAGAGGAATTGTCCCTCATAAAAAGGGACCTTCAACCTAAAAGAAGGGAGGTCTACTACCCATGTGACATGAGGTATTACCAACAACTCGAATGCTTTGAAGTATCTTCGGAACTCAACCAAAGCTCGGTAAGAATACACGCTAAGCTGAAGGCTTTTGCTAGAGGAAGTGTTCCTCATATATGAAAGGGAGACCTTCGACCTAAAAGAAGGGAGGTCTACTACCTGTGGTGGTTTTAGGTTTTCCACCAACCAAAGATGATGGTTTAAGGTTGTCCACCAACTGAAGGCATGCTCATGGGCATCCGTGTCTCTGGCTACATCTTTGAATCCGGAATGACGAATTGTGGCTCAGGCTCGCTTGAACTGCTGGCTACAACTCTGAACAAGGAATGAGAGATTGTGGCTCAGGCTCTCTTGATCTGTCGTCAAAGCTTAGGAAGTGCAGGTTGAGCTACTGCATCTGCATGTACATCTGCTCTAGTACAAGGAACTAAATGTGAATCAACTGAAACTTTGTCTTCTTTCTTCTGATGAGAGTCCTTCACAATCTTCTGAACAGAAACAGGTTCAGAATGGTGACTCTTTTGCTGAAGTTCATCTTGTTGGAGCTGAGATTCCAACTGCAAAAACTCAATCTTTCTCTTTGCATCTTGTAAGCAATCAATATTATGTATATTATGAAGAGCATCCTTGCTCATTTTTATCACATCATCAACATTTGAATGAATGAGGTCATTCAACAACACTAATGCCTCATTGATTTTGGCCATTTCAACAACTTAGGCTCAAAAAATGAAAGGGTGTCGGCTTCAACCGAAAATGCACCCGTTTACAATATGATTCAACAACAAATACAAATGACTCCAAAGAATTTCCAACTATGGAAATCTCAAAGTACAAAATCTGCTCCTCAAATGATGGAGGGCAATCAAAAATCCAACAACTCAAATACACTTCAAGTCTTGAATGAAGATGCAAATCAATGTCAGTTCAATACAATATTTTCTGCAAAGAAGTGCAACAAAAACAATGTGCAAGAAGCCTTTGAGGTAGCTGAATTCTCTTCTTCAAATAGCTGTTTCAAACTTGTCTTCTCATGTAAAATTTTTCAAGAAATCACCTTCAAATCAATGCCATAAATCACAATGCAAAATTTTCTCTATGTGTACAGTCCATATCTTCAATTCTGCTGTTCATTTCTCTTCTTCAATGTCCTTCCTCTCTCTCTGCTGTTTTTTTTTTTAATTAATTAAAAAATGGGAATAAAAAATGAAGGGAATGGGATTAATTTATTTAGGGAGAGGGATTTTAATTGTAAAATAATAAGAGGGGGGGAATTAATTTAGGAATTAAAAAATGGGAATGAAGGATTATAGTAAAAAGGAGGAGGGAATTTATTTAAAAAAAAAGAATTAATTAAAATGAATGGAATTAATAAAAAAATGGGAGGGATTTTAATTGGGAGGGAGAAATATTAAAATGGGATGGGATAATGGGTGAGTGGGGCTATTAAAAAATTTATTAATGAATTTAAAAAAGGAGGGGGGGTATTAATGGATGAGAGAGAATTTTATTTTAAAATGGGATTAAAAATAGGATTATATAAAAATGAGAATGTGGGAACGAAGTTAAAAAAGGGAGGGGAATTTTAATGGAAGAGGAGGGGATATTATAGAAATTAGAATTAAAAAATCGAGTGGCGGTTTGAGTGCTATTGCGAGAGAGTAGTGAGTTGATTTTTTAGAATTAAAAAATCGTGTTGATGTGGGAGAGTAATGAGTTGTGGGAGTCGATGTGTGAGGGCGTAGGTAATGCCGAGTTGCAGTTGGAGCGTTTGTTGTGAGGGAAGGGTGTAGCATAGGAGCAGAGGGCAGAGTGTTGTAGTTTTCAGAGTGTATGGGAGGAGGGTGGGTTGAAGGGCCGACACGGGGTTTGGGGGGAGTCTACGCAGAGAGGGAGTAAGCGCAGGAGTAAAGCGCTGTAGGAGAGTCGATTGGGAATAGCGCAGAGTTGTAGCAGAGTTGTGTGAAGAGGAGGACGACTATGCCATGGGGGAGAAGGGAGGGGGCCTGGGTGGTTGCGGGTAGGAAGAGGGGGTGGATTAGGTAACGCAGGTGGCGAGGGCCATAAGGCCGTGGGGTGTAAAGGAGAAGGGTGTATGCAGGGTGAGGGAGCGATATTTGAAATGGGAAGCGGCCGTTTGGAACGAGTTTTATTAATGGGTTGAGTGGAGTGCTGGGATTTGAGAGTATGGGATGTAGAGGGGAGTTGCAGAGACAGGTAGTGTGGTAGAAATTATTTATTTATTTATTATTATTTTTTTTTTAATATAACAGCAGAGTAGAAGACCTTTGAAACAACAACAAATTTTTAAGCACTGAAATACAGGCAGCAGATTCCATAAATGAAGGCAATAGTACAAATTTCAAGTACTGAAATGCAACAACAGATTGCCAATAAAACCCAGAAATTTCTTCAGAAACTCAATTTTAAACAGTTTTCAGCAGCTCTCCAAATTGTAGAATTTAAAATGCAGAAATTGCAGGAAAAATGAGAATGAAAACCTTCAGATGCACAATGCTGCTTTTCTCCAAACCACTGCTGCTCTTCTTCAAACCAATTTCTGAATGCTGCTTCTTTTGAATGCGGCGAAATGACTACTGCAGAAACTCTGAGTGTTGCAAAAATGTCAAGAATTTTTGCAGATATGCACAGGCCATAAAAAAAAATGGCTCACTCAATTTGGAGCAGGGCTAGCAATCGCCCGATCTGATACCATGTTAAACACCATGTTAAGACACACACATGGTGTATGAGAAGAATAAACACACACACACAACAAGAAACTCAACACAATGGAGGATAAACGTGTAGCTCATATTTTCCATTATACAAAGATGTACATTTATAATACAATGGTGTGACTCTTGGTTTCGCATTCCAAGGTCACTTAGACTCCATTGTGACTTTTTGCATTCCACACCTACCCATGTAGGATTAGGTGTTCCAACATTTTTTTTGTTTTTTTGTTTTTTTGTTTTTTTCTCTGATGTTTACAAAACTATCATGAGTTGTCATGAGTGCCAATTTTTTTAAGGAAAGAGAAAGTTGTTACTGTTGCCCTTGTGGCCAATTTCAGTCCAAGCACCCTTTCAGCATTGGGGTCTTGACTTCATTGGTGAGATCCACCCTTAATCCTCAACACAACACAAGCCGATGCTTACAACCACTGAATATTTCATGAAGTGGATCAAGGCCATCCCCACAAGACACACCACAGACACGGTAATAATTCAATTTATTTAGAGTAATATCTTGTCCCGTTTTGGTTGTCCGCAGAAAATAATCAACGATAATGCAACAACCTTTAAATCCATGAAGACAATTGATTTATGTGACAAATACCACATAAGGTTAAGACATTCAACAACATATTACCTGCAAGGTAATGGGCTAGCAGAATCATCGAACAAATCATTGGTAAACATCATCAAGAATTTGCTGGAAGATAACAAAAAGAATTGGCACAAAAATTTGATCAATTCTCTATGGGCAGATAGAGTGAGCACTAAGAAATCCATAGGTATGTCACCTTTTCAGTTGGTCTATGGAGTAGACACTATTTTTCCAACTTCCCTTGCACTCCCAGTGATGAAGATACTACAGGAGGTTAACAATGAGCCCAATGATATTCAACGGAGAATCATTCAAATGATTCACTTGCAGGAGTCTCGAGAGGAAGTGTTTCAAAATAATTCAAAGCTTCAGGAAAATATCAAGAAGATTTATGACAGAAAAACAAAGGCTGATGATTTAAGTGTGGAAGGTGTTGTTCTCCGATGCGATGCTCGGATCGAGGAGAAAGGAAAACATGGTAAGTTTGACAATTTGTGGAAAGGACCATACAAGATCCTGGATTTTAGAGGGAAAAATGCCTATATGTTAGAATATCTTGATGGCCAAGCACTTCCTGGAGGACCAGTCAATGGTAGACTCCTCGAGCATTATATTACCTAAATTTTGCAGAAACTTTTCATTTCCATTGTAAATAGAGTTTTAATTTTTCTGCCAAAGTGTGAAAGAGCTGCCACATAAGTTTGAAGCCCGAGGAGAAGGCCATAAGGCTTCTATGATTAATTGTTGTTTTATTTTTGAATTTGTAAATTCAATTCAATCTTTCAGTCAAGTCAGTTTCAGTTTTTCTTGAGTTTAGTCAGTTAGTCATTTTAGTGTCGATTTTTTTCTTTATTTTTGACTCCATTCCCCAATGGATGAGGCTACTTGGTCTACGTTGTTCTTGACACCTCCTAAAGGAGATTACATCCCCAACTTGAGCCAATGTTAGTGTCTATGAGTCACTAGTGATAAAAAGTACTCTTTCAATGTCAGTCGATATGGTTTTAGGTCAAATTGTGATAGTTTCAAATTAAAAATTCAAATAAAATTTGATCATCGGTTAGTGTCTAGGTATTATTACTGCTCCCTCCATTTTAAAAGTCATAAAATTTCATCATGGTCATGTCATCACTCCTTGTGATGGGGCATCAAAAAAGTGTTTTGGTCATCAAATTATAATCATGCATACAACAAAGGTTCAAAGTTCCAAATCATGGTTCACATATGCATTTGGTGTCATCATTAGGTCAGATCATCATAAGTCATGCCATCACCTTAGTGACCATCATGGGAGCTAGTAATTAGGGAAAAAGTATTCAAAAATATTCCAAAGTTACTTTTACCCTTCATGGAGATGTAACCTTGCCAAATAAATTTATAAAGCTGTAGTACACTACCTCATCACATCATTTCTCAAAAAGGACATGTGATGTCATATCATCATCAAAAGAAAAAGTTGACTCTCAAGCTATAAATTAAGAGACCATCCAAGCATTCAAACACTTCATTTCATATTCCTAGATCTCTCCTCTTCCATCAAGCTTCACCTCAGCCTTCAAAACTTTGATTTTCCCATCATTAAGCCCTTGCCAGCAAGCATACTGCGTTTTTTCCTATCACGTTGCGCTTCTGGCCAACACGCTACATTTTTGAGTTTGGAGCTTAGAGGAAGCCACAACAGGGTTCATTCAACAATTTACAGGTTCCAGAGACTCTCATCAAGTAAGTATAATCTCTCATCAATCCTCATGCAGTGATTTTCTTTCAACAAATTATGAAATCCCTCTCCTAGGGTTTTTTTGCTGCGCTTTTGGTTTTCTTGGTGTTTGCTTCAGTTCAAAGACAAATTTCCTAGTTTATAAGTGTATACATCCCTAAATACCCTTAATACACATTCCCCATCACTCCCCATACTCAAATTCCCTCATCTTATCATTTTTCTTTCTCAACCCTAGCTACTCGTTGAGCTTTTGGCTAAGGACTTCCTTTTGTTCTTTTCAACCCTTTTTCCTCTTATATTATCAGAATTTTCACTATCATCCTATTCCTAACACTCGTCCCCATCTCCCAAAATTTTCCCACAAATGATCTCGCTCTCCTTTTTCCTAAAACTAGCTGCTCTTTTTTCCTGTTTTCCCAATCCTACCCTAGCCTTCCCTCCTATCAAACTAGGGTTTTTCTAAAGAAAAACAACACCATGGCCAGCGAAAAGAAAAATGATAACAAATGAGGGAATATATATAGATATGGGCCAAATCATATGCAAGAGCTCAGTGCATCATTATTCATCAAGAAATAATTTGAATATGTGGGCTGCTTAGGGTTTTGTGAGAAGATAAAAGAGGTGGGTTGCCATGCTAAGTTAACCAATCTTTTTGCCACCAATTTCAAGAGGGATAAGAAAAAATTAGAAGGGATGGACTTAATAATATCTACAGATTTCATAGCCTCAACTACAAGTATCCCTAACCAAGGAGAAATTTGGATTAAGGGGATGGATTTGGATATTGAAAACTACAAAGTCTTCCTAAAACCACACTACAAAGATGCTCCCACTCATATATTTCCTTTCAGTCAATTGTTAGATAGATATGTCCCTTTGATGAAGATGATAATGAATTATTTTACTTGTGAAGGGAGGTTTTCTAGGTTGTATCAGTACCACATTAGGTTGCTGATGCATTTTACTGCCATAAAACCTTTAAACCTATCCTATTACTTATTTAGGAGCTTAGTCAAGATGACTGAGAAAGTGAAAAGCAAAGGGAGAGATCACCAGACAAGTTTGTTTCATCATGGTTTGGTCAAAATCATAGTTCTTCATCATCTTTCACAGATTAATATACCATGGGAGACATTCATGCAATCAGCTACTCTTATGCTTGCCACTAGTTAACCTGATTGTCAAAGCATTCCATTACCACCATCTAGGCCACAGGAGGTTGGCTCATAAAGTAGGCCATCCATGAAAAATACAACTAGGGCAGAGATTACAATGACTTATTCTAAAGGTAAAAGACTTGTGTTTTCCCTTGAAATAGCTAAGATGCTGCCTAGGAAGACTATCAGTGAAGAAAGAGTTTAGCCTAGCACTATGAGATAAGAGATATCAGGAGGTGAAGATGATGCTCCATTACATAATGAAGAGCAGGGACCCAATGATTTTGACATGGCTGACCTAGAAGAGAACAATGAAGGAAAACAAGCTAAAGAAATAATCAAGGAAAAGAGGCAGAAATCAGAGAACTCAGGGATGACCTTGCCAAGGCAAACTTCATAGTATTCGTTTTACAATAAGAGAACAAGCAACTCAAAGTGAATCAACTGTTGCTAAGTAGACCTAAAGGAGATCATCCCTCATCCAACAAGGCAGATTTGGTGGCAGAGAAGGATAAGGGCAAGGCTATCATAGATGTGGAAAAACTAGAGGAAAAAGAAGTTCAGGTACAATCAAGGAGGCCAAAGGCAAGAGCAGTAGCAAGACAAGAAAGACAGGAAAATGAACCATCTTCTCCTCAAGTACACCAAAATCTAGATCACTATAGCATCAGAAATTGAAGAGGACATAGATTTTTGGATTTGGATAATCAATGAACACTTGGAGAAGCTAATAACGAAGGCCAACAGGGATACAAACCTTCAGAGACACATGGCAAGACATTATTATAACATGAACTTAATTTGCAAAATTAGGGTTAGGAACATGAAAAGAAGGCTTAATAAAACCCTAATCAAGATCAAGAAGAGAGATAATATTGATTTATTGCTGATGCATATTTAGTTGTCTAGGGCATGACTAAAAAATGAAGAAGCACAAAATTTTGCAAGTTTTGGTCATTTTTGAATTCTTGTGCTAATTTTGGCAATTTTGTTGCACAAAAGCATGACATGGCCACGCTGCGCTTCTTCTCAGAGCATCCAAATGATAAATGGCACACATGTGTGGATATATTTTGATGTCTACATCACAGATATGTACTTGGTTTCTCATGTCAGCTCACCAATTTCAAGAAAAGGCCAAAAACTAGCAGTTTTTCATGTTTCTGCCACTATTTTGGACCCCATGCTGCGCTTCTGGCGTACCCTTGGGAGATTGGATTTTTAGGTGCCTTGAAGGTGGGTTTTTGCAGGTCTGAAGCTTCAGAGGCCTTCTACACATCCTCAAATATATTAACCAACCATCAATTCAACTTAGAGATCAAGTCAAGCCACCAAAATAGATCCTCAAAGACCACATTGCACTTTTGCTGGATCACACTGCATTTTTGTGTATTTTGCTGCGTTTCTATGCATTTCACTGCGCTTCTATGGGAAACCCATATTTCGAGTTTTACTTGGTCAAATTCAACTTCTCTTAATGTAATTTGTCTTCCTAAGATTTTACATGATGTAACTAAATGTCACAGTGATGTTAATGATCAATTTCATGGTAATCAATGTTTGTAAAGTCAAACTAAGTTAATTAAGTCTAAACATGGATTTGGTTTCTAACCTCCCTTGTTTTAGGTATGGTTAGAAATTTTGATGTAAACAGTTCCTATGATGATGGATTCGACCCCTGTGAGGGGAATGTAGTTTTTCATATATATGTAGCTTGATTGAAGTCAAATGAAGGGTTGGATACTTGTAGCTTGGACTTGGACTTGTGTACTAACCTATTTTGCAGAAATACAATAGACAATTGTAGCTATTTTCGTGGGATTCTTGTGTTGTGGTTTGTGGCTCTATTTTTACAGTATTTTCTTTATATTTGATGATTATATCTATCTAGCTACCATATACATGCTTCTTATGCTTTATCTTCCAAGGTTTAAAAAATAAATCATCACATGTATGCTCCATTTTTGTTTAAGATAAGCATTTAAGTGTTTTTCTTTCATAAGTGAATTCATGCTCTTGCTCACTTAATCTCTGTTACATCTTCATCACCATTAATACAACGACAAAACTTTTTGAGCCATTGATTGCATCTAACTTGCCCCATGTTATGTCTGCAGTTGACCTTTAGAAATATTTTACCTAGTTTATAGTTTTAGAGCTCTTATCCAACAAAACCCTAAAATCAAAACCCTAGTGAGCTGAATATCTAGCCTAAGATCTATTTTTCTCTCCAGTCACTTCATTGGCTATGAGATTGCAGAGAGAGCCCTCTCTGATTTGGTAGGGCTAGCTATCAAATCAAAATTTGGTCTGAGGTTACCTCCTTCGGTCTCCTTTCTTAGCCTTGGGAAACTGAGGATCACTAACAAACATCATCATATTGAATCATATTGGTTCTTATAAAGTTGTTTTTTTGGTACATTTTTGACCTTAAAATTTCTCTATTTCCACAAGACCTAGGACTAAGGAACCTTGAGGCTTAAGCCCTCGATTCAGGCCCAGGGTCATATGCTTCAAGGAGCATGAAGTTAAAATACTACACCCATAAATTTGGTATTTGGGTGCCAAAAAATAGTTAAGTCATTAAAGACTAGTTTGAAGGAAAAATTAAATGTGTAGCATCTATAAAAGGAAATCACATGATGTAAGAAAATGAAGCTCCCATGCAAAACAAAGAGCGGTAGCCACTGTAACACACATACACATAGTAAAATGAAATTTAATGAGTGAGAAAAAGAGGGATTTGAACAACATAAAGAACATGGACATATCTGAAACCAAGTTTAAGTTTAATCTGCTGGTTAAAGGCTAAGTTTTCACACAAGTTGATATTTGAAGTGGCTGTGACTTCAAAGAATTGTAGATCTGAAGCATTGGAAGATGAATTATAAAAAAAATATCTATAACCAAGACCATATTTGAGAAATTGAAGTAGATATGGTGAGGAACATTAATTAAATCGGGGAACAAAGAAAGAAAGGTTGTTGCAATGGATGGTGCAATAGATCTTAGAATTGAATAATTGGTTCAACAATATTTTGATTAAGGTAGCCTTAGATTTGAGTTTGAAAATGAATGAAAATTAGGTATGAGTGGTCGAAGCAGGTTGGTGCCTACATATCAGGGGATTGGAGTCCCCTTTAGGTTGGTGCATGTAAACACTAATAGACATGGGAATAAAATCCAATGGCGTAATCTAATGGAGGAGATAAAATCAGAAAAAGTTGGCAAAAGTTATATATATATATATAATCTCAACGGTCGTCAAATATCTGATGGAAGTTCCTTTACCATCGAATATCCGACGGGAGTTCGTGTACCATAAAAAATTCGACATTTGGTCCAATATAATACAAATTCAAGGGAATTCTTGTATAATGGCCAATTCCACCATTAATGGCTTCTTTCCATTGGAAACCATCTAATTTAGGACCACTTTACGTTGATTTTAACTAATTACGATAAATATAAGATTAATATTATAATTATATATAATATTATTAACATATAATTGCACTTGGTGTTTCAAAATGTTTTAGGTGACAATAAATTTTTTAAGCCCAAGTGATATATAAGAGCGAAGAATTATCTATATAAAGTCTCTTGTTGTGATTTGTAAAGGGTCTCATTTCTTATAAATTGTGAGAAAACTTGAAGTAATATCAAAGGTATAATAGGTATAGGAAAAAGGTAGATTAATGAAATTTTTGATAAATCATTAATGGTTTATTTTTATTTTTATTTTTCTTTTCCAAATTTATATTATTATCAGTCATGCAAGGTAGAACATTCCATTTTGAATGTCATTTTAAGTAGGCACAATGTTTTTATTCAATAACATTCACTTACCTCTATGTAAAAAGGAGTGAGTTTTTGACATTTTGGTCAGATATTCAACTAAGTAGTCAAAAAGAAAGAATACCCCATTTTGTGTAGAAGGAGAGATTGACGCCATGCCTTAATGAAAAAGGGTTTTCTATGAAAAATGTCTTTAGTGGGTTCCCTATCACTTGCCTAAAGAAAAAAATGGATCCTATCTAATTTTCTTACGTAAGTTATTGATTTCAAAGTTTATAAGTGAAAACATAGGATGCAAATAAAAAATAAAATGCAACTAATAGGTTAGATTAACAAACACATTGTTGCCTTGATTTTGATCAGCTAACCTAAACAATATGAGACCTACCTATGTAGTAGCAATGATGCAAAAAATAGGAAATTAGGAATAAAAGGGTATAGAAATAATAATTAGAGACAAACACAAGACCAAACAAAAAATAAGAAGAAAGACTTATCTTCCTCCTGTACATTAATCCTAGACCCATCTAGTCATGAACTAATTTTAGTAGTAAATTTCATTGTGAGAATATCTTTCATATAATATTAAAAGTCCACACCCTTTTTAGAAATAATTTTTTTAATTAAAAAATGATTAAAAAAATAATATAAGATGCACCCTCCACTTTTCATAACCAAATATTTGAGAGGAGTTGGGGATAAAATACATTTTGTGTCCTTTCCCCTCTCTTTCTATTGTCTTATGGAAGCCATTATGAAAAATATTGCAGTATTTACCTTGAGGTTTTCCTACTTGAACTTAATTGGAATTGCCTAGATTTTATTGGTATTATTTTTTGAGTCTTGTATTTTGAGTACATTTGAAAATGTGATGGAATGAAAATGGTTTGATGGTTTTCAGGTGATTGTTCCTAAATTTTTCAACAAAACCTTAAACATATTGCTAAATTGTACAAGCTTCATAATCACATTGGTTTATTGTATTTGTTTCTTTCTCTCACCCAAGATCATGGTTGCTCTCCTGTCCTCCTAAAATTTATGGTCTCTAAGTGAAATCAAGAAATAATATGACATTATAATGATGGATGAAAAATAAGATCAATATGTTTTTTAATATGGTCGTGACTATATATCTCAGAAAATGTCTCTCTTCATACATATCATGAAAAGTAACATATTTCTTAGATTTTTTCAACATATTCTTAAATATCTTGATAAATTGCACTAGCATCATCATTGATTTTTTTCTTTATTTCTCTCTCTCAACTAATTAGTTGTCTTTGTCTTTCTCTTTGTTGTATTTGTTTTCCTATATTATATTTGTAAACGTTTGTATCGACATTTAAATATTTGTTATATATACTAATATTACTTTATTGATTTAATTTTATTGTATCACCCCACTTTGGCATTGCTCAACTAGAAAGAGGTGGTTGTAGTACAAGTGCCTATTCAAGAACATGGAGCGAATATTGAGGATAAAGATAATGATCCTATGGAAGAAGATAATGATTCTGATAACACAAATAAAGAAGACATGACAAATATATTGATCTAGGAGACATTTAATAATGTTGGAATGGATGATGATGGCAACCAATATGATGGCCGTGATTATGATAAAACTGTACTTGAGTGGGAAATTAAACCTCTTTTATGAAGGCTCAAAAACACCTCTTCTCTCTGTTGTGTTGGTGCTGGTCAACTTAAAGGTGGTGAATGGCTTGTTAAACATATGTGTGACATAAATACTAAGGCATGTAATATATTTTGTGACATTAATTAGTACTATATACATGATAAAACAATAAAATTTTCCTTTGTTTTTAATGTAGTTAGTACGTTGATCATCATTTAATTAATTTGTAAAATTGGGATGCAATATGTATGATTAATATTGTTTAGTACATTAACCAATACTACTATTTTTTATGTTGTAGATTTTTAGGTGAATTTATGTTACCAACGTCAAATGTTTCACCTTGTATGTACCAATATTTACATGCCATTGTGAAATATATTGGAATGGAGTATCAATTTATTCATGTTTGACATTGGGTTCAATGCTCCTCATGTGTTTCATGACATGGACTAACCGCCTCTCGTGAATCCTAACTCTAGCGATTGTAGCGGAGACTAACACCTGCGGGTTTTGGTCTAACGACAATCATGATTCCTACAAGTGGTATCAGAGAGACAGGTCTCGAGTTCGAAACTCACCCGGCTCGCGTTGGGGGGGAGATTGTTGGAAATTGGGTTCAATGCTCCCCATGTGTTTCATGACATGGACTAACCGCCTCTCATGGATCCTAAATCTGGCGATTGTAGTGGAGACTAACGCCTGTGGGTTTTTGTATAACGTAAATCATGATTCCAACAATTCAGGCATGTTCTAATGATGATAGTCTCTATTATAAAGAACATGCATCGAAATCCAAATGCCCAAAATGTGATGAGAGTATATATCAAACCGTAAAAGTAACAAAAAAGTTGCCTTGCAAGGTTCTTCATTATATTCCCATAATTCCACGTCATCGAAAAAATTTTCAGGTGCAAAATCGTAGTACAACTTAAGGATTAAAACAAAAATTATAGAAGTGAAGGTGGTGTTCTTTGAATGCCTACAGATGGATATGCATGTAGGAATATAGAGGAAAGATGGCCAAAGTTTAAAACATAAACTCATAATCTTAGGCTTTCATTAGCAGATAACAATGTCAATCCATTTGGAGAGCTTAGATATACTTACTTGGTGTGGCCCACTTTTTTATCAACAATAAGATTCCTTCGTGGCAGTCAATAAAGACAGAGCACATAATGTTGACAATAATTGTTCCAGGTATTAATTTGTTTAGAACAATATTTTTTAACACAATATATTGTTCAAGGTATTGTTTTTTTTACTCATATATGTTCAATTATGTCTTATGTTTTTTTTATTTACTCATATATGTAGTAATTATGTACTGTATGTTCAATAAGTTAGGTAAGTACCATGTCAAAGATATGAATGTATATATTGAGCCTCTTATCAATGTTCAAAATGGCAACAAGAACAAACCTTGATTTAATTTTTCCTTGAATAAAATTAGGATAAAATTGTAATTCCACATCACAATACAACTTATACGAATTAACTAAGTTAGTTTCACTTAGTTGGCTTAGTTTATTCGAGTTGAGGGCTTGACTTGAGTAATGTAGAATTATTCCTAAATTTTAGGAGCCTAGGTTGAGTTTAATTTGAGTTGTAATAATTTAATTCAGTTAAACTGAGTTAAAATCAGTTAAACTAGTTCCAACTATTGGAGGAACTAGTAAGATGTCTAGCAGTGGGGCGAAAATTTAGTGTTAAACTATTTAACTGATAAATCAACCATCATTAACTCATGCATGGATGAAATATGAGTCACCCAGTTGATATTGGAGTTCAAGGAAAGTGTACTATCAGTTGTATAATTATGCAAGTTATACAGGTGGAGCATGCAGTCAGAGAAGGGCCTATAGGGATTGTGCAGTTCTAGATGGGGAATTTCCTAATTAATAGGGGGCTAATTCCCAAGGAAACAATGAAAGTAAATAGGGGCTTGGAAGGCAGGAAAAATTTCTAAGTATTGGCCAGAGCAGGCTTGCGAAGCAATGAGATAGATTATACTTGTGCATAGATTGTTTAGGCTTGAAAAAGCATTGTATTTCTTCTTTATTTTTTGATTAATGCAATACAGATAGGAAGGGGTTTTGAGTAGTGGATTTCCCCTATATATATAATCCCGTTATGTGTTTTAATTGATTCATGTTGCATGAATTTTCTATTTCTTCTCAATCGTGAATTTCTTTATGCAAATGAGTAGAGTAGATTCAAGTCTATTGTTTTAGTAAATTAAAATTAGCAGTTTGAATCTACAAGGACTTTATACATGGTATCAAAGCTAGATTCACAATATATAAGAGAATTCGAAGTTATCTTTATAGGAGGAACACATTTTGCAGATATGTTCGTCGGAGCTAGCAGCAAGATCAAGATGGCGTTCTATGGTCTAAGGCTCGAGTATTCCCTTGAGGGTAACTTGAATTACATTGCTTGGAAGGACTAGATGAAATAAGTCATGGAACAAAACAGGCCAAGGAATTCATTGATAGTGATGTCCCAAAACCATCACCAACTGATGCCCAGGATCTAGCAGATTGGAAGAAGAGCGTAGACAAGGCGAGGGGGATCATATTGAAGTGAGTACGATATCATATTGTATCTAATATCCACGGGAAGGTGCTAAGGGGTAAAACTATTGGGTGGTATTTGATTAATATCCCTCTCAGGGCTTTCCAGTGCCCGAGGTAGACTGTCATATTAGCTGTAAATTTACAAAGAAATTGCACACATGTTCATACTAATGTATAATTGACAAAGCGAGATATTGAAGGATTACCTCTTTGTGAACAAAAAATACTTTAGAGAGTGCTAAGAAGCGTGGCATAAATCCTTCCTCACCGACTTCAAATCTAGATCGTGCAACCAAACAAAGCACCCGTGTAATCTTCACAGTGGTATCGCTTACTAGAAATTAAACAAGTCTATAATTGACATTAAACTATGAAAGTTTGAGCCATTTATATCATTGTTCATAGGCAAATGAACAACAAATGTGACACTAAAACATCAAATGGACAAAACAAATACAGTTCTATTATTTTATAAGAGGGAATATTACAATTGTTGGTTGTACCAAGCCCTCCTCAGTCTTCCAATTCCTCTCTCTCTTTCTCTATCTCCGAGTGTGATGATGCTTGGGCTAAGAGTTCTCAATGAGCCTTGCCAATACTCAAGCCTCACACTCAATAATGAAATTATTCTCTACATACGATCAAACCTTTGACCTTTGACCAAGAGCCCAAACCTCCAATTTATAGGAAATGGAGAGGACAAACCTTGCCAATCCTTCCAATCAGTTTGAATTGGGAAATATATTAATGTTTCCTTTCCTTTCCTTGATTTTTCCCTCTATAGGAGTTCAATTTTGTTTGGAAATATCTAATAAAAGGTTTATACCATAAGTTGCTGCTTTTGAGCTGACTCATTCTAAGAAAAAGCAGGAAATGTAGTCAGTTCTGTGGGATGTTTTCCTTTTCACATTCAAACACGGATAACGCTGCCCCTTAGGCAATACATAGCATTAATCTATGCACTAATTCTCCCTTTGCATGGCTGGGATGCGTTATAACTTGGCTTAGCTGTCTCTGGGGGTGCTTTACCTTGGAAAAATGGGTTTTTGTCTGGGTCATTTTATTCCTTCCATGTTACCTTCTCCTTTGACCTGATGAGAAGGTCATTTTCCCTATAACAGATGCCCCCTAAAGTGTGAGGTCAGAGGCGAAGACGGTGGCTGAAATACTTTATAATATATGTAGTAGAGCGATAGGAGTTGGAAGACCAAGGGAAACCTGAAACAAAAACATATGTCAGAAATATAAGTATATGTCCTAAGTCGGGCATTCCCATGCTCAGTATCTGTATCAAAATGATTTCTCTAAAAAATAGATATGACCAGTGTGTCCACCGATAAGCACAATGTGGAAGCTTATGTCATGACAGGATCAATCTGATAAGCTATATCCAAAAACAATATCGCAACTTGGGAGAGGAAACACAACTGAAATGATGTAAGTCTCAACCCAAGGTCTTGGTCGCTGCTTCACTAAACTGCATGTTTCTGCACATGTGAATGAAGGATTTGTAGTCGAACATGCGGGAAATCATGTGATTACCAGTCAATAATGAAAACTATTAACAGATGCAAGGGTGGCCACAGATAAGGTAACCTGTAACCCCCAATCAAACACAAGGTAACCTGCCACTGAGGTCTGCAAGCACCCAGGTGCTGATGTGTTTCTGGATCAACTTCCTAGATAAAATGTTGAAGTCGATAGGAAAAGATCTATTGAAAGGTAGGCACTGAGGCGTCCTACATCAGTTGACACAAAACAAGAAAATATGATTTTTTTTTGAAGATAGTCAAGAGAAAATGGGATAATTAACGACGAAAAATTATTTATGGTATATGATGGCTTGGCTGATACAGGAAGCAGTAGATAGCAAGTTCCTCTTGAACAATAGAAGGCATAGTAATAGGGTACCAGGCAGCTTAGGCTTATGAACACCAAAGAGTGTCAAGATTCACTAATGCAGGGGCATCAGTATACGAAGGCTAAACTCATAAATGGTAGGGTTCTTCTAATTGTGAGTGAATTTTCTGGGAAGTGCCATGTTCAAGATTTTGTGTTGCCAAATCGACCTTCAAAGTATAACAGAATAAGTACACACTTTGTCCAAAATTTTCCCCGTCTGATTAATTTTAACAAGTCCAGATGGGTAAAATTGGTGATCTTTTCATATTTAGGGAGTTTGAAAAACATCCTAAAAGACGACTCTAGGGGGTACCTTTGTCATGTTGGATAACCGGGCGTGACGAAGGGAGACTAGTAAGCCCGACACAATTCATTTTCCGTAAGTTAGTCCATTGAATCCAGATAAAGTGATAAACCTATGTTCAACGGAAATCTGTCTCATTTTGTTATGAGTACGAGGAGACGGAGTAAACTCAATATTCTTCATGAAGTTTTAACGAGTCAGACGAAGAAAAACTCGATGCTCTCCATGAAATTTTAATGAGTCCAACGGAGAAAAACTCAGTTACTTTTTTGGTTTTTTTAACGAGCTAGAAAAAGATGGAAAAGAATGGCTCATATTTCTTCATCGTGGTAGTTTAACGAGCCATATGAAGGAAACTCAGGTTTTTTTTTTAAGTTTGACAAGCTATAAAAGGTCCCTAAAAATAAAGCTCGTGCCGTGTCGAACACAGTCAAATCTGCACATGAACACTAACAACTCATCAGAGCATTGATGACTTTAAAAAACCAATAGTTGCGACAAAAAATAGCAGAAATTTACCAATTTCAATAGACTAGCTGAGTGAGTCATACCTCTAGAATGTCTATAAGAAGGCAACATAACTTCATTTTCACTCTTTTGAGTGCTGTGAAAGAGCTCTGGAGCGAAAAAAGAGGTGAAACTTCTGCTGTCGATTGTGGACGATCCGGGAAACAATTTTTGATTCCATGACATCCATGTAAGAGCTTGAGCCTTAATCTAGCTTTCCATTGTCATTTTTGTTGTTTTTACAGGCTGAAAATTGGATTTTTAGCAGGCCCTAAAATTTTTAAGCGGCTAACGCAGTTGCCCAGTGTCAGGGCTGCGTTAAACACACTACCCATTAAGGGACAATGCGTTAGCATGCTCTGATTGGCATTAGGGCCCATGTTAGCCAACACAATCATTTTTTAAAATTGGTTTGCCCAATCCTAAAGTGTTTTTGCCTAAAACTAATCCATTGGAAACTTGTCTTGTGTAGGTGTGAAGCTGTTTACTATGAGTATTTGGCATGAAGGAGAGCATGAACGGGAAGAACGCGAAATGGTCACTGATGTTGCTACTTTGCTTGTTCTCTGCAGATGCAGATTACTGAAGTATTTTAGTTTAGAGATGATGAGGGGGCATGAAGACCTTCTGAGATGGATCATCCACCAGTGGGATGATCAACAACATATATTTCACATCGGGGGTCATGCACTCTCGATTGAGAAAGATGAAATATACTATTTGATTGGCCTGTCATGCAGAGGACCAAGGCCCAATTTGACAGGTTCCAGACCAAATGCTAGTTGGAATGGCATGAAGCCTATAGCAGTTTTTACTGATGTTCGGTATGCCCATAACATGGAGTATAACTTCCGATGCCACGTGGTTTTATGGTTTCCAACTAATCGAAAAATCATGGTCTTGAGGAAACCATTTACAGCTTCGACTTGACCATTAGCTTGCACATAGTAGGACAAAGACTGATCTTGTTGAAAACCTAGCATGGAAGTTAAATCCGTCGTTATATGGTTCTGAAATTGTGAACCATGATCTATGACGATTGAGATGGGTACACTGAAACAATAGATGACCTAATTGAACAGGAAAAGAGTGACGGTTTCTCCATCAACCTTAAAATTGGGAATGGCTTCAACCCATTTTGTGAAGTAGTCGACCGCAACTGCGATGTAGTTGTGTCCATTAGCAGAAGTGGGATTGCATGTGACGAAGTCTATTCCCCATTTAGCAAAAGGACCAATGGAGATAACCAGATGAAGAGGGGCAGGATGGGCGCGCATTTTCTTCGTGAAAATCTGACACGGATACCACTTCTGGACTGTTGCGATGCAATCTTTAAACAAAGTGGGACAATAGTATCCTGCACATAATATTTTCTGGGCAGTATCTATGCCAGAAAGATGACCGCCGCACGCCCCAGTGTGGCAGTAATTTAAAATGTGTTCCGCCTCATTAAAAGTGAGACAACGCCAAAGAACAGTGTTGACACCACGACGATATAGAGTATCGTTCAGTACGAGATAATGTTTTTCTTGGTGACGAATATGAAGATGGTCGTCTGACGTGAGAGTTGGGCGGAATCGTTGAGTTTGGAGGTAGACCAGAATGTCTCCATACCAAGGATCATAAGAATCGACCAGATAGACAGATTCATCAGGAAATGGATCATGAGATACTACTTCCGGGTCAATTCTGGGAAGGTCAAACAGTAATTCGATGAAGAATAGATATTTCTTTGCTTTGGCAGTAGTGAAAACCAAATCAAATTGTTGGAGGATTACAATCCATTTGGAATCTTTTCCTCTAATGATCTGACGAGAGAAGATGTGTCGCATGGGATTCTCCAAAGAAATTATGGTAGTTTTTCGCAGCAATATATAGTGTTGGAGGCGGGTGGCAGTGAAGACCACCATGAGAGATAGTTTCTCCACATGTGAATATCGTAATTCAAGTCCAATGAGACCTTTTGACAGATAATATATCACATGCTCACTATTGTCATTCTGAACTTTAACCAAAACCCTTCCTAGCAAGGATGGTGAGGCTGCCAGGTAGAGGAGAAAGTCGCGTGAATAGTTAGGGGTACTAAGAAGTGGAGTGGAAATGAGTGATCGTTTCAAGGTGTCAAACAAAAATTGAGCCTGATCATCCCATAGATACAATATCCCTTTCTTGAATAAGCGCATGAAGCATTTTGTCATATCGGCATAGTTTAATATGAAATGACGTAAGAAGTTTGCTTTCCCTTGCAAACGTTGGAGTTGTAGAATGGATTGTGGTGCATGTAATTCAATGATCACCTTAACCTTATCGGGATCAACCCTAATCCCGTGCTTGGAAACAATGAAGCCAAGAAGATGTCCAGACTCGACAAAAAATACACACTTATGCAGATTCAGACGTATGTTGTAGAACCTACACCAACCAAATATTTCTTTAAGATGCGCAAGGTGATGGGATTGCTTCTTGGAATGAGCCAGAAGGTCATCTAAGTAAGCTTGTGCAATGTGTTTGATATCGTGAAATGCATAGTCCATAGCCCTTTGAAAAGTTTCTCCCGCATTCTTCAGATCGAATGGGAGTTTACGATACAAAAATGTGCCCCAAGGACAAATGAAGGCGATTTTATGCTGGTCATAATTTTTAATATCTATCTGGTTATATCTCAAAAATCCATCCATAAAGGAGAAAGATTCACATCTGGCGCAATCGTCGAGAATCTAATCTATGAATGGAGTAGGATAATTGTCTTTTGGACAAGTAGCATTCAGATCATGATAATCAACACAGACTCAGATGGTGCCTTGTTTCTTATCCATGGGAACCATATTGGATACCCATTCCATTAGAGGAATGAGATAGATGAAACCAGCGCGTAAGAGTTTTTCGACTTCAGTCTTGATAGCTGCTGCTTTGCGAGGGTGGACTGGTCAGATCCTTTGCTGGATAGGCTTGGCATTGTCATAAATCTTGATTTCATGCTCAACTATAGACGGATCTATGTCGGGAATTTCATTGTAAGACCAAGTGAAAACATCGCATAACTCCTTAAAAAGGGATGTGAAGTGTGCAATTTCCTCAGGATTGCAATTGGCTCCAATCTATATATTTTCCATGATACCATTTTGACCGAGATATTTATGAGCATAGTCTTGGAAAGATTGCCCATGTTTCCTTCCGAGTCGATAGTTTGAAGAGTCGTGTAAGCATACGGAACGATCTCAGATGGGTTGAAAGACAGGATTTGAATAGTGGTCGCGTCCGAATCAAACATCGAAGTGCGACGGTGGAACCTCCCCAAGGTCGTTCCTCTAGAGACATGATCTCTCGAATAGCTTCGTCCGTAGGTAGGAATTCATCGAAGAGATCCTTAGAAGGAATTGTGATAGGAGAGAGGGTGGTACCATTGGTCGAAACCAAAGCAGTGGAGGGTTAAAATACTAATTGGATGGATTGATAAGCCAACTCAGCCAGTGATAGCGACATCTGATCTCCGTAGGAATCAATTTTTGAAGGCGCCGGTAGGATTCATGGATCGATAGAGCCATTCGAAATGGTGGATATCATTGCAATCATGTGTGGAACCTCAGGCAGTAGGAGAGGAAAACAACCCATCAGGGAAGATGCCTTCAGAAGACCGGTACTGACAATGACGTGAGAGTCAAGAACACCTCCTACTATGGGTACAATGCTACTAGGTAATGTGGAATAATCAAGGGTGCAAAAGGATAACTGATCCAGTGTAACTATATTCCCATCCAATGGAAAAAGGATGAGTAATAAAATCGAAGAGACAATGGCAGTTGTCGCGTAAGACCAACTACGACCCAACAAAATATTATAGTTGAGATGATGATCTATGACTTCTATGTCCACTGTTATTGTTTTCCCACTAAGTGAAATGGGAAAGCCAGCAAGGTAGCCTTTTGGGAGGAAAGTGTGGCCATCGAAATCTTTGAGGGAATTCGACGACAGAGACAAAGTGGGAGAACCCAAAGTGAGCCAGAACGCAGTTGACATAACGCAGGTCAAAGCACCTTCATCTATGACAGTGTGATGGATTGGTCTTCCTTTCGACACAACTTGAACCTGGAAAGCAAGATGGTGTGAAAGCCGAGGTTTGGATTTTTCCATGTCGAATATGGCCAGCGTAGAATCCTGGGGGTCAATTCCACCAATGGCCGAAAACAAAACTTTCCTTTGTGTTGGGCAGGTTTTCAACACTTCGAGTGCAGACATGGCTGACAGTGCTTGCGCCAAATATGCTAAAATGTTGTAGTTTTGGGCAGCACATGCAGAGTTGTTATGATTCGTCCGTCGAAGTGTCCCTTTAGGGGGACGAATCGCGGGGTCAGCAGCAGGACTTTCGATATGAAAATTGTTGGGCGGTGGTGGATTCGAACTTGAATCAGGTTCTTGAGCCTCAATGATTGGATTTCCATAGAGTTTAGCTCGAGTTTGGAGTTCAATAGTCTCCATGCCATAAATGGTAGATGATCCTTCACCAAAAGGATGAGTACCACCGTTGCACCTTTGGGGGGGTTGTGGCGGGTTTGCAACCATGTGTTGTTGTTGCTTCTGTGGATTAGGGAAGGGATTGTGAAGGAAGACAGATGCCCTTCTAGGGTCCTTCGTAATAAAATATGTGCATTCCTGCAGCCGAGGACATTTGTATGTCAAGTGGTCCTCTGCAAAAATTCCGCAGGGGAATCTCATTGGTTTATCCTTTCCTTTGTCATTTTTAGCAGCGTTTTCTGACTGGGATTATTCTGAGTACTGGAATTCTCTTTAGAGGGAGAGGTATTTTCCTTATTCTTCTTGTTCTTGCCGGTAGTTTTTTCTATAGACTGCATAGAGTTTACCTCAGTAGTGGGAAGAGTAGTCGATTGGCTAGGGGTGGTGGCAACCGAAGATCGCTGGGAAGTTTTCCCACTGAGATGTTTTATGGCTACGCCAGAGGTTGCAGCAATGAGGAAGTTGCCATGTGCTCCAACTAATTAAGTAGTAGGAGGATTCAGGTTGCCAGGGGCATGGGGGAGTAAGTCATACAACGTGCCAGATTGCAAATAGATGAGATTGAAAAATGGATTGGTCTTCTGTGACCACACCAGAAAATCAAACGTCCTTAGCAAGGGGTGGTAAGAGTGACTTACAAAAATAGTTTGATAAGATATGATTTGAGATTGGCACTTTGACCAACCTATGCCTACGTCTCCATTCATGAATGTGATTGGAGATGTGGGTGGCGGTGTCTTGGCCCATCGAGGTTAAGAGTTCCGTTCTGGTTTCATATCGAATAGGTAATTGGAAGTTCTTAAGAAATTCTGTAGCTAAGGCGTCAAAATTATTGATGGCCCCACGTGGTCACTCAATGTACCATTTGACAGCATTGCCTGTGAGAGTGTAGAGGAAAAGTCTGAGCCAGATACTATCATCCACCATGGAGTTAGAAATAGACCATAGATGAAAGGTGGTGATGTGTGTAACCAGATCCTCCCCTATTTTCCCTTTGAATTTAAGGATGTCAAACATAATCTTGTGCGGTACTAGAGGCCAGAGTGGGTTGTGGTTGATGGGATAATTGGTCAATTTGTAGAGGTTGGGGATGTCTAAAGCTGCCAAGAATGGCAATTGCATGTTTTCCCCTGGATCTAGCCAAGGAAGTGTTGGCTAACCATTCAGACTGTAGGGTCTGCCCATCAATGTGTTACCAATGGGATAAGTAGGAACTTGTTGATAAAATTTTCCAGCGAGTGGGGGTGTAGGGGTGTATGGTTGCTGTTCGTAAGGTATGTTGTACTGAGGGGAAAAATATTGGTTGCCCCCAGTGTAATAGTTTCCCCCTTGCCCAAATTGGTTTTGGGGTTGGGTCACCCATATGGACGCGATAGAGTTAGCCAGTGGCATACTGCTATTCACATAGTTGACCATTGACATAGACCCTACATCAGAAGTTTGAACACTCAAAGGAACAACGTTAAGAATTGGCAGTCCTGCTTGTCATATTTAATGTAGGGGTACCGAAGTGCCCCCTGGCATATATGTATTGGTGACATTTCCCCCTGGCATAATAGCCAAGGGGTTTGAACTCAACAATAGGTTCCAACTGAAATGGTTTCTAAAAGGAAACGAAGAATCCCCGTTAGTGGGAGAGAAAACCGTGGGTCCCGACGCAGTCAAAATAGGAGCAAATACCGAAGGGTTCAGAGGTCCGCTTACAGTTGTGGTGACCAGATTACTGGGACTGGGTATAGAATGGCTATTGGGGTTGCCAATCATTTGTGTAGAATTGACAACTAGCGAGGAAGATGGTGGTGGAACTGAGTTGGCCACCAACGGCATCGACCCTATGGTTTCCAGTTGTGAAATGTATGTAGGTGCAGCCGAAGACATGACTGGCACTGGTGTAACCTGAACTTACAATGGCCTCGACGGGTCAGTGAAAGGAGGATTGTAAGGAGGTACAACTCCTTTCGTAAAAGGATCCTCTAGAAACTCCGTATGATAGGGAGCTATATGAAATTCAGGGGTTGTCACTGGATAATGCTCTTTCGGAGAAGGCACTGGCTTACCGAGACTCAAATCCTCCCCCGGTGTCAACAAAGGGAGAACTTGCTACCGTCTAGAAATACGACAAGGGTTGAAGGATGCTATGGTGGCCTGTTTAATTTTATCAAATTATTATTGTGATGTATTATAAAGTATCAGTGATAGTAACCACACACCTAAAAAGAAAAAAGAAAAAATGACTTCTAAAATCAATCAATCAAGTAGCCAGAAGGGGTATGACCCTGTCTGAGTACTACCGTTTGCTAGAGATGAAACCCAATATCACAATTTCATACAAAAAGAGTTGGTCAAATATATACAGTTACACTTACTCTAGAGGTTCGCTCGAACTTTATACAATAGGTGTAAGCACTCTCGTGAATATGAGTACCCTCCCAAAGGTCGAAGACATAGTAGGTCTGTCTATTTTAGGTACCACGGCAGCTCGCCCCAGTCACCTTGTGTATGTCCCTAAAAATTCTGGCAACTAAAGATACCTCAAATCACATACACTATCAGGGGGGTCACGATCATAGACAACACACTATATGGGCATAACACCTAGATCCCTGATATAGTTTCAACATCCTTGAGGGGAACCCCAATATATAGCATGCCCACTGTTATGCACTCGAAGGCAGGCTACCATCTCATGCACCCTAGTGTTGTCTCGCGCTTAACTCCAATAGTAGTGGAGTGGTCCCGACAATATGAGTGCAGTAGGATTTCACTTTTTAATGACTCTAGTTTAAAGTTTTGTGATCTTGGGTGATTTTATCACTTCTCCTACCCTAAGATCCTAGCCTCAACTATTGTTGGTGTGAGCTCAAAAAAAATTATGTGATTAATTTTATTATCGCTTGATTCTTATTGTACTTGATTATTAGTGTTGCGGAGGGGGAGTGGACATATGAAATGTAATGAGACTCTGACTTGTTAGTGTCCCGTGATTTAGCATATTGGTAGACCAAATGCACATGGTAACATAAGACCAGTATTTGGAGTCCTAGGACCTAGCCTTCCTAGACTTAGAGAGGGATCTCTTTATTGTATGCAAAGGATGTGAACTTGTTTTCTTTAGATGGTTGATTTTATCCTAGTTGTGAAGTTTAGGGTTTTGTTTGTTTGTTTGGGTAAGATAACCAAGTAGGATAGGTGGAGTGAGAGGTCATAAAATCATTAGGATATGGAGTCTATGAAAGTCATGGATATCTCAACAATGAGTCAGAGTGCATCATAGGGAAAATCTGGTGTAGTCAATGGATCTTTAAGGTTATGTGTGAAGTGAAATGGACATTAAGTTGGTGAACAAGGTAGGGAAAAGGGCAGTTCAGTATCCTTTGTCATATACCCATAAATAAGAAGGTCTCAAATACTGATAAAAAAAAGATAATAATCATGAGATAGGGCAAACCATCAACTCAATGAGAATATTTAAAAAAATAGACATTCAAGATGAAAAATTCAATGAAACACAAAAAAAAAGAAAACCTATCTAACTTTAGTTATTTCACCTTGAAGGTTTGAAAACATATAAGATGAAAAATAACTTTAATCAATGAAGAGGGAAATCCTAAACATCATAAATCAAGCTATAAATAAATTTGAGGGAAACTTATCAAGCATGGACAAAGGGCATGATCAAAACATGGCCTCTTTGGCTTAAACTAGCAAGTAACCCATCAAATAGAGATTCCACAAACAAAGTTTAGATAGGATCAAGTAAGCATGGATAACCATAAAAAAATATTTGGAAAATACCTTCTTAAACCATTAATGAAACAAACAAGCTTAGGTGGATCTAAGGAGCAGCTAAGAATTCCTTAAACTAACCCAGTAGAGGAAAACATAAAGACAGTAGTAACAAGAAGGACTAAGGTGCCTCAAACAACATTTTTTAGCCTATACTTTTCCGATCTACTGCAACATAGAAGGATGGACACAATGATAAACAAGAAAACATGAAAAAATTAGAGACACATCACCATTGACCAAGCTCAGGGATCCTACAAGAAAGATTTCATCATCATCCATCAAAGCAAATCATTCACAAGCTCCATAACACCAAATTGCTCTTCAACCTCAAAGAATCATGTATTGCTCTCAAAACTCATCAAATGCTAACATTAACAATGAATCCTCAATGCTCCTTTTAACAAGAAAGGAGGAGAAAAACCTAATAGAGCCTCTAGAAGCCTATTGGCTAATCAGAAATGTCACTATTGTCCTTTAGATCTTGCAAGGCCCAAGGCACAAAATATCTAAAACAAAATATATTTTCGGGCATTTTTAGCAAATAAATTGACATTTGAGGTCTAACAAGCCTCCTAAAACTTGCCAAGTGTACATTGTTGACTTTCCTTCTGCTAAGGGCACAACACTATGTTTTAGGATGAATTTCCATGCCAAGGGCATAGCATTGGAGCAGGAAAACTGGGTCAACTTGTAGCAGTGTTTTGAAAGCCTTCCCGATGTTGGAAAAGGCTCCGTGATGGCCCGTTGGAAATCCATTTGAGTCTACCTTCCAGATCTACCCTTGGTTCTCTGATTTGACCTCTGCAACGTGTTCAAAAAGAAAAAAATCCAAGCCTGGTAAAGGCACATCACATGTCCTGAAAGTAGGTAGAATGGTGAGAATTAGGGTGTTTTTGACCCTTTTGGAGGACCAAAACAATTCCAATTGATCTGAAACTTTGCGAGCATGCCATATTTGAGATGAGGATTCTAAAAATGTGAGCCTTTCCTCCTGTAGATGCTCTGAGAAAAAGTGTAGCACCATGGGTGCTAACCCCTTGGCCCTCAAAATTAGCAAAAAAACCAAAAAAATTCAAAATTCTCCCAAATTTGGTGGATGTGTGCCTCATGGGTTTTGAGAGACCTGTAGAGAAGCTTGTGCCAAAATTCCATGTCTAGCTTGGCCTTTTCCATTTTTTAGTGCTTGGATATTGGTTTGAGCCCTTTTCAGTTTAGCCCTTGCAATTTGGTTTCTCCGGGCATAATGTTTAGTCATCCTTCTTTGGAGGTCAAGATCTTGATTTTCTTTCTTCAATTTAGCCTCCAAGTGTATGTTGGCTCTCTCCAACCAAGGCTCTAGATCATGTGCTATCTCCATGGCCAAAAGCTCATCTACAAGGAGTTGTTACGCTAGGGCTGATTCTTGCTCCCTTTTTTTGGCCAATGTCTTCTTCAATCCCATGGTTCTAGGTCTCCTCCTAGATTGTCCTTCCTCATCCTCACTCTCTTCATAATTTCCCATGAACTCTTCTAGTTTCACCTATGCCTTTTGGGATTCTTTCCAGGCCTTGATGGCTCTAGCTTCATATATTACAATCTATGCTCCTAGCTGCCTATTCTCCAAGTCAAGGGCATCATTCACACTCTTGGCCCCATTCAAATGTGCTTGGAGGTCTTTGATTTGTGCATTTATGTCTCGGAGGAGCAAGTTTGTGATCCTTGCTTCATTCTCTTCATCACTGTCCACCTGAATGATCTCAAACTCCCTCTCAACCTCATGATCTTCTTCTTCTTCCTTTACCTTTTTTTTCCCTTTATCTAGTGGCTGAGCTAAGGAGGATGGCATGGTCCCTTGATTTTTGGAGGTAGCAAATACAAGCATTGATCCTTTTTTATAGGTGAGAGGGAGAAACTCGAATTTGTTTCTTAGAATTCTCTTATCATGACTGATCTCAAGAATGCCTTTCTTTTCATCAATGATCTCTGCATTTATGTCTCCTGCATTGTGTTCTTGGCTGCCCTCTTGAGAGTCACTTGCATTTTCCTCCATGCTAGCATTACTGTCATGATCTTCACCACTGTCATCAACCTCTTGGCTGCTTTTTTGGTTCACAGAGTCACAACTGTCATCATTATTAGGGCTATCAGTCATCATGCTTTCTTCTTCATTTTAATGACTGTCATTAACCTCTTCTTGACCTTCTGCACAATTATCATCTTCATTTTGTTAATATCTATCACTATCTCCCTGACCGAGGCTTGTTTTATAAGTGTCGCTGCTATGCTTATTCTCTGCACTGTCCTTACTATCACTATATTTTTCATTGTCATCCTCTTCTACATTGCTGGCCTCTTTGTCACTATCCTTTTCATAATTCTCTGCCTCTCCTTCATTTTATATCTCTGTCTCTTCTTCTAATTCTGCCTCTGTCTCTTCTTCAAATTATGCCTCTGTCTCTTCTTCAAATTTTGCCTCTGCTCTTCTTCTTTATCCCCATTATCACTGATTTTATCTTCATCACTGCACTGTTCACTGCCTTCTTCTTCCTCTTCACTATTTTTCTCACTCCATTCTTCTTCCTCTTCACTACTTTTCTCACTGCCTTTGTCTTCACGTTCAATGTTTTTTCCACTACCTTTGTCTTCCTCTTCTGCCTCTATCTCTTGATATTCATTCCTCATCATCATTTTATTCCTCATCATTTGTTTCTGTTTCTTCTTCCATGTCCTTCATTTCTTCCTCATCATCACCACTTTCTTCATTTTCATTTTATTCTTCCTCATCATTTGTTTCTTCCTCTTGACTGTAATTTTCCTCTTTGTCACTGTTCTCTTCTAGTTCTTCATCATTATCTTCTTGTTCTGATGCTTTAGTAGAAGGTGAGGGTGAGAATTTTTATTGAGGAGAGGATACATGTGGAGAGGATGAGTCATGGTCAGTGGGGGGTGATGGAGGAATGGAGGAAGGTGGATGAGACGATGAGGGTAAAATTTGCAGAAGAAGAGGCTTTGGATTTGTGAAAACATCATGGGCGATGAACACTTCCCATGGGATACCATGTTTCTGTAATTGATGCAACACAATCATATTGATAAGAGAATGGTGGAAAAGACTCTGCATTTGTTGTGAAGGAGGCCTCTTTTGCACAATGTATGACATCTTATCAATACTTCTATAAAGGTAACAGGGAAAATGTAATAGCTTGGCCCTAGTGAAGTGCATAGGAAGTCTTATATGGTAGGAATAAAGTCTAGAAAACCTCCCCTCACATGTAAAATACTTCATGATGATTTTAATTAAGGGGGCATATCTCTCCAACAAATGGGAAAAGGAAAAAATAGTTTTGCAATCAGCTTGGTGTCTTGCTTTCAAGAAAGGTTGATAATGGCTTAGGTCCAAATTCACTTGCTTGAACCATTTTTCTCCCATACAAGGTATTCTAGTGGCCATAGCAATTGAATTTTTGGATAGCTCAAAATTTACCCCAGCTAGATGCACTTGATGGTCATGGAGGTTGAGGATAAAAATTTTGGTCAACTCAGGGTGAATTTGGACTCTTTGTACTCTTTCATAGAAATCAAAACATCCTACCTCTTGGAAATATGTAACTATTGTAGGGGATGCTGCCAACTCCTTGGTGTTCAAAGGTTCAAACCTATTTACTCTTCCACCCTTTCTCTACTGTCCCCTAGGCCTTTGGCCTCCCTTGCCACTGTCACTACTACCTTCTCTAGACATTTTATCTTTTACTCTTTCTTTGAAATCAAAACCCTGAAACTATTTGTGAAATGATATGGAGAGGGCAAGTGAGATGATAATGAGAAATGCAGTGATTTGCAAGTGAAGGGGAATGATGAGTGAAGAAGGAAAATTTGGGCCTTAGTGTGCCTTTAGTATGTATATGGATGGGTTCCCTTTAAACAAGAGTGTTGTTAGCAGGGGATTAGGTTTTCTCTTCCTTTAGGGTTTTTTACCTTTCTCTCTAAGTTTCACCTTTCAAAACAACATGAGAGGGGGCAGAGCATCTAAATACCTCTTATAAAAACTCCAGGAAGTTCCAAGCATAGAATTTGGAGGAGTATTGAGTTGTTTGGTGGCTTGCACCGGCTTGAAGGGCTCCCTGGATAAACATGTAGCGCAGGAGTGTAGCAGTCGGCATAATTCATGGCTGTCGGGTCAGCCTGAATGACCCTACGTGTAGTTCTCGGGTGGAGCATAGGAGCGCAAGACCAATGGATGGTCTTCGTGCAGGGTTGGACGGACAGGAGCGCAACGGTGGAGTGACCTTCGTGCAGGGTTGAACAGACAGGCGTGCAATGGTGGAGTGATCTTCGTGCAGGGTTAAATAGACAGGCACGTAGCAATTTGGGCCTGTCAGGCCTCTTCACGTCCTTGCACATAGAATTTTGGGCCTGTCAGGTTCCTCTGCACACGCTGTAAGCGGGTAGTGCAAGTGCGCAACATCGGGAAAAGTAGTCGATCGTTCCTGAATGCGGTAAATGCACAACGACCTTTCATAGGAGTGCAATGTGGAGTTATAATTTCTGAAGAACGCATACACAAGTGCGTAGCAAGGTTTTCCAGGAGTGTAACGCCGAGTTCTTGCTGCCCGAAGTTTGCCAGAAACTCAGGATTTTTTCTTGAAGACTTCTCACTCCTTTTTGCAAGTGAAAAATGGATTTGAGTGATGAATGCGATGCATTTATACACTTGGAATCAATACATTAAAACTGGAAAACCACTCTTGCTAATGTTTTGAGTTTTATTTTGTCACTTTATCATTGTTATCTCTTTTTCTTTTGTAGGAGGTGACTTAAACACAAAAATGATATTTTCTCATCTTGTTGTTCTTAGGTAACTGATATGATGGATTTTATTTCCTTGACTTGTTTGATGCTTTAACACTCTGTTCTCACCTACTCTATCATAAAAAAACCTTAAAACTTGTCCTCTCTGTCATTTGAAAACTAAAAGATCTCTTTAAACTCTTTTAGTAAGGGTGAGTTCTTTAAAATAATTTTTGAGGGATTTGCCTTTACCCTATCAGTGTCAAAATGTTTCTTTCCTGTGACCATTTTGAGGGCAATTGACTGCACTTGAAGATTTAGTCTCCCTCACACTAATGCTCTTTGTATTTCCCTCCCTTTGATGCAGTGAAGTATTGTTGCTTTGATAAACCATGGAGGTGACCTTCTGATATCATTCTTCAAACTTCTGCCTGCTATCATCATGGATATTTATGGTCTTCATTTCACTTCTTTGCCTACCTTCTCAGACTTTAGCCTTTAGGTCTTTTTCCCTTATTCATTTATAATTTCTAGAAATCTTCAATTCATGCTTGTTTGGGCTGATGTGCCTCTGTCCTTGTGGTATTTTGCATTGGCTCCTTGCTTGGAAACACTTTTTAGCCAATCAGTCATAAAAACCCTGATTTTCTTTGAACATAGGCATGCTGTCTGTCCTTTGCTGTGAATGTCCTTTGTGATGATTTAGCCTCTTTGTTGGAATGAGGTCTCCTAACAAGCTGCGAAACTGGTCCATTTTGAATATTTTTTATTATATTTAATCTAGCGTAGGGGTTTTGGGGTGGGTAAAAGCCCCAAAAGCATTGTAATCGGTGAAAGGGTAAACTAGGGGTCCGAAAACCATGGGTTACGGACCATAGGAAAATCTAGGCTAGATTGTTATAAATAGAGATGCATTTTGTATTGTAAGAGATAAGAAATGATGAGCTATTGATGCGATTTGAGGTTTAAGCTATCTGTTTGGGTTTTGGGGAAAGGAATCCTACTGGCTGTGTGCACGTAGATCCAAGTCCCGCTGTGTGCGGACCCTGCTGCTGTGTGCGCAGGTTGTGAAGGGAATTGTAAGGAAGAATTGATGAATGAATGAATGCAAAATATTGTTAGAGAATTGAATCTGTGAGTACTTTTTTGTGAATTACTGATAATTGCTATGTTATGCGTTTTCTGTATTTAAGCTGTGAAAGATCAGTGTACTGCGTTCTTGGATCTAGACCTGTTATGTTCTGTTTATGTACTGCCATGTTGATATTATAACAAGCATATAACTATATATTTAGTGCATGTGGATGCGAATAGAGACTTAATTAAATTTGCGCGAAACAAGGTAATCTGGAATCACAACACAAATCTTCTTGCCTTACCCTTCATTTCTCAGGGTGTAGAAACCTGGTTCCAACACCCACCCATACTACTTCGGGTGAGACTTTGACCTGCGCAAGCAGGTCACTGCCGAAAGGGCCAGTAGTATAGGGGTTTGTTGGCAAACCTTGCACATTGAACCTGGGTCAGGACCCCTCAAGCCAACCAATGGTTTCGTTGTCGGGACCAGAAGAAGTATGAGAGAGGAATCAGGTAATTACAAGAGAATACTAGAAGCCTGAAAGAAAAGAGATCGAAGACTGGTTCGAAAGACAAATCCAAGAGTTCGCAGTAAAAGAAAATTGAAGTGAGAAGTTAACGGCGGAAAGGTAGAAAAATAGGTACATCCTTACTAAACGCTATGAAATATTATTTGTCACCTTTGCGATTGAACTCAAGGAGTGGTTGGATAGACTTGTGGAATTCCAGAAGTGCTGGAAGGATGAGCGAGTCACTCAGTGGACCCCAGAGCTGCTCGAGCAGCTGGAAAAAACTGATAATACTATCACGCACACGGTGGATCACTGGGTGGATAGTGTGCTGGGAGGATTTATGACAGAATTTTCCATTAATAAATTTGTATCATACTCTAAGGCTGAACGATGATTCTTCAAAGGGTTTCGGGGCAAATTTCTGAGGATGTTACCGTTGCTGATCAAGAAATTATTGTGCGAAAAGAGCATTTTGGGTAGTCATACTAACTGAATGACCTCAGATCTAGATAGGAGCGCAACGCGCGGTGGTAAATACTATCGGACCAACCTTGACGAAGGGAGATCCGCCTACAATCTATTGCAGGAACCTAGGCTGCGCAAAGGTAAGAATTCGCCTATACCACCACCCCCCCAGACAGTGATATGGCTGCACATCTAAAACTACCTACCTTCAACGGGGTAGGATATGAGGATATGGACCGGTTTTGGTTCGTTGCAGACTCTGTATGGACTGTGCAGAATGTGGAAAGTGATATGGTAAAAAGGGCGCAGCTGTCGTTGGCATTCGTGGACAAGGCCCTGGACTGGTATATGCGGTATATTGCCCAGAATGGGAGTGTATCTATTCAAGATATCAAGGACGCTTTGAAACACCAGTTCAGGAAGCCAAAATATTATTCCCAGCTGGTAGCAAAAGTGAAGGACTTCAAACAAGGTGCATTTGAGTCAGTATGGGAGGCTGATTAGTGATTAAAGAAAGCAATCATGAAAGGAGGATTTGAATATGATGATAGAAAACATACGAAATGGTTCATCGCTATGTTATTACCTCAGCTACGCACGCCAATGAGTCATCAGACCTTTGAGTCACAGGAGAAGGCTGTGGAAGTCGCTATGAAACTAGAGGCTGCCCCCCGAGAGGATACGTCAACAGGGGTACAACAAATCCAAGAAAAACTTGGGGCTATGCATATGGATATACAGAACCTGTGAAAAGAGCGAGGGAAGGACGGCTGCATAGATCTCTGGTGCATAAGATGCCGGGTGTCTGGCGATACGAAGGATCAGTGTCCTCTGCTGACGGATTACATGCAAGCAGGAGGACCTAGTCCGGTATGCCCAAGGGCAAGTAGGGAACCCGTCATGTTACGACCAGGTTCAAGCAGACCTGCACTATGGTGTGATGATTGTCGGGTAGCAAGACTACATGATACGAACCATTGCCCTTAGCTAGGTGCGTATGTCCCAGAACTAAAGCAAAAATGGTGCCGATCCTGCTTATCAGTGGGACATGATGAGTAGAACTGTCATACTTAAGACTTAATGATGGACCGTGGGAACTTATATAGGGTACAATCGGACCCTGCGTCACCGAGACTTTCTGCGCACTTTGGAGGACCACTGACCTGAGGCAGAGGAGGTCGGGGAGGAAGCGCAGGGCGAGGACGTGGGCAGCTAATCTGTTATAACTATGGAGAAATAGGGAAATTTTCTAGAGAATGTCCAAATCCCACTAGGACATCGTGCAAATATTGTAGGCAGCTGGACCATGAGGTAGAGGACTGCCCAATTTTAATAGCCAAGATGCAGGAAAAGCAGTCCACCCCTACGCAGAACGTACAAAGAGTTAAAACTGAGCTAAGAAAGGCAGATCCCTGTGTAAAATTCATGACACGCAGCGGGCTGGTCACCCAGGGAGAAAAAGAGGAGCTTGCCTCCCGAGAAGGAGTGCCTTTCAAAGAAAAAACACCAATGGCAGCCCTCGCGCAGCTGCCGATGCAACCTCAGATAGAGGAAGGAGTTGAGCCCTTTTTAAAGGCATGTCTGAAGCTGCTACGAAATCCGCAGGCTATAGGGAATCTCCAAGCACTACTGAATACCTGTGTAGCTCGGTTCAATTTGATCCCGGAGACCAAGGATGTACACAAACTATATAGCTATAAGAAGCGCATCGAAAGAGAGATGCGATTGACTGCGCAGATTAGTGACTACGAGATGGATCAGGTTATCTTAGATCTTGGGTCAGATGCGAATGTATTACCAAAAAAAACATGGCAACGAATGGGAGAGCCTAAATTAGAATGGTCCACCATCCAGCTGCGAATGGCCAATCAACAAAAAATCATCCCTCTAGGGAGGTGTTGAAGCCTAGAAAATCTCTGCTTCAAACATCAGGGAAAACCACCCGGTCGGGAACTTAAGACAACTCCTTTTCCATTTGGTATGGTGGCTCCGACTGGATTTAAAGGACCAGTTTCCTTATAACTAAATGGATTTGTTTGGATGGGTGGAAATGGGACTAAATTAACTGAAATAAAACTATCTAATTTAAACTAAATACCGGTAAGGAAATTCTAGCACTAACCCGAGTAATTATATGTGAATACAACTTACGATTGTTCCAATTTAACAATAACCATGAAAATGTATTATTATTTAAATTGAAATATGCATAAAAAAATAAAGATAAATCTGTTTAAGAAATTAAACAGAGTTGTATTAACATATTGCATTCATCATTGTATACCATCTATATATACTTATGAAAGATAACGTTTCGATTATACTCAGAAATGATATATAAAAGGAAGCGTTGTGAAAACAAATATAAATAAATGATAGCAATTTTAAAGCAAATATCATAAAACAGAAGAAATCAACAGTGAAAGGATAGAAATACCTCATTCATCTTGAAGAGTTTCAAATGCAATGTGATACTCTAATCCAGTAACTTTGATGCAAAATCAAATTTCAAGGTACATAAATGCAACACTTCAAAGATAATTCAGCATGAAAATCACTAGATGTGATCCTTTTTAAAAATATATAAGACAATGGAGTACAGAAATGCAATCTCCAAGTCCAAAAATATTAAGATCCAGGACCCCTCTCTAAATGCATGAGAAGGGTTTAAATACTACTTAACTAAATCTAAAAATAGTCTTATTACAAAAATTAAGGATTCGGTTCAATGACCGTCCTTTTCCTAGGCTAAAATACAGTAAAATTAAAACTAAATCTAACTATCTATGAACTTGATCTTTAAACTTGCAGGCATCTAGCATAGTTTTGAGAGGATGCGGTTGACCGACTTCAGAATTCAACTGTCCTGAAAAGACAGAGTCGGCAAGCGTAGGAGCAATCTTCTCTGTAGCATTGATGATACAATTAAGTGCGCTGTGCTGACTGTGTGGCTTCACCAAGTACATCCAGTATGAGTCCCAATTCAATCTTGTCAGCCCTTGGATAGATTTTGCTCTTTCTTCTGCCTTTTGCCTCCATTCTGTTTGCAGTTGATTTTCCTGTGGGAGATATCCTGGAACAGTTTCAGGAATCAAATTAGCTTTGTGTAAATTGTCATTTACACAATCAGTAAGAGTGTTTGCCGCTATAGCCGCCTCCTCTGCTGCCTTTTTTGACCTTCTGATTTGTGCATCCCAGTTATTAGAGCTTTTTACTCTGTTATCAATTTTGCAATTTCATCTTGATTTTGTTTCACCATTTTCTCATATCATACTTTTAGCCAAAGTAGTTTCTTTTTATCGATTTGACCTTTCGCAGTAATTTTTCTCTGTGTCGAACACGCTCCACATCTTTTTCCTTACTCAGCATGAAGTGCCTTGAATTTGGTCAATGTTTCCTCATTTTGTCTTACAATTATTTCAAGTCTTCTTCAACTCCCGACTTCTCTCAAGAAGAGCTTTATGTTTCTCTGAGAACTCTTGATCTCCAACAGCTTCTTTAGTAACTTCTAAAAGTTCTATAGAGGATAATTTTGGCACACTTACATACCTTATCTTGTGGTAGAAACTGTGTCAATTTTCCCACTTGGATATTTGAACTTGTGAACAGCGTCTGAAACATCCTTTTTTGGTACTGTCCACTCGTGTTTGATTTTATTCAATGGTTCATCTCCTTTGGTCCATTCCTGTGTGCATTCTGACAAATTCGCATGTTCTCTGGCAAATTTTTCCATAAATTGCTTATTATAAGGCGCTTGAGGTTCCGGCAACTTATACATCAGCTTCACGTCTTCCGTGGTGAATGACCCAATTAGCTCTTCAAATGGAGTTCTAAATTGCCTGTCTGAAATATCAGTGCTGTCCAGCACCCATTTTACCATGTCCGTATATGGGAGAATCCTTGGCCTTGCCGCTATTCTATGCAGAAATGAGCAAGCCAGTTCCCTAAGGGTTGCCTCAGACGTATTACTGGAACCTGCTGTAGCTACAACTTTCATCACCACAGGGTTTTCTTCCTCTAGCAGATTATACATTCCTTCCCAAGTGGATATACCGGCATCCTTATTACAAGCGGTGTCTGCATATAGCGAAGCCATTTCTTTGTTTTCAGAACTGGAGCTCTTCTCCTTCTTACCCATAGTGTTTCATGAAAGCTTTGTATAGACGTTTGCGCCTTCGTGCCTGAGTTTTACGAATAAATGAGAGTAATGACATAAGAAAGGTGATGAGACTGTTTTAAATGTGAAAGCGGATGAAATATAATATTTTAATCGTGAAACGACTTTCAATCCAAACACAATCTCATTTACCATTAATAATCAATCCAATCATTTAATTTAATCATTAAAGCGCATAACAGATTTGATATATGGGAAGATTGCCTTGGGATAGCGCGCCTACATGAATCTGCGACATTGAGATCTGCGATTTGCTGCGCAATATCACAACATCGCAATGTCGCAATATCGCAAAATGAAGTCATCGCAGTTATGTAAATAGCGCAAAAGTGGAAATTGCGCAATAGCGCAAAAGCGCATATCGCAAAATCGCAAAAGCGCATATCGCAAAATCGCAAAAGCGCATAATTGAAAAGAGCGCAAAAGATATTCATCAATCACTTCTGTTTTCTGCGCTATGCGATCTGCGACCAATGCGTTTGTTGTATAGGCTTTTAGGGTCGCATTATCACAAAAGCGCAAAATCGCATTTTCCGTTTTATAAAAGATATATACCATTTTGCGATGGGTGCGGTATCTTGTTTAAAGAGCAATTTTATTATAATCTATCATAAACTTAAGTGTTTCTTAATGTTCTTTCTAAGGGATTTCTATAAGTTTATGATAGAAAGTTTTATTTGAAAAGGCAAACAAATCCTAATTGATTTTTTGGATTTTTAACTAAGGGTCCCCATTTATTTAGTATTACTACTAATATTAAATAAAAGGGGGGTTGTTGCTGGTCACAACAATTGGCGATTCACTGAAAGAAACAGTTATCTCTGAAAAAATAAAATGAACACTATATCTTTAGTAAGTAAAGATTTTTAAAGATAATGAAAACTATCTTAGGATAATTCAAATAAAATGTAACTATGAAAAAGAAATAAAAATCATTTCATAATTTCTTTCTAATTCCTTAAGAATAAAACATTTTGGGTTATCTTAAGCTTTGATTGGTGTTAATAATGAAGTAAGTGGATCTCTCCAAGTTTTGGTTTTATAATATACTCTATTGCCATAGGTATTGCCTCTGCTGCCAGCAAACGTTCATAGTCTCGACAGGGTTACCTTTAAACCATTAACCATTCATTGTCCCATCCAACTAAAATTATGACTTTTTAAAAGATAAATTCATATGACCTATTATCTCATGTTTTTGTCTTTTACTTATTTTTTTATTTTAAGAGCCATTGTTCTGGTTTGGTAGCCAGTTAATAACAATGCCATTCACTAGTTATAATTAAACTGAACAAGCTGGCTCGTGATGAGACCCCTTGTCTTATATTTATAAGCCATTACCCTGTTTTGGTATGCAATATTGGTAATGTCAGTTTTATTACTCCTTATGAACATAGTAAGTCGGCTCATAATGAGACCTCTTATCTCTTAAAATTTTCGTATAATTTCTTAGAATTACATTCTAAAAAATCACAACTTAAATGGATGGGGTGAAATAGTTTTATCCTTAAGAATCAATGGATGACACTTTTCAGAGTTTTTTGAGTTCCAAAACTTTGAAAAAATCTTTACTTTGATAGATAACCTTTCTCTGCTTAATAAACTTATAATGATTTACATTCTTCTCAAGTTTTCAAAAGATCATGTAAATGATTGAAATAATCTTTCAAAGTTTAACATCTTATTTTAAACTATTCAAAAACTGTGATCATTACTTTAAAAATTCTTATTTACACAAAATAAATATTTATAATATTTTTCTGAAGAAATTTTCTTAAATAGTAAACAGTCAATCAGAGACTCATAAACAACCTTTATTTGCAAAAACAAAAACAATAAAAAACTTTGCAGAAAGAAATATGTACAGTTTAAGAAGGGGTTACCTCCTTATGAAAAGAATTTATTTAAGATAAGCCCATTTACAGGAAGAGATTCTCTCTTACCTGTTAGATCTTGGAGTATGAATGTATTTGAGCTTATCTTCTCAACGATCTGAAATGGTCCAAGCCACATTTTCTGAAATTTGATATGTTTACCTTTTTCTTCGTGTGCTTTATCCCATTTCAAAACGAGATCACCAATTGACAAAATTTTTGAGCCGGTAGAACTTGCATCAAAAGAAGATTTTACAAGCTGTTGATGTTTTTCATGAGTAATTTTTGCTTTATCCCTATCTTCTTCTAATTTAAGGATTTGATCATATCTCAGTTGAATGGATGAAGAAAGATTTTCTTCAATAAACTGCACTAGGGCTAATGATGGAAGAGTTAAATTTGATGGTATCACAGCTTCTTTTCCATAAACCAGATTGAAAGGTGAAGTCCCTATTGAAGCTTTTTCAGTGATATGATCAGCCCATAACGCAAAGATTAAAGATTTGTGCCAATTCTTTTGATTTTGATCAACGGTCCTTTTAATGATTTTAATAAGGTTTTTGTTAGTGGATTCAGCCAAACCATTACCTTGTGGATAATAATTTGCTGAATATTTTAATTTAAAACCTCTTTTGACTGCAAATTCTATTAAAATATTTCCAGAGAAGTAAGATGCATTATCAAAGACAAGAGCTTGAGGTACATCAAACCTGGTTATGATGAATTGATCTATGAAATCAATAATTGCATCAGAATTGGCTACCTTCAACGGGATTGCCTCTACCCATTTTGTAAAGTAATCAATTGCAGTAAGGATGTACTTGTGCTGTTTGGAAGAATGAGGTATTATCTCACCAATAATGTCAAGACCCCATTGTTCAAATGGTTGCTCAATAGTTACTGGTTGCAAAGGAAAAGCTGGTTTCCTCTGTCTTCCACTTGCAGTTTGAAAAATTCGGCACTTCCTTACGTAATCATGCGTATCTTTAAAAAGGGTAGGCCAATAATAACCAGCACGAATTATTTTGTGAGCTGTGGTATCGCCTCCAAAATGACCTCCTGCTGGTCCATCATGCAATTCCTGCAAAACCTTTTCAGCTTCAGTCTTTTCAAGACATCTTAATAAAATTGAATCATAATTTTTTCTAAATAACACATTATCAATAATCTCATATTTAATAGCCTTTAACCTTAAAGCGCGTTTACTCTTATAGCTGAGATTAGAAGGAGCATACCCATTTTTCAAGTAATAGATAAGATCAGCATACTGAGATCCGGAATCTGTAACATTTATCTGACTTACTTGAATATCTTGATTTGAATCTTGATTTTCTGGTATGTTATGAGCTCCTGCCAATAATCTGCAAAAACATTGTCCTCTAACAATCTTAGCTGGTTTAATATCAATATCATATTCTTGCAAGGCTGTTACCTAGTTAGCTCTCTTTTCTCCTACTTCTTTTTGAATTAATAATTGCCTCACTGCAGAGAATGGGACAATGATTTTTGTATGTGTCTTCAAGAGAAAATGTCTAAAATGTTTGATTGATTTAAACACAGCAAAGGCTTGTTTTTCAACATCGGAATAATTAAGCTCAGCTCCTTGCAGATTTGAACTAAAGAAAGAAATTGGTGCTTCGATTTCTTGATCATTGAGTTGTGTTAAAACGGCTGCATAGGATGTTTCAGTGGCCAGAATATACAAAGTAAAATCTTTAGAAAAATCCGGGGTATTCAATGCTGGTGCATTAATGATCGCTTGTTTGATTGCCTCAAAAGCTTCTTTTTCTTTATGCGCCCATTTGAATATTGAATTCTTCTTGATCATATTTTGCATAGGTAAAACAATAAAAGAAAAATCAGGAATAAATCTTTTAACAAAATTGATCTGTCCAAGAAATTATTGCATGGATTTTTTGTTATGAGGTAAAGAAATATCAAAAATTTCTTTCACTCTATCTGGATCAATATATATACCATATTTTGACACAACAAATCCTAAGAGTTTTCCTTCATCTAAAGCAAAGAAATATTTCTTTGGATTTAAGGAAATACCAAACCTTCTACATCTTTCAAATATTTGTTTTAAATCATGTAGATGATTGGCTCTCTTTTTTGAAAATACTGTTATGTCATCAAGATAAAAAACAACTGATTTATTGATCAGACCTTTAAATGCCATATCCATGGCCCTTTGAAAAGTTGCTCCTGCATTTATTAGACCAAAAGGCATTTTCTGATAAGCATAAGTTTCCCATTTTGTTCTGAAAGTTGTTTTTAATCTGTCATCTGGATGAACTAAAACTTGATTATAGCCCGAAAATCCATCGAGAAAAGACATAAGTTCAGAGCCAGCTACCTTTTGAAGTATGTGTTCCATGGTTGGCAATGGGAAATTGTCTTTTAAACATGCCTTATTTAAATTCCTTAAATCAATACATATTCTTATATCACCATTCTTCTTCCTTACAGGTACCATATTGGAAACCCAATTGGAGTGCCTGACTGGAAAAATGATTTTGGCTTTTAAAAGTTTATTAAGTTCTGATTTGATTTGACTTTCGAGATTTGGATGGATCTTTCTCAACTTCTGTTGAACAAGTTTAATATCAGGAAGCATTGGAATTGTATGTTGAATAATCGAAGTATCATACGTTTTTAAATCATCATAATTCCAAGCAAAAACGTTTTTATACTTGTTGAGAAGTTTAATGAACACATTCCTTTCCTCTGGTGTTAAATTGAGTCCTAAGTTAACGTTTTGAGGTTTAGAATCAGAACCAAGATTTACTAATTCAAACTTCAAGGTGGAGCTTTGAATTTTAGTATTAGTGACTTTCTTGAATCTGTCTTTAATGTCATATAAATCCTCTAATTTAACAACAGATTTTGGAATGGGGTTTTCATTACCTTTTGAAGCAATTTGTAAATCATGATCATCTTCGTCAATAATTTGCTCATCATATGATTTCTCTAAAGTCATGAAATTTAGAATATCTTGATCATGATAGAAAACTCTCCAGTTTGTAACATTATCTGGGACAGATGGACGAAAAATCAATTCTACAGAAAACCTATCAGGACTGCAATCTTCAGCAAGTAGGAGTTTAGATGCAACATTAGCTAACAAGTTAGCTGATGTATTCTGATTCCTAGGAATAGGAGAAATATTGAATGCTAAAAAATGAGTGGTGAGATCTTGTACTAGGGTTTGATAGTGTTTAAGATGTCCTGACAGGCAATGGATAGTATTCCTAACTTGTTTTATGACAATTTCGGAATCACCAAAGACTTTCAAGTATTTAACATCTAACCCTATAGCTTTATAAAGTCCTTGAACCAAGGCTTCATATTCTGCGGTATTGTTAGTACACTCAAATTCTAACCTACATGACAGCATGGTTTTCTCCCCATCTTGATCAATTAAGATGCATCTAGCTACAGCTGCATCACTAGACTTTGATCCATCAAAATATAACGACCAAAATAAAGAATTATCTACTGGCTTATCTATAATTACATCAGAAATATTTAGAATTATGGAAGAATCAGATTGTGAAAAATTTTCTATTTGAGAAACAAAAGTATTTACAGAAAAAGGTGATTGAGGAGCTTCGAAGTTTCCAAGAAATGATTCAGCAGAATAACCTCCAAGAATATTGTTGTTGAATGCCACAGGCTCATTAGGTTGTTCGAATTCAGTGACAGTGTGCGTCATATGTTTTTCTCGTTCGATTTTGATTTGATTTGGTTTCCCTTTGTAGGGAAGCCACATATGTGAATAATCAGTCGAGATATAACCATTAAGTTTCGCAGACCAGTCCCTGCTCAAGATTAATCCATAGAATTCAGGAATATCAGCAATCAGAATATCAATTCTTTGGACAATCCTAGGATCAGAAGCTAATCTGATAGTAACTGAATTAATTTCTCCTACAACTTGAACTTTAGAGCGATCCAATTGAATGATATGAAATGCTGATTTCTGTGGTTCGATATTCAATTTAGCATAGACAGAAGTAGGCATTATATTGGAGGAAGCTCCAGAATCAATCAAACAATTGTGCAGATTTTTATTGTACATTTCATAAGTCAAAAGAAAAGGAGGAGTTTGAGAATTTGACTTTTCCCCAATGAGCATAGTATCAGTAGCATCTACCTTATCTGGTGGCTTACTAGTTCCTCTTGCTGCTTTTGCAACTACACCGCTTGGTAAAGGAACAATTGGTGTAGAATTTAATTCTTTCAATAACAACTTTTGCTGGTGTTTTAGTTTGCTGAGTTCATGTAAGGAAATATTAGCTTTGATCTTTTTCATGTCCTCGACAATGTTGTATTCCATAGGATCTGACACTACTAAAGTCTTTGCTGTTGATGTAGGAAGATTAGAAGAGGATGGCTGATTTTGAGTAGGTAATGGAGAAGTTTTCTTTACAGGGGATTTGTCTTTGGTACTTGGAGTTGTAATTTTCTTTTTAGGAACTGTTTGCACTGGTTCCGCTGTGGATTTACTCCTAGTACTTACAGGCATAGCTTCTTCACTATCAGAATTAGGGAGAATAAAATCCCACATTCCATTCAATTCAGCTGTTTCTTCATTTTCATTTTCCTCATCTGATACTATAGATATATCTTCTTCCTCTTCCTCTTCTTCTGATTTTGCATTAGAAATTGCATTAGGAGGTTTAGATTCAACTTGGTTTCTTCTAAAATTTCGGAATGGTTTCTTGGTAAAGTTTCAGCCACTTGTTTTTTAATTTCAACCATTTCATTTGACATGGTTTTAAGAACTTTCTGTAAACCTTCCATGTCATATGGATCTTTGGCTTTTTTCTTTGAATCATCTTTGAAGCTGACTTTCTTTGATTTCCTTTCCTCTATAGCATTTTTCTTTTCCAGAGAAGTAATTCGTTTTTCCACTGCAATAGCTTCTTTCATATTCTCAGCTAATGTAGGCTTTGCAACTTTGTCCACGAAAATTGCTATATTTGAGGGTAAGGCAGTTATGTACCATTTAATTCTGACTTGTTCACTGGGTTGTGAATATGTATGAATTTTGTTCAAGATTTTGTTGAATCTAGCATTGAATTCTTTAATGGGTTCCTTGAGTTCTATCTTCAAATTTGAGAGATCATTGAGTAAAGTTGTTATTGATCGGTCATCTCCAAATTTGGTTAAAAAATGATCTGCAAAAATGTCCCAACTTGTTATGGATCCTGATGGTAATGAAAAATACCATGATCCTGCTGTACCTTGAAGAGTATAAGGGAATAATCTAACTACAACATCTTCGTGTATGACTCCATTCAAATTAATAGCCAGCATAAAGTTATTGATATGTTCTTCAGCTTGAATGTTAAGATCTGGGCTAAACTTTGGAAGCCATTTTCCGGGATTGTCTGGTAAATCATGTAAAGGTGCAGCCATGTTGACTGCCCCTGGAGTAGACCATGGTCTCTGTGCCATTATTGGAACAACTATCGGAGGGATAGTAGAAACTGGTGGTGTTTGAATAGAAATGGTTGGAATAGATGATGTTGAGATTAATGATGATTGAGGAGATGATGATTGAGGAGATGATGTGGAAACTCCTGTACTTTGTTGAGAAGGGATTTCGGAAACAGGTATTTGAATATTAGATGTTGAACTTACTGATTCCGATTGATTTTTTCTTGTCTTGACTCTACTAGGTAAAGGGAATTCTTTCGGAGAAATACCAAGTTTTTCACTTTGAAGCCTAGTAAGAGGTTTCGAAGAAACAAATTTTGAAGTTACACTACCTTCATATATTTCAGACTCTTCTAGAGATAATGAGAATCCTTTCAATTTATGAATTAAATCTTGAACTTCGGGAGACTCAGGATGTTGATTGTCTGAATGTTTTGAGATTTTGGTAGTGGGTGTCTGAATATTTTCTACAATTTCTTCTCTAGGATTTTGAATTTTAGAAGAAATTGAAGAGGTTAATGAGGGTGTTCTGCTCTCAGATTGGCTTTTGGATAAATATTTACTTGCCATTCATAGCTCATGCCCTCCTTCTAGCGCCAAAAATGTTGAAGCCTAGAAAATCTCTACTTCAAACATCGGGGAAAACCACCCGGTCGGGACCTTAAGACAGCTCCTTTTCCGTTTGGTATGGTGGCTCCGACTGGATTTAAAGGACCAGTTTCCTTATAACTAAATGGATTGGTTTGGATGGGTGGAAATAGAACTAAATTAACTGAAATAAAACTATCTAATTTAAACTAAATACTGGTAAAGAAATTCTAACACTAACCCGGGTAATTATATGTGAATACAACTTAAGATTGTTCCAATTTAACAATAACCATGAAAATGTATTATTATTTAAATTGAAATATGTAGAAACAAATAAAGATAACTCTGTTTAAGAAATTAAACAAAGTTGTATTAGCATATTGCATTCATCATTGTATACCATCTATATATAATTATGAAAGATAACGTTTCAATTATACTCAGAAATGATATATAAAAGGAAGCGTTGTGAAAACAAATATATATAAATGATAGCAATTTTAAAGCGAATACCATAAGACAAAAGAAATCAACAGTGAACAGATAGAAATACCTTGTTCATCCTGAAGACTTTCAAATGCAATGTGATACTCTAATCCAGTAACTCTAATGCAAAATCAGATTCCAAGGTACAGAAATGCAACACTTCAAAGATAATTCCGCATGAAAATCACCAGATGTGATCCTTTTTAAAAATATATAAGACAATGGAGTACAGAAATGAAATCTCCAAGTCAAAAAATATTAAGATCCAGGACCCTTCTCTAAATGCATGAGAAGGGTTTAAATACTACTTAACTAAATCTAAAAATAGTCTTATTACAAAAATTAAGGATTCGGTTCAATGACCGTCCTTTTCCTAGGCTAAAATACAGTAAAATTAAAACTAAATCTAACTATCTATGAACTTGATCTTTAAACTTGCAAGCATCTAGCATAGTTTTGAGAAGACGCGGTTGACCGACTTCAGAATTCAACTGTCCTGAAAAGACAGAGTCGGCAAGCGTAGGAGCAATCTTCTCTGTAGCATTGATGATACAATTAAGCACACTGTGCTGACTGTGTGGCTTCACCAAGTACATCCAGTATGAGTCCCAATTCAATCTTGTTAGCCCTTGGATAGATTTTTCTCTTTCTTCTGCCTTTTGCCTCCATTCTGCTTGCAGTTGATGTGCCTGTGGGAGATATCCTGGAACAGTTTCAGGAATTAAATTAGCTTTGTGTAAATTGTCATTTACACAATCAGTGAGAGTGTTTGCCGCTGTAGCCGCCTCCTCTGCTGCCTTTTCTGCCCTTCTGATTTGTGCATCCCAGTTATTGAACAGTATTTTTTGTTCTGTTATCAATTTTGCAATTTCATCTTGATTTTTCTTCACCATTTTCTCATATCATACTTCTAGCCAAAGTAGTTTCTTTTTTATCAATTTGTCCTTTCGTCGGAGTTTTCTTCTGTGCCGAACACGCTCCACATCTTTTTCCTTGCTCAGCATTAAGTGCCTTGAATTTGGTCAATGTTTCCTTATTTTGTCTTATAGTTATTTCAAGTCTCTTCGACTCCCGTCTTTTCTCAAGAAGAGCTTTATGTTTCTCTGAGAACTCTTGATCTCCAACAACTCTTTTAGTAACTTCTAAAAGTTCTATAGAGGATAATTTTGGCAAACTTACATACCTTATCTTGTGGTAGAAACTGTGTCAATTTGCCCACTTGGATATTTGAACTTGTGAACAGTGTCTGAAACATCCTTTTTTGGTATTGTCCACTCGTGTTTGATTTTCTTCAATGGTTCATCTCTTTTGGTCCATTCCTGTGTGCATTCTGACAAATTCGCATGTTCTCTGGCAAATTTTCTCATAAATTGCTTATTATAAGGCGCTTGAGGTTCCGGAAACTTATACATCAGCTTCATGTCTTCTGTGGTGAATGACCCAATTATCTCTTCAAATGGAGTTCTAAATTTCCTGTCTGAAATATCAGTGCTGTCTAGCACCCATTTTACGATGTCCGTATATGGGAGAATCCTTGGCCTTGCCGCTATTCTATGAAGAAATGAGCAAGCCAGTTCCCTAAGGGTTGCCTCAGACGTATTACTGGAACCTGCTGTAGCTACAACTTTCATCACCACAGGGTTTTCTTCCTCTAGCAGATTATACATTCCTTCCCAAGTGGATATACCGGCATCCTTATTACAAGCGGTGTCTGCATATAGCGAAGCCATTTCTTTGTTTTCAGAACTGGAGCTCTTCTCCTTCTTACCCATAGTGTTTCATGAAAGCTTTGTATAGACGTTTGCGCCTTCGTGCCTGAGTTTTACGAATAAATGAGAGTAATGACATAAGAAAGGTGATGAGACTGTTTTAAATGTGAAAGCGGATGAAATATAATATTTTAATCGTGAAACGACTTTCAATCCAAACACAATCTCATTTACCATTAATAATCAATCCAATCATTTAATTTAATCATTAAAGCGCATAACATATTTGATATATGGGAAGATTGCCTTGGGATAGCGCGCCTACATGAATCTGCGACATTGCGATCTGCGATTTGCTGCGCAATATCGCAACATTGCAATGTCACAATATCAAGTCATCGCAGTTATGTAAATAGCGCAAAAGCGGAAATTGCGCAATAGCGCAAAAGCGCATATCACAAAATCGCAAAAGCGCATATCGCAAAATCGCAAAAGCGCATAATTGAAAAGAGCGCAAAAGATATTCATTAATCACTTATGTTTTCTACGCTATGCGATCTGCGACCAATGCGTTTGTTGTATAGGCTTTTAGGGTCGCATTATCGCAAAAGCGCAAAATCGCATTTTCCGTTTTATAAAAGATATATACCATTTTGCGATGGGTGCGGTATCTTGTTTAAAGAGCAATTTTATTATAATCTATCATAAACTTAAGTGTTTCTTAATGTTCTTTCTAAGGGATTTCTATAAGTTTATGATAGAAAGTTTTATTTGAAAAGGCAAACAAATCCTAATTGATTTTTTGGATTTTTAACTAAGGGTCCCCATTTATTTAGTATTATTACTAATATTAAATAAAATGGGGGTTGTTGCTGGTCACAACAGGAGGTTACCAAAAGTCATAATTGACATCGCAGGGGTAAGGGTCATAGCTGACTTTGAAGTAATAGAAATTATGGAAGACGTGGATCCCTACCCTGCGCTCCTCAGACTGGACTGGGCAATAGACATGGGGGGTGTCATCAATCTCAAGAAGTGCAGCATGGTGTTTGAAAGCAAAGGTATGCGTGTCATAGTACCACTAGATCCAACAGAAGGTGCGCGGTATACAGAGCCAGCCTATGAGGAGGAGGAATTAGATCACATTTATAAATTAGCTGTGCATGATGAAGATCGAGTTAACCCCACAGATGAAGGCATGCTCTGCTAGGAAAAGGACAGTGAATGTTTTTCTGACTCTGATGAGGAGATGGAAAATTGGAAAGGTAGATTGCATGAGGTTTCGGCGCTTTGATGTCTTCAGACCGTTAGGAATTCCCGTCGCATCTCTACAAAGGAAAGAAACCTGCCCTGCCAGGAGGATGCAGATGATAGTCAGAAGACTGTTGAACCTAAGATTCTTATGGAACGTAGGCTAGGAGCACTGCCACTAACACTGTGCAGAGCACCTATGCAAGGACCAATATTCTTCACTTAGGAGAAGTATTGGAGAAGGGTGATCCTGTGCATAGGGACCCCAGTTGCCAGTTGGGCTCCCAGGTTAGTCGACCTACGCAGATACTTGCTGACATACAACACTCAAGGGTGAAATAAAACCTTGCCCGGACAGGCTTGCCGGGGTACTGCTGACCTAGGCGTGCGTTGGGTTACAGACCTACTTGAACCCATGTGTGGTTGGGAGAATTTGCGGATGCCTCAAGTAATAGATGACACGAGGACGCGTGACGCAGCGCTATTCCACAAGGACATCCCGACCAAGGGCGAAGCGCATGGCTCGAAAATACTGATGTTCAAATTGCAGACACACCTCGTGTCGACCTTCATTCAGGGTACCCGAACGACACGTAGGCATCATCCATGGTCTGAAATTCTATGGAAATGACCTTAGGCACAAAGGGCAACTGTCAGCACATCCCAATTTGATAAAAAAGGAATCTTACAAGTACGCAAAGTAGGCGGTAGATCATCAATGCAGCCAATTATGGTAAGATTGATCCACCTGATCGATGGTCAGTCTCACGAATGGGCTACTACACCATTAAATAGCTCCAGACAGTTTGCGGTGGGATGGATAACTTCACACCCAGATATCTATTCACTCTACAACATGCTCCTGCTATTTGCGTATTGGTTTTTTTTTGTCATTAACATTCTATGGGATGCTCATTTTCTTGTTGCTAAGATGGACCCTAACCCGCCGAATGATCTAGTCCCAGGCTACTTAGTACTTGCAGATATCATCTTAAGAGAGCCTGGGAATGTTGAGTGCAGTCAAAGAAATGAGTACTGGCTTCCTGCAGAAAGAATTGTCTGCGTGCCACGAACAGAGAGGCACCAGTACTGCACAACCGACCTTCGCACTCCAAGGATAGCCACGAGACCCAGCCGACTGACCTTAGAAGATATAGCAGAAGAAGGTCTGCTGGTACCACAATCCCTCACCCGCAGCATCATAGTCAGGTCCCAACTAGTTCTGCGCCAAGAAGGAACGCTAAGATACAGGGACATGCTGCGACTTCTCCGCAACTCCAAAGTACCACCCAGTGGAAAAAATGTGTGTTCACTCCCTCACATTACCCTAGTCAACGCTCCTAATCCAACTACTGGGGACATCCAAATAGATTTAGCGCAATTATATCGCACAGAGATACAAGGAATATACACCAGAGTGTTGCACGAAGTTCGCCACTGTGACCGGGCCATGCAACAACAGTATGACATACCTCTGGAAGTACGGGGCCAACAGATTGCAGTGGTCATAGATGCAACACATATCATTCAGGAGTAGCTGATGCAGGGCACACAATTGGTTGAAACAGCTACCCAACTATGGACGACCATCCAACACCATTCTACTCTTCAGCATATCCAGAAGGAATTACAACAGGTGGAAGCTACTTTGGATCAAGTCAGAGCCTCACCCGTCTCCAAGAAGCATCTAGCCGTCTTGGACAAGCTTGAGAATCTTCACCACAATAAGCATGTCATCCGAAAACGGTTGACACCATGGGTCTACATCGCACTCCAGCTCGCCGAAGACGCTTAGTCCGCCATTGCACGCCTCCACCGGCTGTTAGAAAGGGTTACCGCGGCTCCAGATGACCTTTCCTCCCTGAAACTTGTCAACATTGTGCAACGAGTTGCGGCCTAGAGTCAGGAAATGCTCCCCCCGCTCGTTCGTGCTTTGGCTACCTTGTGCGCGCAAATAGAGGCCGCGCCACTATAGTGACTCGGGACGAGTCACAAGATTGGGTTGGGGGACTGTTGGAATGGGGTCTCCTAACAAGCTGTGAAACCAGTCCATTTTGAATATTTTTTATTATATTTAGTCTAGCGTAGGGGTTTTGGGGTGGGTCAAAGCCCCAAAAGCATTGTAATGGGTGAAAGGGTAAACTAGGGGTCCAAAAACCATGGGTTGAGGACCATAGGAAAGTCTAGGCTAGATTGTTATAAACAGAGATGCAATTTTTATTGTAAGAGATAAGAAATGATGAGCTATTGATGCGATTTGAGGTTTAATCTATCTGTTTGGGTTTTGGGGAATGGACTCCTATTGGCTGTGTGCGCGAAGATCCAAGTCCAGATGTGTGCGGACCCTGCTGCTGTGTGTGCAGGTTGGGAAGGGAATTGTAAGGAAGAATTGATGAATGAATGAATGAGAAAGATTGTTAGAGAACTGAATCTGTGACTACTTTTGTGTGAATTACTGATAATTGCTGCGTTATGCATTTTTTGTCTTTAAGCTGCGAAAGATCGGTGTACTGCGTTCTTGGATCTAGATCTGTTATGTTCTGTTTATGTACTGCTGTGTTGATATAATAACAAGCATATAACTATAGATCTAGTGCATGTGGATGCGAATAGAGACTTAATTAACTCTGCGTAGAACAAGGTAATCTGGAATCACAGTGCAGCTCTGCTTGACTTACCCTTCCTTTCTCAGGGTGTGGAAACCTGGTTCCAGCACCCACCCATACTACTTCGGGTGAGACTTTGACCTGCGCAAGCAGGTCATTGCCGAAAGGGCTAGTAGTAGAGGGGTTTGTTTGCAAACCTTGCACACCAAACCTAGGTCAGGACCCCTCAAGCCAACACTCTCACCTTACTTCTTTTCTATTGATAGCCATCTCAATTATTCCTGTAGAAATGTTTAAGATGGGAAGCTGTCTCTTTGCAGAAGTTGTGCTTTGACCAAGGAGGCCTTCCTTGAAATTTTTTCTAATCCATTTGGAAAATCATGTGCTAACCCTCCTTTTGATTTGATTTCATCTTTTGGGCACATGTAAGACATTGATTCAGAAAAATAAAACAATCTATAACCTATGAAACCCTAAATGACTTAGTGGGTGGTTTTTTGGACTTGGCCTTTGGCTGAAAACTTGGCTTAGGGTTTTTAAGTGTAAAAAAGAGTTTCTTTGACAGAATTTATGCATTACAGACCCAAAACTACTGATTTTGATTTATCTAAAGAGCCTAGAAAGGTAGCTTGAAACCACCAATGCTTGAGGTGCTTGGTGATAGAGGAAATGTTTAGGCTACTTGGCAATCCAAGGTGTAAGTAGAGGGGTTAGGTAAGTCAAAATAGAGTGGTAAGGTCAGAGGTGGAAAAAAATAGTGATAATGAGTGGAATAAGGCCATGATTGGTCTTCTGGGAGTGATAGGCTGGCCATGACTTGATAGAGTAGTAAAATAGTGAAAAATTTATCCTCAAGATGATGAAGGAAATGAGATTTCTAGAACTCACAATATTCATGAATTTTGTTTCCAGAAATCTAGGATAAGCATTTAGTCATCTATAGAAAGAAAAAATTACTGATGACCAACATGACTCAAAACCATGCAAAAAAATGCTCTAAACATTAAATTTCAATGAAGAGTTTATTCTACAGGTAGAGATCTTTCAAACATCCGTGCACCAAACATACAAATAGCACAGTTCAACTTAAAAAAGATTCAGACATCTATCTATCCTCTCTAACAAATTTTTAAACCAAAAATTTCAGAATGAATTTAGCTATGTTAAGAAAAACTAAAAAAAAAACAAAAAAAAAAAAATCTTCAAAAAGTGGATGCGATTAACACTAAATTTTTTAAACAATAAAACTTAAAATACTAGCTGGTAACCGAGCACAGGGATCAAGAAATAGAAGCTAATTTGGTAGCCAATAACTCCACAACTAAAGTGAAACACAACAGGGGGGTAAATAGCAGATTTTGGTTGGGTAACGCTGGCAAGCAAAGGCTACAGAGCGTTAATGATAGGACTAACACACTATATCTAAGCATAAGTAGCATTGTAATGCACTGAAACACTCTTAGGGGGAGTGTTACTCAAGGTAAAGTTGTACAAATGGATAGGCAGGGTCTATTATAGACTCTGTGAGCTACTGAGATGGTTACTGAGCATGTAAACTGATTAGAAGGGGATGTGAGCAGGGGGAAAGAGCCAAAATCCTAGAAACAAACAATCTGGAAACTTGGGATTAACTCCCCAATGAGTCACCATTTCTGCTAAGGGGTAAATTGCTTGGGTGGTAGTTGATGAATATCCCTCTCAGGGCTTTCCAGTGCCTGAGGAAGACTGTCAGATTAGATGTAAAGTTACAAAGACATTGCAAACATGTTCATACTAAAGTATAATTGATAAAGCGAGATATTAAAGGATTACCTCTTTGTGAACAACAGGTCCTTTGGAGAGCGCTAAGTGGCGTGGCAAAAATCCTTCCTCACCGAATCCAAATCTAGATCTTGCAACCAAACAAAGCACCCGTGTAATCTTCACAGTGGTATCGCTTACTATAAATTAAAAAAGTATATAATCGAAATTAAACTATGCAAATCTGAGCCATTTATATCATGCTTCATAGAAAAATGAACAAAAAATGTGACACTGAAAAATCAAATGGAAAAAACAGATACAATTCTATTATTTTATAAGAAGGAGGATTACAATCATTGGTTGTACCAAGCCCTCCTCAGTCATCCAATTCCTCTCTCTCTTTCTCTATCTCTGAGTGTGATGATGCTTGGGCTAAGAGTTCTCAATGAACCTTGCCAATCCTCAAGCCTCACACTCAACAATGAAATTATTCTCCACATACGATCAAACCTTCGACCTTTGAACAAGAGCCCAAACCTCCAATTTATAGGAAATGGAGAGGACAAACCTTTCCAATCCTTTCAATCAGTTCGAATTGGGAAATATCTTGACGTTTCCTTGCCTTTCCTTTCTTTTTCCCTCTATAGGAGTTCAGTTGTGTTTGTAAATATCTAATAAAAGGTTCATACCATAAGTTGCTACTTTTGAACTGACTCATTCTGAGAAGAAGTAGGAAATTCCAGTTAGTTTCCGTGGGATATTTACCTTTTCACATTCAAACATGGATAACACTGCCCCTTAGACAAGATAGAGTGTTACCCTAGGCACTAACACTCCCTTTACATGGATGGGATGCGTTATAACTCAGCTTAGCTATCTCTGGGGGTGTGTTACCTTGGAAAAATGGGTCTTTGTCTAGGTAATTTTCTTCCTTCCATGTTACCTTCTCCTCTGAGCTGATGAGGAGGTCATTTGCCCTGTAACAGAAGGAAACTCAATATGAAATGTGGCAGATATTGAAAGAACTGTTCCATAATAGTAGTGACCATAAGAAGCTAGAATTAAAATATAATCTTTGGAATATCAAAATTCAGAAGGGAAACACAATACCACAATACCTCAGTAGGTTCACACAATGTTGTGATGAAATTGGGAGTATTGGTGTTACAATAGATGAAGAGGATCTTGTAAGCCTAGCACTTCTAGGCCTTCCCAAGAGTTGGCACAACTACCGAGATTCGTACAATGGGAGGGAGAAGCTACCAAAATGGGAATATTATGGTTATATTTGGTACAGAAAGAGTTCATGAGGAACACCAGAGATGGGAATTCATCCAAGGTTGAGGATGAGGAGAAATGTGGCTTAGCTAGAAAGGAAAAGAAAGGAAAAGGGAAGAAATCCCAATCCAAAGGATATTCTAGTAAGGCAGGAAAGAATAAGGACTCGTCGAATATTAAATGTTTTCATTGTCATGAGTTGGGACACTATGCCATGATGTGTCCGCACAAGAAGGCTGAAAATAATCCCTCAAGAGAAGCGGAAGGTAAAGCTCTTGCTGTGACAATTCGAGTTGGATTTCACCCTCATTGCATGCATGGTGAAATCGATGATGGGTAGTGTGTGGTATATGGATAGTGGATCCTAATTCCATATAATGATGGGAAACAAAGAATGTTTCAACAAATTGGAGGATAAGGACCTCCATATTCACATCGAGATGGGAGATTATGTAAGGTATAGTGAGACCGACATTGATACAATTAATATTAAGAGGGAGTATGTTTCTCCTCTCACATTGAAAGATGTCATGTATGTTCTGGGTTTGAAGAAGAATTTAGTTTCAGTTGCTATGTTGGAAGATCATGGATATGATATGATATTTATTAATGGAAAGGGTTTCCTTCATCACATTGCCATGGGACAAGTGAAGTGGATCAGGGTTTGGGTGAAGAACCTCTGGAAATTGGATGTAGAAGAATGTGTTGCTCTAAGCATGAAAGAAAATAAGGTGCAAAGTTGAGACGTCGGTGAATTATGGCATAGGTGAATTGACCATTTGCACCATGGATCTTTGAAGATCATGCAACATATTTCTATTGGACTTCCCAAGGGTGCAATAGAGCACAAAGATACATGCAAAGAGTCTACACTAGGGAAGTACACCAAAGCCACCTTTCATGATTAGGACAATCGAGCGCAAGCGGTCCTCGAAATAGTTCACTTAGATGTGTGTGGACCTTTCTCGACAACCTCCACGACCAAGCACAGGTAATATGCTATATTTGTATATGATTTCTCATGTAAGTGTTGTATATTTTTCATGCAAAAGAAAGACAAGACATTCTCAAAGTTTTGTGAATTTAATTTTTTTTTTGAGAAATACACTCGGAGGAAAGTGAAGGCTCTTAGGAGTGATAATGGTGGTGAATATGTGTCGAATGATTTCAAGAAATTATGTGTAAAAGAAGGCATTTTACGAGAGTTAATAGAACCCCATAAACCACAACAGAATGGGGTTGTTGAAAGGAAGAACAAAAGTATTGTGGGAGATGCATGGGAAATGTTGCATGATCAGGGCCTACCGTTGCACTTCTAGCTTGAAGCATGCAACAAAGCGGTATATGTGTAGAACAAGAGTTCTCATCGAATTCTCTGGGTGAGTACATGAGAAGAAGCTTTTTTAGGGAAGAAACTATATGTGTCACACTTCAGGATATTTGGTTCATCAATTTAATGTCATGTTTCCAAAGATGAAAGGAAAAATCTAGAACCGAAAACAAAATTGGGAATATTTGAGGGGTACATTGATACACCTCACAACTATTGGGTGTACCTTCCATCCCACAAGATGATAGTTATTCGTAGAGATGTGAAGTTCAATGAAGATAATTCCATGAGATGTTCCCTTAAGATGGAACTTTAGTTGCATGCAGATGAGGAGATTTTAGCTCCAAAGGAAGAACCTTAGGATGCTTTTGAGCAACCACAAGCATAGGAGTAGAGAGTGGAAGCACCCACTCATATAGAGACATCAAAAGATGGAAGGAAGTGCACTAGGGAAGCTGACAGATTATTACATGATGAGGAGAAAGAATGTGGGAGCACCCACATCATAACACAGGTAGAGGAGATCACCATATTAGTACAATGGGTAAAAGGCTCTCATGAGTGAGCTAGTTGAGTCAGAACCATCCTCATTCGAGGAAGCAGTGAAAAAATCAGTATGGGTGTATGCCATGGTAGAGGAATATGATTCCATAGTCATAAACAGTGTTTGGGAAGTGGTCCCAATACCAGAGAAGAAGTTAGTGGTAGGTTCGAGGTGGATCTACAAGGTGAAGCAAGCAATAGACAAAAGAATCGAGAAACACAAGGCCAAATTTGTGGCTAAGGGGTTCTCTCAAGTGGAGGGAATTGATTATGAGGATAACTTTTCTCCAGTATCAAGGTACTCTTCTATTAGGTCATTTATCAAAAAATTGCAATGTAGATGGGATGGAAGATCCATAATATGGATGTGAGGACAACATTCCTTAATTGAGTGATTGAGGAGGAGGTGTACATTGAACAACTGGAAGGATTTGAGACCTTTTACAGAGATTTGCATGTGTGTAGACTCAAGCGAGCTTTATATGGATTGAAACAAGCACCTTGTGCTTGGTACAACAGGATAAAAAAACTATTTCAGCAGGTTGGGCTTCATCAAAAGTGATGCAGATGCAAACATTTACCATATTTTTATTGAAGGTAAATTTTTTTATTATAGTATTATATGTCGATGATTTGATTTTAACCGGTGATGAGAAGTTGATAAAATCTTGCAATATAATTTGAGATGAATGACATTGGACTCATGCATTATTTCGTTACTTTGCAAGTATGGTAAGGAGATGGGGAACTGCTTGTCTCTTAGGGAAAGTATGCCAATGAGATACTGAAGAAGTTCCACATGGAGAGTATCAAACCCATTGACACTCCAATAGTAGGCAATTGGAGGAAAGAGGATGCCACTTTAGGTGAGGAGGTGGAGGTCACCATTTACAGGTAGCTTGTGGGTTCACTCATGTATTTGGTGAACACACGACCTTACATATGTTATGTATTTAACCAACTTAGTCAAGCAATGGTTAAGCCAACCAAACTGTATTGGAAGGTGGCCAAACATGTATTGAGTTACCTCAGAGGAATTAATTAGTATGGTCTTTGGTACATACGGAGAGAGGGAGTGAAGCTGTAAGGATTCAAAAATGCAGATTGGGTGGGTATTGCATCAAATCAGAAGAAAAATTTAGGAGGATTCTTCAGTATTGGGTCAGTAACAATTTCTTGGTACAACAAGAAGCAAAGACGAGTTGCACTAAGTTCAGAAAAAGCATAGTACATGGCTGCTAGTAAAATAACTTTTGAAGCTATCTGGATGAGGAAGATTCTTGTTGGGTTATTTGGTCCTATGATCGATCCCACTATGACTTAATGTGAAAATCAGAGTTGTACCAAAATATCTAAAAATCTAGTTTTTCATGATCTATCCAAGTATATCGACATCTGGTATCACCATCTATGAGTTTGTGTGCAAATCCATATTATGTTGTTGGAATACATTCTTACAAAAGAACATAATGCAAATATTTTGACAAAGGCATTATAAAGAGGAAAATTTGAATTCCATAGAGGCAGGATTGGGGTATCTGATAATCCCTTTCTTATTGAGAGTGAGTGTTGAAAATGGAAACAAGAAGAAATCCTAATTTAATTTTCCCTTCATTTAAATTAGGAGAAAATTGTAATTCCACATCACAATACAAATTTTATGAATTAACTAAGTTAGTTTCACTTAATTGGCTCAGTTAATTCTAGTTGAGGGCCTAACTTGAGACACATAGAATGATTCCTAAATTTTAAGAGCCGAGGTTGAGTTTAATTTGAGTTGTAATAATTTAATTTAGTTAAAGTCTGTTAAAATTAGTTAAACTAGTTCCAACTATTGGAGGAAGTAGTAGGAGGTCTACTAGTAGGGTGCAACTTCAGTGTTCAACTAGTTAACTGATAAATCAACCATAATTAACTCATGCATGCATGAAATATGAGTTACCCAGTTGAGATTGGAGTTCAAGGGTAGTGTACTATGAGTTGTATAATTATCCAAGTTGTACAAGTGGTGCATGTAGTCAGAGAAGGAACTATAGGGATTACACAGTTCTAGATGGAGAATTTCCTAATTAATAGAGGGATGATTCCCAAGGAAACAATGCAAGGAAACAGGGGCTTGGAAGACATGAAAATTGGCGAAGTATTGGCCAGAGTAGGCTTGTGAAGCAATGAAATAGATTATACTTGTGCAGAGATTGTTCAGGCTTGAACAAGCATTGTATTTATTCTCTATTTTTTGATTAATGAAATATAGACAAAAAGGGGTTTTGAGCAGTGGCTTTCCCCTATATATATAAACTCATGTTATGTATGTTAATTGATTCATGTCACATGTTTTTGATATTTCTTCTCAATCGTGAATTTCTTTCCACAAATGAAACATAGTTACGGATAAAATGAGAACTATTATTTAAAAATGATAACTCTAACAAAAAAAAACATCAAAAAACCATGAAAAAACAACCCGAAAATGAAAAGTTGTATTCTCGAATAAACCTTTTTTTGGGGTAAATTTTCAACATTTTTTAAAAATGGAAGTAAAAGTCAATTTTTTTGTGTGCAAAAAACAACCTAAAATTGAAAAGTGTTGATGCTGGAATAATGTCGCCAATTTTTGTGTGGGCAAAAAATACTCTGAAAATGAAAAGTGTTGATACTGGAATAACGTTGCCAATTTTTGTGTGCCAAAAAAACCCTGAAAACGAAAAGTGTTGATGTTGGAATAACTTATTTTTCTTTTCGCGGTAAATTGTCAACAATTTTTAATAATGACATTAAAGATAAAATATCATGATTATGAAAAACCTTAAAATTTCAATGATAAACATGACATTAAAGATAAAATATCAAACTTCTTAAAATTCCAACAATTTTTAGGCATGGTATTAAAGATTAAATATCATGTCTCTCAAAAGCCTTAAAAATCAAAGGATGACATTAAAGATAAAATATCACCTTTATGAAAATAAAATTCCAACGTTTTTAGGCATGGTATTAAAGATAAAATATTACTTGCATGGGGTAGACCAATTGACCTAGGTTCTGATTCTGGTGATGAAATAAAGCTTGCAGCCCTTGGGATCGCAGTAGGAAAACCCATAGACTTGGGTTTCGATTCGGGTGATGAAACAAAAATTTCAACAGACATTGCACCAAATATGAAAAGGACACTCAATAAGGCATGGCTACAAGAACTTGAGGAGATAAACCAAAGCATCCAAGCAGATAATACTGAGCTAAGGAGGCTCCTACAGGAAGAAAAGGAAGAAAAACAAAGTTAACTACACCAGTCACAAGTTAAGGATGTGGTCTTGGAAAAGTTGCGACATAACCAATCCGAGGTAAAAAGTAACCCTTCAATTTCGTGTACTTTTCATGATGATGATTTCACTGCTTTTGAAAAACATACTACAGGAATCGGGTCCAAACTGCTGAACAAAATGAGATATCAGGGGAAGGGCCATGACGTCAGTAGAAAAGGCATTGTAGACGCCATCAAATTAGAGGAATTTCCTCTTCATGAAGGACTCAAATATGTCAGGAAGTAAGTTGGATAATGCTCCAAAACAGCCAGCGACCCACCAACAAATCATGATGAGAGCACCTCTTCACATTTCATTGACATTGAGGAACTCATGGGAACTTATCAGAGGAACATTGGGAGGAGACGTTCCAAGACAATACAAAAAGTATGGAAGAGAAAGAATCATCGCAACAAGGATGAACACTAGAAATCTGCATGTCAAGCACTTCAGGACCAAAAAGCACCCATGGAGAATCCAGTCCTTGAAACTTTTCCACAAGCCAATCCACCACAAGGAGATGACCCATTTACTTTATTAAGTAAAATATGTTTTTTTTAGAGTATGGCCATAGTTTGAAATTCATGTGTTGCGAATAAATGTAAAAGTGATGATGTGTTTTCCATCACTTCGAAATGCAATGGTGATGTTTTTTTTAGCCTTTTTCTTATGAATAGTTGAGGTATTGATTTTTATTATATAATCCTTGACCAACTAGTGTATGCTATAAACTCTTGGCAAGTGAGGGGTTTTTGAGTCATGTGTGGTCTATACATGGTTGCAAATTATGTACCGGACTTGCATGCAGGTGATTGAAAGTGTGGTTTGGAAAGGACACAAGCAGTGTGATGGGTGTATTAATAGCTGAGGTATTATTGATTCCATTTGATGTACACTTGACCACCGAGTATGTGTTATAAACTCGTGGAAAGTATGGAATGATTAAGTCATAGTTGGTCATAATTTGAGCATGTAATTTGCAAGAGATTTTACTACAGGTTCGTAGGGGATGCAGTTGTCGGTTCATCGCTTATGGCTCTAAAGGAAAAAGGTGAAGGAGAAATAAGGGTGACCTTTCAGGACACTTTTGGTGGAGACATAGTACACAACATTTGCAGATTTCTGTTGATTCTTTTGGAGGACCAAAATCTCCTCAGTGGGGATGAATGATCCAGGTGGCTCCAGAGACACACACAGGACAAAGAGGGCTTATGAAAGCTCAAAAATCAAAGTGGAGGAAATGTGGCAAACTCAATTTCAAGTTGAATATGTCGTCATCCTGATCGCAATGGTGTGAATGGTTCGTCAAACCAAGCTCGTACGTGAAAGTTAAAGGCAACCAAAGTTCTAGGGTTGACCAAGTGACATGGCAGGTTAAAGAAGGCACAATTTTTCAATTTTTTGGAGGCTGGATTCTGATAAGCTCCAGCCAGATTCTGGGAAAAAATGTGGGAAACTTAAAATGTCTACTATCGCCTAAAATTTAGTATTTCAAAAATATGTAGTTTGTTTTAAAAAACTATATATATATATATATATATATATATATATATATATATATATATATATATATATATATATATAAGAGCGGGCCATGACCCCTGTCCCTATTCCAACCACCAATAACAAAAATAAAATAATAATGGGGTGGGGAGGATGGTCATGACCCCTTCGCCCCAACCACCAGAGCAATATTGGGAGGGGCGCGAGCTATCAAACCTGCCGCCCCAACCCTTTCCATCTCAAAAGGGGAAATCAACCTCCCCTCGCCCGATAGTTGATCGTTGCGGCCCCCAGGTGGTGGAGGTCGATTTCCAAAATCAATCTCCGCTGCCTGGGGCGGCGGGGCTTGGTCGTCGGGCGGGGAGAGGAGCTGCCAGCTCAACCAGCGCACATAGGCCGAGCCCCACGATTATTTATTTATTTTTTAATTTAATAATATATATATATATATATATATATATATATATATATATATATATATATATATATATATATATATATAATATATATATATATATATATATATATATATATATATATATATATATATTTATTTATTTATTTATTTTTTTAAATATAGTAATTATTATTATTATTTTTTAATTTAATATATATATATATATTTTTATTTATTTATTTATTTTTATTTATTTATTTATTTTTTAAATAAAAAAAATGAAATTTGTTTTTCATATATATATATATATATATATTTAATTTTATATTTTTATTTAATTTTTTTTTTAAATTTAAATTTTTATTATTTTTATTTTCTTTTTAAAATTTTTTTGTTATATTTTATTATATTTTAAAATTTTTAAAATTTAATTTTCTAAGTTTTATTTATTTTCTATTTTAGTATTTTAATATATATATATATATATATATATATATATATATATATATATATATATATATTAAATTATGTGTTTTCTTTTATAACTTAAAATAAAATTGTTATGTTTTTTTCGCTATTTTATTTTTTATTTTTGTCTTAAATTATGTGTTTTTCTAAATTTTTTCACTTTTTATTTATTTATTTATTTTTTGAATTATTTATTTTACAAGTTATTTTTGTTTTTTTAATATTTTTATTGGTTTATATATATATATATATATATATATGATTTGTTTTTTTTCATGTTTTTTATTTTATTTTAGTTTTATGTTTTATTACCAATATGAAAATCACCACTCTAAACAAAAAGGATTGATGTTGCATCAACACTTTTCAAAATTAGCATGAAAATCACTAACATTTTAAAACAAATGTTCATACTTAATAAAAAAAAATCATCACTTGTCAAAAGCAACATGAAAATCATGACATTAAAAAAAAAAAAATTCAAAGAAAATTTAATGTTCCAAAAATATGTTAAAAAAAATACAGGTTATTCTACATCACCACTTTTCAAAAACGACATAAAAACATGACATTTAAAATTTAAAAAAAAAAGTCATAAGAAAATTTAAAGTGCTAAAACTGTGCTAAAAAAAAAGGGCGATTCTGCATCACCACTTTTCAAAATCTGGTGCTTTTTTTTCCTACCTCAAAAAAACAGGTACCGGGTGTTTTTCTCGTTTGATCGGTAACTTTGTTATGAGTAGAATAGATTCAAGTCTATTGTTTTAGTAAATTAAAATTAGTGGTTCGAAACTACAAGGAATTTCTACAATCAATGAGTTAGTGGAGTTATGGCATAGTGTCACTATGTATGATATCTCTTGACAAGTAGATGTACAAAGGGGATTTGAATTCCATGCAATGCTTGTATGGACAATTCACGATGCCTAGGGCTAATACATTTTTGTGGTATGTTATAATGTTACTGTGCACTCTAATAGTGTTTAATTTTATGAAGTTCATTTCATGTACATTTTTTAAATAGTCCCTTCATTGTACATACTTAAAATAATTGATATAAAAATTATTCCATCTCTTGCAGGTATTCAAACAAAGGGTAATTGTTCTTGTGTTGATAAATGCAACAAGAAAGTCTCAATTTGATTTTTCCTTGGTCAAATTGAGAAAATTCGAATTTCCACATCAACAAACAACTTGGATGTAATTAACTTGTGTGACATGGCTTGTGTCACTCATTTTACCTAGTAAATTCGAGTTAGAGGCCTTGGAGTTCAGTTACACATGTGTGATTGCTAATTTGTAGAAATCAAGGCGAGTTATTTCAAGTTAGTTTTTATTTTTATTTTTTATTTTATTTATTTATTTATTTATATTATAACTATTTCTAACTGTTTATAGGACTAGTGTAAGGTCATTTGTGTAGTGAGACAATATTATAACTTAGTGATCATCCAGTTAACTGATCAATCAATCCAAAATATCTAGTGCATGCAGAGAATTCAAGTTCCCCAACTGTGGTGGAGATTCCAAGGGAGTGTAACATCAGTTGTAGACTATTTTGGAGTGTACAGGTGTTGCATGTAACCAAATGATCAACCTTGGGAATTACGCAGTCGATTGGAGCAAAATTCCTAAATAATAGGGGCTTGATTCCTCAAGAATTGTGCAAGGAAATAGGGGTTCAGGAAGAGGAATAAATTGACTAAGTCTGGATCAAATATTCTGAGTGACTAGAGAGATAGTTTATTCACTTGTAGGTTTTTCTCAGAGAGAGAAATCAATTGTAATACATCTCTATTCATATGATTAATGTAAGCATGCATAAAGGGTTTTTAGTAGTTTCTTTCCCCTAGAAAAATATTGTGCATGTGTTTTATTTATTATTGCATGTGCACGATTGTTGTTCTAAATTGTGAATTGAATTTCGTAGATAAGTAGAGTAGGATTGCGTCTGTTGATTGACATTAAATTTTCTTGAGCAACCGCAATTCTACATCATAGATATACAATCGTATCAGAGCAAGATTCACATTAGAATAAGACTTTTGAAGTTGTTCCTCAGGAGGTTGGAATTTGCAGCTTCAGTGTAGCAAGATTTCTTTAGAGTTAAACCTATCCCAATGGAAGAAAGATGTAGCCAAGGCAAGGAGAATAATATTGGAGGGAGTGCGAGACCATATTGTCTAAAATATACATGGACAAAAAAAATCCTTTCGCAATGTGGAAGGCACTGAAATAGATGTTCAAGAATAGAAATTCTCATAAAAAACTTGACCTCAAGACAAACTTCAAAAAATTAAAATGGAGAAGTATGATACTATCTCACAGTATCTCACCAAATTTACAAAATTTCGAGATGAACTTGGAGGGGTTGGTGTGATTGTTGCAAAAGAGGACCTAGTGAGGTTAACTCTTCTAGGCCTTCCCGAAAGCTGGCATAGATACTAGGACTTGGTGAATGGAAGGGAAAATTTACCAAAGTGGGAAAGGTTGTGGTCCGACTTGGTACAAAAGGATTTCAACAGAACTAAGCGGGATGGAACTTTATCCAAAGCAGAGGATGGAGAAAATTTTGCATTGGCTGGAAAGGGAAATAAGGGAAAAGAGAAGAAGTCTCAAACCAAACCAGAACCCATCCAAATGACAAGAAGAAATACTTGTCCAAATCAAAAAGCTTCAATTGTCATGAATTTAGGAACTATGCTACAAATTGTCCACACAAAAATAATAGCAAGAAGAACTCAGGAGGAGCTGCAAGGTGAGGCATTGGCTTCAAAGTTTGATCTAGAGTTCACCCTTATCGCATGCATGACCAACAATGTGATGGGGAGTGTGGTACTTGGATTCTAGTGCCTCATTCCACATGACAAGGTGTAGAGAGTTTTTCATTGACCTGGAGGAGAAATATCTAAAGATGCATATTGAGTTTGGGGATGATGAAAGGTAGAATGCTACCGATATTGGTACAATAACCTTTAATATTGAGTCGGGCTCCCCTCTCCGACTCAAATATTTCATGTTTGTTCCAGGCCTAAAGAAGAATCTCATCTCTATAACAGTTTTGGAAGACCGTGGTTATGATGTGATCTTCAATAAAGGGAAATAATTTGTGAGACACATAGCCACTGGATAGGTGAAAAAGATCAAGGTACGGGTGAAGAATCTGTACATATTGGATGTGGAATATTGCGTTGCATTAAGTAATAAGGCAAAGAAAGTGCAGAGTCACAATGTCAGTGAGCTCTGACACATAATATTGGGCCATTTGCATCATGGCGCCCTGAAAATTATGCAACAAATAACCAATGGCATCCCTAAAGGAGCAATTGATCAACATGATGTATGCAAGGGTTTTACCTTGGGGAAGTATGTGAAATACACATTCCATGATCGAGAGAGAAAAGCATATGCAATCTTGGAAATATTCCACTTTTATTTTTGTGGAAATTTCTCGACAATCTCCACTGCGAGACATAAGTACTATGTTATATTTGTAGATGATTTATCAAGGAAGTGTTGGATCTTCTTCATGCGGAAGAAATATGAGACATTCTGAAAGTTTGTAGAGTTAAAGGAACTAGTTGATAAATAGACTAGCAAGAAGGTGAAGGCTCTTAGGAGCGATAATGGAGGTGATTATGCTTCAAATTTATTCAAGGATTTGTATGCGAAAGAAGGCATTTGAAGAGATCTGAAAACACCCCACAACCCATAATAGAATGGGGTAGTTGAGAGAAAGAACAATAGCATTTTGGAGCTATGAGAGCTATGATACATGACCAAGGCCTACCACTACATTTTTAGGCAAAGGCATGTAACAAATCAATCTACTTGCAGAACTATAGACCTCATCAGATTATTGGTATGATTACACTAGAGGAAGATTTATTGGGGAGAAATCCAGAAGTGTCTCACTTCAAAAATTTTGGAGTCTCTGTTTACTGCCATGTCTCCAAAGATTAGAGGAAGAAGCCTGAGCTGACAAAAAAGTTGGGATTTTTTTATGGGTTACACCGAAACTCCACACAATTATCATGTGTACTTACATTCCATTAGAATGACAATTGTGTGAAGGGATGTAAATTTTGATGAGGAGAAAACGATTAGATGCTCTCCTGAGAGGGAGATTTAGATCCCACAAGAACATAATATTTTAGCTCCAAAGGAGGAGCCTTATGAAGTTGTGAAGGAACCACAAATAGAGGAGTAGAGAGTGGAGACATCCACTTTAGGAAAGATATCAAAAGAAGGGAGAAAAAGAACCAAGGAAGCTAATATAATTGTGCAAGATTTGAGGGAGAATGTGGGAGCTCCTTCAAATTTGTGTAGGCAAAGGAGGTCACCTAAGAGGTACATTGGATACATGGCTCTCATGACTGAAATTGTAGAGACTCAACCATCCTATTTTGAGGAAGTAGTTGAGAAACCGGTTTGGGTTGATGCAATGGTGGAAGAATTTGAATCCATCATGAATAACAATGATTAAGAAGTGGTCTCAAGACCAACAGATAAATCAATTGTGGGTTTGAGATGGATCTTCAAGGTTAAACATGTAGAAAATTGAAGCATAGAGAATTATAAGGCTACATATGTGGCCAAATGATTCTCTCAAGTTGAGGGAATTGACTATGAGGAAACATTTGTTGAGATTCAACAAGATGATGAGCTTAGTGAAAAGAGTCGCCTTCACTAAGTGGGCTTGCTGGCTATTTTTGGTGCAAAGTCTATTTTTAGACTATGTCTATTTTTAGACACGTCGATCATATTCTATGAGTTGCAGGATGCTATTTGTGGATGGTTGGTCAAGTTGGAAAAATAGATGGACTTCTATTTTTAGACATATTAGGCGGAATCTATTTTTAGATTGCCAGTCTAAAAAGAGATATGTCGAATATTATTAGCTCTTAATAATATTTGGACTCTAAACATTATCTTATTCTCTTGGAGAACTTCAGTTAAGTACACAGATGTGGCACAACAGCTGACAAAAGGAATTACGCTATTCCTGAGGTTTTACTGGAGCTAATGCATGATGAATTCAACTAGAATTCATGTGACAGAGTTTGGTGGAGTTATAGAAGTAGTTGGTGGAGTTGTATTTAGTTTAACTCAGTGAGACTCAGTTGAGCTAGTTGTATCTAGTCTAACTGATTGATACACTAATGAGAGTGGTGTGAATTAATTAGTTAATTAATTCAATAAATAATAACTCATTAATCAACTGAAGAATACATTAGTTAACTACAGTGCATGGACAGTTCAGTGGAGAGGTAAGTGAAAGAGCAAGTGTGAGTATCAGTTGTGACTATAGTGATGCATGGATTGCATCCAACAATCAGTGGAGATGCCAATGAGGATTGCGCATTGCAATATTGGTGTATTAGAGTTCATTCAGAGCCATTCTTCAGCAGGGATTGTGCAGTAGAGGCAGGCTAGTAGGTGGCAGAGATCAGTGCATGGATTTGCAAGATCTAGCCTGATTAGTGTGTAGAGATTGTATTGTACTAAGAGCTTTATATGATCATATTTGTATGAGGATTGCTACATGATCTCTATGAAATATATTATATACAGATAGTTGGGGTTTTTGGCTTCAGGCTTTCCCGTTAAATAGCTGTGTTAATGTGTGTGAATTTTTATGGTTTCATGTGTGCATTGCAATTGATTTAATTTCCGCATGTGATGATCAATAATGGAATAGATTCTGTATTGTGCATGAAGTAAAATAGTGTGTGATCAGGAGAATATTGGATATATAACACATCCGTTATATAATTTCTACATGGTATCAAAGCGATATTGATCAGAGAAGATTGCAATTATTGAAGCGGTTGAGTTTTGTGCTGGTGGAATTTGAATTTGCTGCAGTATTTTCTTGTTGTCGAAGTTGAGCATTCATTGAAATGTTTTTCAACGGATTGCAATTGGAGTATGCCCTTGAGGGAAACTCAAATTATATTGCATGGAAGGATAGGATGGAGGTGGTGCTGGATGATAATGGGTTGAAGGAGTTCATAGATGTAGAAATTCCAAAACCTGCTTCTAGAGATGCAGCCGCACTTGAATCATGGCAAAAGAATACAACAAAATGTCGAAGGATTCTGTTGGAAGGTGTGAAGGATCACATAGTGTCCAAAATTCATGGTAAAGCTTCTCCATTATTTATGTGGAAAGCTTTGACAGACTTGTTCCAAAGCAGAAGCGACCAAAGGAAGTTGGCGCTTAAAGACAAGCTCAGATAAATAAAAATGGAGAAAGGCGACAGTGTACCCAAGTACCTCATGAAGTTTTTCCAGTGCAGGGATGAGCTAGGAAGTGTGGGGGTTACTATAGATGAAGAGGGCTTGGTTAGCTTGGCTCTCCTTGGGCTTCCGAAGAGTTGGCATAACTACGAGGACTCTGTCAATGATCGGGAGAAACTGTCAGGATGGGAGCGACTTTGGTCAGATCTTGTGGAGGAGGAGATAAGGCGGGGTACCAGGGATAGATCTTCATCAAAGAATGAAGATGAAGAAAATTGCACTTTGGATGCCAAAGCAAGGAAAGGGAAGGGAAAGAAAAATCCTTCTCAATCCGGTGCAAAAGGCAAGAAGCAAGACTTGTCCAAGGTGAAGTGATTTCATTGTCACCAACACAGACACTACGCCACTAATTGTCCACAGAAGAAGAAAAAATAAGCAGGCTGCTAGATCTGCAGCTGGAGAGGCTTTAGCCTCGCAGTTTGAGCTGTATTTTTTGCTGATCGCATGCTTGGTTTTAAGTGTGATGGGATCAGCGTGGTTTCTTGATAGTGGTGCATCTTTCCATATGACCGGAGACAAAGATTTGTTCAGTGATCTGGATGAGAAGGATCTTGGAGTGCACATCGAGATGGGGGATGATGGTAGATACAGTGCGACTGGTATCGGGACCATTTCCTTTAAGAGGGAGTTTTGTAAACCTTTTATATTGAAGGATGTCATGCATGTTACAGGATTGAAGAAGAATCTGATCTCAGTGGTGATGTTGGAAGACAAGGGATATGATGTTGTTTTTAGCGAGGGAAAGGATTTCTAGCGTAGTAAAGCAACTGGTGAAACCTGGAGGATAGGGGTTTGAGTTAAGAATCTTTATCAATTACAGGTAGATGGATGCGCAACAATGGTAGGCAAAGCAGAAGGAGTGGTGAGCCGGGATGAGGGCGAATTGTGGCACAGGAGATTGGGCCATCTTCACCATGGTGCTTTGAAAATTTTGCAATAGATTTCTACCGAGCTTCCCAAGGGTACACTTGCGCAGTCAGATTAGTGCAAGGGATGTACTTTGGGAAAATTTGTGAAGACCAATTTTCATGAGAAGGATAGTCGCGCCACGACGATCCTTGAGAGAATTCACATAGATGTGTGTGGACCTTTCTCAGTAGCTTCAACAGCAAAGCACAGGTATTATGTGATATTTGTTGATGAATTTTCTCGTAAGTGCTAGATCTTCTTCATGCAGAAGAAGAGCGAGACATACTCAAATTTCTGTGAGTTCAAGGCACTGGTTGAGAAAGAGTCGGGGAAGCAGGTGAAAGCTCTAAGGAGCGATAATGGTGGTGAATACATCTATGGAGAATTCAAAGACTTTTGCAACATAGAAGGAATTTGAAGAGAGCTCATAGTGCCTCATAACCCACAGCAGAATGGGGTTGCGGAGAGAAAGAACAAAACGATTGTGGGTGCTGCATGGGCGATGCTGCATGATTAGGGCCTTCCCATACACTTGTGGGCTAAAGCATGCAACACTGCGGTTTATGTGCAAAACCGTTGTCCTCATAGAGTACTTGGCATGAGTACACCCGAAGAGGCGTTTTCTGGTAAGAAGCCTGATATTTCTCATTTTAATATTTTTGGCTCACCTGTTTACATTCATGTGAAGAAGGATACCAGGAAGAAGCTGGAGCTGATCGCAGAGGTTGGGATATTTGTGGGGTACACAGAAACACCCCACAACTATCGTGTGTATTTTCCAGACAGTCGGATGACTGTTGTGCGATGGGATATCAAATTTCATGAGGAGAAAGCCATGAAGTTGTCGCTTGAGAGGGAGCTACACTTGCATGCAGATGAGGAGATACTAGTTCCTAAAGATAAGCCTTAGGATGTGGATCAGCCACAAGAGGAGGTTCATGGAGTGGAAGAAACCACTCATGCAGCACCAAACATCAGAGGGCAGAAGCACACTATAGAAGCTGAGCGACTGAATCTTGATGTAGCACAAAATGTAGGAGCACCTACATCACAACGCAGACAGAGACAGTCACCTGACCGATTTACTGGATACATGGCTCTAATGAGCAAGTGTATCGTGACAGAACCATATTCTTTCGAGGAAGCTGTGGAGGACCTTGCATGGGTAGATGCCATGGTGAAAGAGTATGATTCGATTGTCAGAAACAGTGCATGGGAGATTGTCCCAAGGCCGGAAGGGAAATCAGTGGTAGGTTCAAGATGGATCTACAAAGTGAAGCAAGATGCTGACGGGAGCATCGAGAAGTACAAGGCAAGATTTGTTGCCCGAGGCTTCTCACAGATCGAGGGGATCGACTATTAAGAAACCTTTGCACCTGTATCAAGGTATTCTTCCATATGGACAATCCTTTCTCTCTCAGCAGCTTGAAGGATTCAAAATCTTTAGCAGCGAGTCACATGTGTGTAGGCTCAAAAGAGTGCTGTATGGGCCGAAACAAGCACCTCGTGCTTGGTACACATGGATAGACAATTATTTCATCGGACTTGTATTCTCCAAGAGTGAGGCGGATCTGAACCTATACCAGATTGTGGTGGAGGGTAAGTTTCTGATCATTGTACTTTATGTAGATGATTTGATACTAATAGGTGATGAACTGTTGATACACTCATGCAAGGCAGATCCTGCAAAGGAGTTTGAAATGAAGGACTTGGGCCTCCTTCATTATTTCCTAGGATTGGAAATTTGGCAGCGGAAGGGTCGACTGTTTGTGTCTTAAGGCAAGTATGTCCGGGAGATACCAGAGAAGTTCAACATGCAAATTGTTGGGTGTGGAGCTTGATTTTCATCCTGATTCAGAGATCCTTGTTTTAGCTGGATGTATACCCCTGGAAAATTGTACACCCTTGCAGCGGGGGAGCTGACCCCCTGGTTGGGGGGTCTGAGGACCAGCGGTCCCCGGCGGGGGTTTCAAGGGTAGCGCCCTCGAAGCTAAAAATAGATGTAAAATTTCCTTGTAAAATTATAGTAATTTCTAGTCAATCTGGGCCGTTCATTAGCAGGTGATCTGACAGTAGAAGTTATGTTTAGTTTAGGGTTTTTTGCCCTAGAAGGCAACCCATCTCTTTGTATGAGGGTATTGTATTGCGGCTATGTATTACATGTGTATTATCCGAGGGGGAAACAGATAGGGAGATTGTGAGAGAGAACAAAGGATATTACAGTGGATCTGCTGTAGGTTTTGTCTCTTCATTTTGCTGGATAATAGAAAGGAAGGACTGGCTGTTCGAGGTGGACGTAGCCCAAACTGGGTGAACCACGTATATCTTTGTCTCTTTGGTTTTATGTGTTTTGTGTGCTTGTATTTTCCGCATATTTTATGTGTTGCATTGCTCCATAATATATAATTTTCTAACAACTGGTATCAGAGCCGAAGGTATATTTGGTTGATAAACTCGTAGGAAAGAAGGGTTCCTGGTTCGAGTGGGAGAAATGGCAGAAGATGATAAGTATAGGGTCGAGAAATTTAATGGCCAAAACTTCTCGCTGTGGAAGATGAAGATGGAAGATTATCTGTATCAGAAATATCTGTACCTACCATTGAGTGGAAAAACAAAGAAGCCGACGGCCATGACAGACGTGGAATGGAACATTCTCGATAGAAAGGCACTCGAAAAAGTACGGTTGTGCCTTGCGGCGTTAGTTGCCTTCAATATTTTGAAGGAAACAACAACAGAGGGTTTGATGCAGATGTTGGCGAAACTATATGAAAAACCCTCGACCTCAAACAAGGTATTTCTTATGAAACAAATATTTAATATGAAGATGTCAGAAGGTGGATCTGTTGCAGACCATTTAAATGATTTTAATACAGTTACCAGTCAGCAAGGACCTTAGTGGTATGATCAGAATGAATATCTTGGTATGGGTAGAATTTTTAGTCTTATAACCCCTATGGAAAAATTCCTCTGGGACAAAACATATGGGGGAAAAATTTCTCTCAACATGGGTGGAATGCTAATACTGGTCTTTTCCAATGACCTGCAATGCCTTCTAATCCTCAATTACTTTTTCTCGCTACGTTGGAACTGCCTAATGTGTCAAATTTTATGAACGATCCAATCCTTCATAATCCATATTGGCCTCTAGTTCCAACCAAAATTCCTGGTGATTGTCCCAAGTTTGAGGGCAAGTCCAGAGAAGACCCCCAAGCACATGTTATGACCTACCATATTTGGTGTTCCTCTAACTCTTGGGTTGACGATTCCATTTGAATCCATCTTTTCCAATAGATTCTTACTGGTGTCACTGCCAAGTGGTACATCAAATTATCTCGCGGTGTATTCCAAGATTTCAACTCTTTGGCCATGGCATTTCTCATGCAATTTCAGTTACCAGTTCGGTATGAAACCGAGACACACCTTGTCACATCCTTGAAGCAAGATCGAGCTACTCATATCTCTAATCATATTCATGAATGGAGGCATAATCATCGCTTGATCAAGTTTGAGATCCCTAATCAACTTCTAACTGATTGGTTTACTATCATGCCTAGTACCTTGATCTCGTGTACTCTCAGTCCGACACATTGTATGAACTCTTGCCTGATGCTCCTAGACTTGGAATTTCCAAAGCACTAACGACGCCATCCATCGATGGTATCATCGGTTCTGTGTCTTAAACTTCTTGGAAGTCTCCTCCTCCAAATCCTGGGAAGCAAAAATCTACTCCTTCCCGTGATACTGCTTCTCAACCGATCCCGAATTCTGGTAAAAATGCAGAAGTGAATGCCATTCAGGCCAACTCGGCGGATAAAACTTCCAAGGGTAAAAAGAAGGGTAAAGGTAAGTCCAAAGCTGATACCTCGAAATAGGATTCTAAAAAATCCCATGCTGATGACGGTTCACAACGTAAACCGAAGTATCCTTGCTTGATTTTTGATGAAGAGCACTACACCAAGGACTGTCCTTGATGGGCTGAAGTGAGTCAATTGCTCAAAGGCACCCAAGGAACTCCGACTGTTCTCAAAGAACCATTTCTGTCACAACAGACTTAGTTGGTAGAGCAACCTCAGCCATCTGCCCCATTTAGCTCTCAGGTTTCCATGATGAATAGTCCTACATCCATTTCTATTGCTACTCGGTCAAAATATTATACCGAACCGTTTCAGGCAGCGAGGAAAGACATTGCTGATGGTCCTCCTCCTCCGCCTACTTCTGGCCCTCTTCAGATTGAAAAGCCCAGTACTGAGACCATTGTACGACCACCTTCCAAAGGTGTACTCCGTAATTTTTCTTACATTCCTAATGCTCGTGCTGCTCAACATTACACTATTGGTGAGGATTTGGCTCAGGCGCCATCTGCTATGTCTTCATTAGAAGTACTTCAGAGTTGTCCATGTCAATGGAAGGCTTTTCTATCTGCCATCAGTGGGGTTGATCCTGCTGATTTGAGCCTTATCACTTTCGACTTAGAGAATTTCATTCCATGTCTCCCTCACCAGCTTGCAATAATCATCCAAGTTGGGATTAATGGACTGACTATCCATCGAGCAGTCGTGGACGAGGGTGCATCTACATGCGTCATGTCATCTACCTGCTGGAAAGCCATTGGTTCTCTAGCTCTCAATTAGTCTCCAAATGCTCTAGAAGCGTTTGATGGAAGGGAATCTAAACCTCTTGGTGTTCTCACTAGTTTACCGATTACTCTAGAAGGGAAAATAGTTAACGTTGAGGTTGAAGTAGCTGACACCAAGCTCAATTACAATCTTCTCCTCAGTCATAGTTGGACTCATGCCATTCTGTGTGTTCTGTCCACTCTCTTTCATGTTTTTTGATTTTCGCACGAAGGAAATATCGTTACTGTCGATCAGTTGTCTTTTTTCACTTATTCATCTTTTGAGAGCAACATTCTGTACGTCGATAAAATTCATACACCTTATGAAAGTGTAGGGCCGAGTCTCTTCAAAGATCCTGCCCTCAAGGGTATTTTTACTCTTCCTCCACCCAACACTGTTAAGGTTAATTTGATCTCTAGGTCTTCTGATCCGTGGATCATTCCTTCACCCGAGAAGATTGATTCATTTGGAGATTCGATGCTGTTAAGTCCGATAGAGATTGATTATTGTGAACTTATTTCGACTTCGGATCCTCCGCCTCTTGATCATGTTCCTTTGGGCATGTCTCTTGACACTTATTCTCAACCCCCTTGGCTCGGTGAATCAAATTTTCCCAATCCCTTAAGAGAGATATTTCCTTCCGATGAGGCCATTGTGGAAACTATGTCTCTTGAGGATCCTCCTTGGGATGATAGTCATCATCGTTCCTCGTTCATGCTTGGCCTTGGGGCCATGTCTACTTGTCTGGAGAGGTTCACTTCTCAAGTTCATTCTCCTCTGCTTCAAATGCATATCCTGACACATGAAGTCTTTGCAGAAGGTAACTTGAGCAACATTACACAGACGATGCCTATTGACATCTCCATTAAACTAGGGGTCGTCGAGAACATCCATATTGGGGTGACTTGTTCTCTTGATGAGATACAGGTCTATACTAGTCTCTTCCACAAGTTTCGTGACGTTTTCACATGGTATTATGAAGAGATGCCAGACATCGATCCAAGTATAGTGGTGCATGAGATTCCTACCTATCCTAGTGTGAAGACTGTTCGCCAGCTTCTTCGTCTTGTGCACCCTAGAAAGGCAGCTACTTAAGGGAGAAGTTGAAAAACTTCTTAAAGATGGTTTTATCTATCCAATTCCCTTGACAGAAGGGGTTTCCAATATTATTCATGTAGATAAGAAATAGGGTACCATTCGTTTCTGCGTTGATTACCATGACATTAACCGTGCTTTCCCTAAGGATAATTATCCTGTGGAAATACTGAGAGGGGGGTGAATCAATATTTCTTTTCAATTGTTAATTTTACCAGTTATATCACTTATATTGGAATAGATACGTTTATTAATTTCTTCTTTACAATAAGTAAGGTACAATAATGATATAGGGCTCCAACCATAGATGAAGACTCCAATATTCTAGGCTCCAGCCTGTATTGTGCCAAGCACCGACTTGGTCTTTCCAAGGCTCCAACCTTGTCAATTTGAGGTACCAACCTCTAGCACTCCAACCATCTCTCTGGTACAGGCTCTGACCTGGTTTCTTGAGGACTCCAATCCTCTAGGGCTCCAACCCTATCTTCCAAGGCACCAACCTTGTCTCTATGAGGCTCCAACCTCTTGGGCTCCAACCCTCAACTTCAGTTTGTCAAAATATGTTTGGTTATTTTTCACAACTCCCAAAGTCTTCTTCAACGAGCCCTGTCACACTTAGTATCCACGTCACATCATCAATGACAAAATTTTCTTCTTAGAATGTGTCACCACTGCTCTTCATCATACCCAAGCGAATTCTCCAAGTCACCTCATGATGTCATCAACATTGCATCATGATATTCAATATTATCTTCAAGACAACTCACCGAAATGTCTTCAATAGTATCTCCAAGGTTAGTCAAGGCTACTTAAAAAGAAGTCTCCAATCTGGGATATTCTTCAATATCACTTCTCAAAGACTCCAAACAAGGTCTTCACAAGTTATTCAGAAGTGTCTTCAATAACCCTTGCCTAAAATATCTCTCCACGAGGATGCTTCAAAATGCTTGCCCAACAAGGTATCTTCACTTGTCCTTTCACTTAGAATTTGCTGCAATCAAGGAGGTAATACTGGATCACAGTCATAGGGAGATCACAATATTCAAGACACTATTATTATGTTTGTTGCACTATACTCCAACATTTTTTGAGATCAAAAGGTGAATCCAAGTTACTGTTTACGATCACAGTAAGTGATGCATCTGACCTGTCACAGTCCGAACTGTTAAAGACAAGGAAATGGGCCAATACTCCCTTGTTGCTGCAACAATGTCTATATCATCAATAGCACTTGTCTACTCTCCAAATGAAACTATAGTCCAATATTCATTTTTCCAAGAAGGAGATGATGCTACAATCCGAGTGATGAGACAACCCTGTAATAAATACTGTGGTGATAAACTGGTCACTGTAATTAATGTCAAGTTTGCAAAGGCTATCGGAGAAAGTTCTGTACCACTGTTTCAAATTATCGTGAGCCACAATCCAAAGTTAAAGGATATACTACACAGGAATTCGAGTTTCAACACATCAGCAATGGATCTGAGCTAACAGGACCGTATACAATTACTTTACATCATAACCAAGCTTCCTGTTTTAGGCACTGTGCTACCACAATCCAAAGTATGAAATACTATCAAGTCTACAAGAGGCACCGAGCTCACAGTCCAAAGAATCTGAACTGCTGTTTGGATGTATTGTATCAATGTACAGTCCGAGGAGAAGATAGCTATCACAAATCTGTCACATGTCCAAGTTTCACTGGGTTAATTCACGACAGTTTCGAGCTATGCATATATGTCCGAGCAACTTCGTTTATCTTCTTCATTTTCCCATACACACTGCTGTTTTTACTTCACCAAGATCTCTCATTCACAACTAGGTGCAAAAACGTGTATATATATACCTTTTTTATGAGTCGAATTGCTATGTATGAAGTAGAGCCGACAATCATATTTTTAGTAGCCGACATATCTTTAGCATATTATTTAAAAAAAATATTTGTCTACCATGTGATGTATGCATTACATCTATCTACCATGTGATGGAAATACATTATATTTGTCTGCCATGTGATGTATGCATTACATCTATCTACCATGTGATGGACATACATTATATTTGTCTACCATGTGAGTGTTATATCTCATCTTGTCTGCCATGCAAAAGACCTTGTCTGCCATTGTATCTCATTTTCTAGTACATGCTACAATTATACATTGTCTGCATGTATAGTCATGTATGTCATGTTTGTTTGCCATTAAACAAAGTCATTTCATGTATATGCTAATGGTAAAGTGAACAGGTATATATTGTTTTCATAGGTGTTTGTGAAATAAGATTTCAGGATTAATGTTTAAGATTTTTTAGCTAGAGTTAATGGGGTCCCACTAGAATCATATGACTTTAATTTCATGTAATGACTTAGGGTAGTCATGTATGTCATGTTTGTTTGCCATTAATAAAACAAGGACATCATAATTATAGGGTTAAATAATGCATAGTGTTAGAGTTTCTAATTAGGAACATGATGTAATCTAGGTAAGGGAGAATTTTAGGATTACAGTGTTTTCATCATATGTAACTAGGGTACAAGGATAAGAGTTAGGTTGAGGGTTTCAAAAAAATTAGGGTAAGGGAATCTTCAACAATGTCATATTGACATCAATGACAAATTTTACCAACAATCTCCCACTTTTTCATTGATGGCAATATTCTTGTCCTTCCAACAATTTCTCCCCCTTTGACATCAACGGAAAATGGGGTGCCCAAGAATTTCCCCTATCAAGATGCTTCTTGATATGCTTCTCCCATCATATTTTCTTCATCAATGATAGTTCTTCATGATTGATATATTTCTCCCCCTATCCTAGTGCTCTTTCTTCTGAAAATGGTTCATGATATACATGTTTTCATTTCTTCATGTGATGAACCAAGTCCCTTGCATGCATAAACCCTTTTAGCTCAAGAAAAATTGTTGCCTTGTAAACAAGTGGAAGAAAAAACCAGTTCATTGGATGAATAAGGGATCATGTTCTTCAATGAAGTTGCTCCCAAGATATGATCTATCAAAGGATGATTGTCCAAGTGTGACTCATCAAGGTTTTCATAGGGCCCATTCATGATAGTCTCTGCAAGAATGGTCAAGAATCACAAGCTCCCCCTAACAGTGTGCATAGTCTTCTTCTTGGCAGAAATTCATCATCAACCCTTGTAATATCATTTTTGCTAAAGATCAAATCAACAACATGTGTTGTTGGCTAGAATTTTTAAGAGACTTCCGGATTCAACTTGTTTCCTTCTCCACACTAGTGTAACTTTTTCCTTTGGCATGGTTGTCATGGTTTTAGGGACCCAAGTCAAGTTACACTCACATGCCATATGTCCAATGTTATGGCAATTGAAGCACTCCATCTTGTTCATGAATGAGTAATCATGACTTCTTTTTGCAAAATTGTTTCTAGAAGATTGACAATGACCATTATATTTGTCTTTGTAATATGCCCTTTTGCCATGTGCCCAAAGTTTGTACAAGAATAGCAATAACCAAGAAATATACTTTGGTACCTCAGAAATGGAGTTTTCCTTGATGTACTTCTGAAGTCTATTTGCCTTGGGATTCTTTGATGATATTCATTGCCTTTTGTATTCTTGACACCATCTGCAAGTCTCCTTGGAGTAGAATTTCTTCCGTTGTTGTCTTGATTCTTCTCCTTGCCTTTGCTGGAACTGGGAGCATCAACATTTCTTTCTAGGTTCCTCACATATTTGTTGTTTGAAGCATTATCATTCTTGCTTGAGGATTCACCTACATAGCCAAGACCTGATTTATCAAGGGGAGACCTTTGATGACTTAGGATGTCATCTAGGGTTTGAGAGCTTTTCAAGTTCTTATTCAACAAGTCAACTTCCTTTTTAAGAAAGACAATTTCTCCTTTCAACTTTTCACAATCTTCATCTTTCATAACTAGTTGCTTCTTCATTTCTTCCATCATCCTTATTGCTTCATGTGCTTCGATTTTAAGGGAGATGATATTTGATTTCATTATGAATAATTTTTCATTCTCCTTTGCTAGACTTCTCTCCATTTCTTCTTTTATTCTTGTAGCTTCACATGTTTCGGCCTTGAGAAGATTGATGTCTGATTTTAGTTTCAAGATTTCTTTATCCTTTTCTTCTAGTTGGCATATCATGGTGTTTCTCTCCTTTTCTGCTTCATTAACTTGTCCTTCTATAAATGCCAAAGTTTCCATCACCTTCTCGGCTCCTTGCGCTTGTTTCCTTTCTTCTTCTAGTTGAGATATAAGAGAGGAGACCTCTTCCTTATATTGACCAATCTCTGCTTCAAGATTGTTCAAGCTCTTAAGTCTTTGTTCAAGGTGGCTTGACAAAGTTTCTTCCCTTTTCTTTGCCTTATCCAATTGATTTTTCATAGATATGACTTCTTCATGATGCTTTCTTTTGTTTTTATGAAATTCCACTTTAAGTTTGGCGAGCTCCTCATCTCTTTCTTGTACTTGAAGCTTGACAAAGTCAACTTCCTTCCTTGTCTTGTCTTGGTTACCATCTTGTGCTTTCTTCTTAAGTTCCTCATTTTCCTTTTTCAAACCGTTAATCTCTTCCATGGATGCCATAAGTTTATTCATGAGATCTTCCTCAAATTCTTCTTTGTTCTCTTCATCTTCTAAGTCTTCTTTAGCCTTGTTGTCATCTCTTTTATCTTCAACTTCCTTGATGGATTCTGGACTTATTTCTTGTTTTCCATCATCTTCTTGACTAGAGATCATTGCCAACACTCCTTTTGAGTGAAGATCATGAAGTTTGTCCCATATGACTTTTGCTGACGAACATTTTTTAAAATTGGCCTTCACAGAATTTTGTAACCCTTTCAAAATTGTCTTCGTTGCTTTTGTATTGTACTCCTTGGATTCTTCGTCCACCATGTCATTAGTTATCACTGATTTCCAAACTTCAATTCCTTGAGTATTCAAGAAATTCCTCATTCTTGCCTCCCATATATAAAAATTCAATTGAAAAATGGAGCCTTCGCAAATTGATTGACTTCAATTTCGATGGTTGAGGAAGACACATATTTAGGAGGAATGGAGACTTTATTCCTTGGCTTTGCCATTTGTGTTGTAACGATCAATATTTAAGCTGTTAGGCTTTGAATGAAGGTACTGGCTCTGAAGCCAATTGTTGGAAATACTGAGAGGGGGGTGAATCAATATTTCTTTTGAATTGTTAATTTTACCAGTTAGATCACTTATATTTAGAACACAAAATGAACGATGATGGAATAGATACGTTTATTAATTTCTTCTTTACAATAAGTAAAGTACAATAATGATATAGGTCTCCAACCCTAGATTAAGACTCCAATCCTCCAGGCTCCAACCTATACTGTGCCAAGCACCGACTTGGTCTTAACAAGGCTCCAACCTTGTCAATTTGAGGCACCAAACTTTAGGGCTCCAACCCTCTCTTTGGTACAGGCTCTGACCTGGTTTCTTCAGGACTCCTCTAGGGCTCCAACCCTATCTTCCAAGGCACCAACCTTGTCTCTATGAGGCTCCAACCTCTTGGGCTCCAACCCTCAACTTTAGTTCGTCAAAATATGTTTGGTTATTATTCATGGCTCCCAAAGTATTCTTCATGAGCCCTGTCACACTTAGTATCCACGTCACATCATCAATGACAACCTTTTCTTCTTAGAAGGTGTCACCACTGCTCTTCATCGTACCCAAGTGAATTCTCCAAGTCACCTCATTATGTCATCAAAATTGCATCATGATCTTCAATATTATCTTCAAGACAACTCACCGAAATGTCTTCAATAGTATCTCCAAGGTCAGTCAAGGCTACTTAACAAGAAGTATCCAATATGGGATCTTCTTCAATATCACTTCTCAAAGACTCCAAACAAGGTCTTCACAAGTTATTCAGAAGTGTCTTCAATAACCTTGCCTAAAATATCTCTCCACGAGGATGCTTCAAAAACTTCACTGTCTAATAGTGGTCTTCACAATGCTTGCCCAACAAGGTATCTTCACTTGGCCTTTCACTTAGAATTTGCTGCAATCAAGGAGGTAATACTGTATCACAGTCACAGGGAGATCACAATCTTCAAGCCACTATTATTATGTTTGTTGCACTATACTCCACCATTGTCTGAGATCAAAAGGTGAATCTGAGTTATTGTTTACGATCACAGTAAGTGATGCATATGACCTGTAGCAAAACTCAATCCATGTCACAGTCCAAACTATTAAAGACAAGGAAATGGGCCAATACTCCTTTGTTGTTGCACCAATGTATATATTAGCAATAACACTTGTCTACTCTCCAAATGACACTACAGTCCAATCTTCATTTTTCCAAGAAGGAGATGATGCTACAATCTGAGTGATGAGACAACCCTGTAATAAATACTGTGGTGATAAGACTGGTCACTGTAATGAATGTCGAGTTTGGAGAGGCTGTTCGAGAAATTTCTGTACCGCTGTTTCAATTTATCGTGAGACACAATACGAATTTAAAGGATATACTACACAAGAATTCGAGTTTCAACACATCAGCAATGGATTTGAGCTAACAGGACCGTATACAACTACTTTACATCATAACCGAGCTTCCTGTTTTAGGCACTATGCTACCACAGTCCAAAGTCTGAAATAATGTCAAGTCTACAAGAGGCACCGAGCTCACAGTCCAAAGAATCCAAACTTCTATTTGGATGTGTTGTATCAATGTACAGTCTGAGGAGAAGATAGCTATCAAAAATCTGTCACATGTCCAAGTTTCACTAGGTTAATTCACGACATTTTCGAGCTATGCATATATGTCCGAGCAACTTCGTTTATCTTCTTTGTTTTCCCATATATGCTGCTATTTTTACTTCACCAAGATCTCTCATTCACAACTAGGTGCACAAAATTGTATATATATACCTTTTTTATGAGTCGAATTTCTATGTATGAAGGAGAGCCAACAATCATATTTTTAGTAGCCGACATATCTTTAGCATATTATTTAAAAAAATATTTGTTTGCCATGTGATGTATGCATTACATCTATCTACCATGTGATGGACATACATTATATTTGTCTGCCATGTGATGTATGCATTACATCTATCTACCATGTGATGGACATAAATTATATTTGTCTGCCATGCGAGTATTATATCTCATCTTGTCTGCCATGCAAAAGACCTTGTCTGCCATTGTATCTCATTTTCCAGTACATGCTACAATTATGCATTGTCTGCGATGTGTAGTCATGTATGTCATGTTTGTTTTCCATTAAACAAAGTCATTTCATGTATATGCTAATGTTAAAGTGAACATGTATATATTTTTTTTGTAGGTGTTTGGGAAATAAGATTTCAGGATTAATGTTTAAGATTTTATAGCTAGATTTAATGGGGTCCCACTAGAATCATATGATTTGAATTTCATGTAATGACTTAGGGTAGTCATGTATGTCATGTTTGTTTGCCATTAATAAAACAAGGACATCATAATTATAGGGTTAAATAATGCATAGTGTTAGAGTTTATAATTAAGAACATGATGTAATCTAGGTAACTAGGGTATAAGGATAAGAGTTAGGTTGAGGGTTTCAAAAAAATTAGGGTAAGGGAGTCTTCAACAATGTCATATTGACATCAATGACAAATTTTACCACCACTCCTTTTATTGATCAAATCATTGATGACTGTGTTGGGAGTGAGATTTTTTTCCCTTATGGACGGGTTTTTTGGGTACAACCAGATTAATATTCTTTTGAATGATCAACATAAGACCGCCTTTATCTGTCCTTGGGGTAATTTCTCCTATAAAAAGCTCCATTTCAGTCTTAAAAATGGTGGGGCTACATTTCAATGGGAAATTTCATATGCTTTCCATGATATCAAGCACATTGTTCAACCTTATTTGGATGACCTTCTGGCTCATTCGGATAAGCGTAAAGACCATCCTGATCATCTCTGTCAGATTTTTCTTCGCTATCGATGCTATAACATCTGACTCAATCCACATAAGTGCGTCTTCTGTGTTGACTCTAGTAGACTCTTAGGGTTTATCATTTCCAAAGACATAATTCATCTCGATCCACTCAAAGTTGAAGCTATTTTTAATCTCCCCTCTCCTTCCTCCTTACATCAGCTACAGAGTTTGCAGGGAAAAGTTTACTTCCTACATCGTTTTATACCTAATTATGCCGAAGTGGCCAAAGGATTTACGCGATTAGTGAATCAAGGCATCCTGTTCCTCTAGGATGAGATCGCCCAAAAATCCTTCGATGCAATAAAGACGTTGCTGGTCAATGCTCCTTTATTGTGTCCTCAAAGTTATCATCGTGATTACTCCCTCTATTTGACTGCTGCATTTAGCACGATTTCCATGGTTTTGGTACAAGACGATCATGATAGTGACGAGCATGTCATTTACTATCTGCCTCATAACCTTCTCGATACTGAGACGCGTTATGCCCATGTCGAGAAGTTTGCATTGGTTGCCATTCAAGCTATTCAACTTTTTTGTCACTATAATATGTTGAGCACAATGATTGTGATTTCTGATTGCAACCCTATGACTTACATATTGACTCGTCAATTACTGGGGGGAAAATAATCAAACTAGATTGTCATCCTCCAAGAGTTCGATTTGGAGTTCATTACCACCAAGTCGAAGAAGTCATTAGTCTTCACTGATTTGATCTGCTCTCTGCCTTTTGATTCTGCTCCATCTGGTTCCGAGGAACACATTCTGGATGACACGATTTTTCTGATTAGCACCCTCGATCCTTGGTACAGTGATATCATCATATATCTTCAGACTTCCACCTTTCGATCTGAGTTGACGAAGTATGCTCTTCGATGCATCCGTCATCAATCGCAACCCTATCGCATAGTCGGAGATACACTCTATCGCATTGGATTTGATTCCATTATCTGCTGGTGTTTGACTCTCAAGGAGGCTAAAAAGGTCCTGAATGATTGTCACAGTGGCGCTTGTGGCGGTCACATGTCTGGGTATGCTACTGTACAAAATATTCTTCGTGCTGGGTATTTCTGGCCCACCATCTTTAAATACTGCATTGTTACTGTCCGTAAATGCCATGATTTCCAGATCTATCAACGCAAGATGCATGTGCCACCTTCCCATCTTCACCCTGCCATTACTGTTGGTCCCTTTGTGAAGTGGGGCATCGATTTTATGATGTGTAACCCTCACTCAGCCGGGGGGCATGCTTATATCATCGTAGCCGTAGACTACTTCACCAAATGGGTCGAAGAAATGCCTACACTTATGGCTGACGGTAAGACAACAACACAGTTTCTATTCAATCATGTCATTTCTAGGTTTGGTGTCCCTCAAGCCATTGTTACCAATCATGGTTCCCATTTTTGACATTACATGGTGGCTGAGTTGACTTCTAAGTTGGGTCTGTGCCACGACAACTCAACATCGTACTACCCTCAGGCCAATGGCCAAGTTGAAGCCGAGAATAAATTTCGTCACTATGCTTCAACGCACGATTGGGATGTACAAATAAAACTGGCATCTCATGTTGTTTTCAACTCTCTGGGCTTACCGAACCTTAGTGAAGGATGCGACTAGATTCACTCCATTCTAGCTTGTCTATGGTATGGAATCTACCCTTCCGATTGAATGTGAAATACCTTCACTCAAGCTAGCTGTTGAATTGCTACCAAATACTTTTCTAGAAGAAGAGTGTCTTCTATATTTAGAGAGGCTAGATGAAACTCGCCCCTTTACTGCTCTGGTCATAGAAGCACAAAAAAAGTGGGTCAAAGCTCATTTTGACCAGTCAGTTTCCCCTCGTTCCTTTATATATGGAGACCTCGTCCTCCGATATGACCAAGCTCATGATAATATGGGGGCAGGAAAATTTCAACCCATGTGGCATGGGCCCTACATTGTTAAACACGTTTTACAGAATGGTGCTTATGAGATTATTGATTATGAAGGTCATCCTCTAGATCATCCCAGAAATGGGCTGTATCTTAAAAATTACTATGCATGAGTCATTCGTGCATGTTTATTTGTACATAGGTGTTTTTTAATTTTTGTACATTTTTGGCTTGGTTTTCTTTGCGAGTGTTTCCCTTCTTATTAGATCGTTACTTATTGTGCATATGTCTATTAACCCTTGTTGGAAATATTGTCATTGGTGGCAAAGGTGGCAGCACTCAGGCAAAAGAGGCAGCGCTGAAGCAAAGGAAGGCAAAAGAGGCACAGCGAAAGAAATAGAGGCAGCAAGAAGAAAGTCAAAATGTAACAGTCATAGAAGCACAGTGAAGAACCGTTATCGGAAGATAGAGACAGAGGCAGAGTGACAAGAAGCAGAGACAGAGGCAGAGAGCAGTTACAAAATTCCGGGAATCGCACACTCCAGCGAGCATTATACATATAATATAACACGAATCTTATTCCGGGAATCGCAGACTCTAGCCGGGCGTTACACATATAATACAGAACCATATTCCGGGAATCGCACTCTCCAACCGGCGGAGCACATATAATATATAAACCATATTCTGGGAATCGCTTAACCCTTTGGAAAAGTATACATATATGTCTGTTATATTATGGAGCGCACAAAACGAAGTTTTAGATGGTGGGACCTCTCCCCAATCGCAATCGGAGATCGCAAGGGCAGCGGAACATCGCAACAGAAAGTTGCGATTGCGATCAAAGGATGGACCCGATCGAGTTATATGCCACAGTTTATGAGCTAATCGCATCCGAGTTCCCAATCGCAATCGGAACTTTCCGATTGATCGCAAGTCTTTTGTTGTATGCTCCGATCAAAGGCCGGACCCGATCGAGTTATATGCCACAGTTTATGAGCTAATCGCATCCGAGTTCCCAATCGCAATCGGAACTTTCCGATTGATCGCAAGTCTTTTGTTATATGCTCCAATCAAAGGCCGGACCCGATCGAGTTATATGCCACAGTTTATGAGCTAATCGCATCCGAGTTCCCAATCGCAATCGGAACTTTCCGATTGATCGCAAGTCTTTTGTAATATGCTCCGATCAAGTGGCGGACCCGATGGCGATTATACGATGGAATTAATTGGTTCAATCACGTCCGGAATCTTAATCGCAATCGGAACTCTCCGATTGATCGCACGACTTTGTAATATGTTGCGATTGAAGTGGCGGACCTGATCCTGTTATATGCGGGAGTTAATATGTGCAAATCGCATCCGTGTTCTGATCGCAATCGGAACTTTTCTATAATGCGCCCCGATTGCATGTGTTCAAAGTTCGGACCCGATTGCGATATGAGCCATGTTTTATGTGGTCATCGCGTCCGTTTGATCAATCGCAATCGCAAGTTTTCGTTTGACACCACCGATCCGCCAACGGAGATGTGGGGCCTGACCCTTTCATGTATTAGTGGTTGTGATTCGACTTATTGGATTATAATATAAGACCAAAGGCTTAAGGTGGAGGGCGATTGCTTATATATAAAAGGATTGTTGTTAGATATATAAAACACGGTTGCAGTTGTATTAAAATATGTCACATGGGCTGTGAACCCACGGGCCTCGGCCTAATGGGAGGGCGATTATAAATATACAATGGCTGTGATATATGTCCGTTCCGTTTGCGGAATGTTCCACATCAACAAGACACTTGCTGCAAGTCAGCAGTCACGCATTTTTCTAAGAGGCACTGATATAAAAGCACTATTACACGTATGCAGCAAATACACTACAGCAGAGGACAGAAAAGCATACAGAGCAGAAAAGAGTCAAAACACAGTCACAGAAAAGACAAATGCGCAGCAAATCAAGAGACAAAATAAGTGAGCTGGAATTCATATTGTAATTCGAATGTAAATGTTTTAATTGTTTTTATTGTTTGTGATGCATTGGCAAGTCTCCGAGAGAAAACAAACTCCCACTATAATGTTAAAATTGACACCTACAGTTATAATTTCTGAGTAAGCTGATAAAAGGAGTGAGAAGGCAGAAGGCAAAGAGACATGACTTTCCATTTCGAATTCCAAGCAGAATACAAACAGTCATGTGAGGAAATATATAAATAATATCATCTTGATATTCAAAAAAAGGAGTGTGAGAGAGAGAAAATGAAGAGAAGGCAGAATATAGAAGTGTGAGGCAGAGAAGATTAAGAAAAGCAGAACAGAAGGAGAAGCTACAAAACAGGGCTGATATCTAAGGTAAATCACCAAACTTTCAGTTTGATAAATTGAGGAAGTTGGAGCTTCCCTATCAAGTTGTAGCTTGATAGATGTCAGTTGTAGCTGACTGAGGTAGGAGCCTCCTGTAGGTTGGTGCCTGCAGAAAACAGTGGTGAGAGGGAGTTGGAGCTTGCCTTTGCATCACAGCAATAATAAGATGTGGTTTTCTCCCTTTATGGGTTTCCACTTATATCTGGTGTCTCTGTGCATGATATTTATGTATTGATCTGATATGTAGCATTTGCTTAATACCTGCTGCTCTCATATTAAGTCTACTGCTCTATTAAACTAATACTTTCTGATTACATTCTAAAATTACTCTCACATCAAATAGAGTTTGAAATGAAGGTGTAAATAAGTTTAATGAAAAGTTTAAGAGATCAGGAATGTATTAAACTGATTCACCCCCCCCCTCTCAGTTTAATTAGAGGTTCAACACCCCTTACGTCGGTTTCGCGGATGGTGCTTCCTGCAGTACCCAGAACCTATCTTCAGCAGACTGGGTGATTTATGATCTTGCTGGTGAGTTGATAGACCTTCAAGGTATCTCTCTAGGAATAACCACAAACAATGTCACCGAATATAGTGCTGTTATTGAACTATTAACTGAGGCTATTACTCTCAACATTCATGCATTGCTTGTTAACCTAGACTCGCAGCTTGTTGTTCTTCAACTTAATGGGCATTATTCTGTTAGAAACCCTCACATATTAAGGTTGTATTTGCATGTTAATTTACTAGAAATACATTTTGATTACATTACATATCAACCTATTCCTAGACGAATGAATGCGTTAAATGATACAATAGCTAATATGGTATTAGATAGACATTTGCATAATTTGTAAAAAATCATCATCACGTGACAAGATCCATACAAGAAAATATATGTATATATATATATATATATATATATATATATATATATATATATCGAATGTTTTCATCCATGTGCATCATAAGTTCAAAAAATATGTATGTTTGGTTACATCCCGAGACATCATGTCTCTCAAAAAATACGTGGAAATAAAAGCCTAAGTGTCTAGTCGGCGTGACGCTCATGATAGCACGTCACTACCCGTACAAGCCACCTCAAAAAGCGGTGAACACGGCTTGACACCCTTGTAGTGTGTCTTTGGTACACGCGAGGAACATCATCGAATCACACATAGTCCAGAATCCCATGGGAGATTCCCTCCAAGTTGCATATGATTTCCTCCTGCTCACCTCCCTCACCATGAGGGGCCACATAAAAGTCACGAGGAATCCTTCGTGCTATTGGCGACATGCCTGCAAGTATTTCCAGGCCAAAATCTGCAATTACATGGATTAATGTCAGAACATGCATAACAAAAAAATCATAATACTGATCAAAATAAAAATGAGTCTTACCCAATACTTCATCCCAATCCTCTCCTTCTGTGAGGGAGATTTGCATCACCGGTGAAATTCGTGCTAGAGTAGGGCAAGTCCTCCATGAAAATAAATTGTGGGCAGAGCCACTCAAAGAACTCTAGTCTCTAGGACATCTATTGACTGCCCCCTGACCTTGGCATCAAAGCTGCCCAATGGACCATCTGTGGCTCTTGGGCTAGTGGTGTCAGAACTATCACCTCCTGATGTTGAAATATTGGTAACTGTTCCAAGATGAAAGGTACCAATATGGACCCGTAGCCGAACTGCTTCAACTTGTTGTTCTTGCATTTTGTCAGTTGGTGTTTCATGTTGATTATTACTACCTCTGCCCAGTTGTAGAGGGTCGGTGCCATGCAATCTATAGCAAGAAGTAGCTGTGTTTTTGTGGCCTCGTGCGGAGCTTGCCATCCAGCAGCTTGCGTGATGGTGTGCAACACTACCTTTAGTGCCAAATTCGGAATAGTTTGGATATCCACCTTTCCGCTTTTGGACCCTTTCCTTGCCCTTGGGCACACTTTTCCGATAACCATACTCATGTTTTACATTGTGGGCCGAGTACCAGTCAGCATTGGTACTGCCCCCCTTCGCGACAATCCGGCTATGAAGTAAATATTTGAGACCTCAATCTCAAGTTACCGATTGTGAATAATAAATTTTTCCTGATCAATGTCCCAGACACTGATCACGTACTGCAATAACTCCGGTTGAGCTCTGAGACATGGTGCTATAAATAATTTCTTGAGCCTGCAATCTCTAAGAGCTTCCATGCATCTAACATTGCCCATGGCTTCCTCATTTTCTTCAATATGCTCTCGTTCTTTCGATTCAATCACCATTTTGTCCTTTCACACCTGCAAAAACATCCATATGATTATCATTAGCCAAATAAAATGCTTTTTAAATGGTTAAATTGGGCTTACTTGTTTGAATTTTCAAGCTAAAATGGTCATCGCGGTTGGCACACCCCCGTTTAATTTTTAGGCCTGTTGGCGCGAGTCTGTGCCCAATACCCGTGTCGACCACCGCGCCATAAATTTTACAAAATCCCCCCATAAATATAAAAAAATGGGTTGCAGGTAATGAAAATGCTATCAAAATGCAGGGAAAGATGTGAGTTATTATCCAGAACAGACAAATTCACGATTGCCCCTCTGGATTGCCCGCTGTCAGCTCCGCAAAATCACAGTGAAAAAGGGTAACAAATTTCTCACAAGAGGTAAAAGTGAAAAGTAATTAATTTTTCACCATTTTTCGCATTTTATAACTTTTCAGAACCCTAATTAGGTTTCAAAGCATATTTTTCGATTATTTTGCTATTTTATTTTCGGAAAATAGGTTTTACGTGCATCTCTTGTGCAGCGATAGGTCCTCAACGTGACGACGATGAAGTAACGAGTTGTATTTTATACTTTTTCGAACTCGGTAAAAACATGAAAAAGTCACTGTTAGAGTCATCGTTAAGCTCTTTTTTGACTCTTAAAAATTGAAAAGATTGCCAAGACTCTTGTCGTTTTGAACTCGTTAAATGGCTGCGAAACGATATCTACCCAGTATATGTTTACCCCTTTTTCGGGCTAGGATAGATTATTTACGAAAAAGGAATACCTTAGCCTATCGCGACTAAGAGGTTATCTCAGACATATTTTTCTACCTTTTCGAATCTGTGAGACTAAATATGAAAGGGACTGCTGGACTTTTATTTTCCACTTATTTTCAAACTCTCTAAACATGAAAAGATGTCGAGTTCTTACTTTTTCAGACTCGTTAAAACCTAAATGACATTAGAAACTGTCACCATGACATAACCAAGTTCCTCCTTCCTAGGGCTCGTAAAATGTAATAGGATGGATTTTTCCGAAGGACAAACTTACATGACAAGCATACGCTATCCCCTTCAAGATTGTTTTCCAAAAATAATTGGGGTACTTTCTAGCAATGGTGGGGGAAAACGCAACCAGTTCTTAGTTGTGTTGGAAGTATGTTGCTCTTGAACATGACACTCATCTGCATTCGTGTCGGGTTGGGGACATCTCGTTTCATCATTTTTTTCCTCCATGGGTTTGGGTAATCTGTTTTGACCGCACAAATTCTTCTCTTTGCCACGTCGCCATGACCTTAGGTCCCTTGATGTCAAATACTGCCAAATCCGGAGTTGTGTCGCTAATATGTTCAAGAGAAGTTTCTGTTTGCAGTTTTCAACCTCCCTCTGATCCTCTTTTTGGTCCTGATTCACTATCATCATATTCCTCCATCTCATGTCGATGATGGGGGAAAAATTATGGCCCTCCTTCGACCAGATCACTTCCTGTTGACTTTAGCTCATTATCGAGGAAGTTGATATAGAGACTCCCTTCCGGTACCTTGGAACTTGCATGCATCAATGGCAAGTTCTTTGCATTCGATGATAGGTCCTCATCATTGGCCTTCGATCGAGTGATTCTGCGGGTGTTCGACGCCAGATCACTTTTCACATTCCGTGGATTGTACTAGTTGTACCTTGAGAGCCATTTTCATTATTGGTGGTTTCTCTTGTGCATGTTAAAAACTTACATCATTGGCTGGTAATCAGATGACTTTCTTGCATGTTTGACTTCAGCTCACATATTCGCATGCTTGAATTTGTACTTGTTCAGGTCGAGATGGAGCACAAGACCCTGGGTTTTGTTTGATAAGATACAGGCTATGGGATATTTTGGTTTATCTTGACTATATGCATGACTCTTTTTATTGGATGACTGAGACCATACCTGAGTATATTTATTGATCCTTACTACTAGATGGCTGCATCCATACCTCGAATCTTATTTAAATATGTACTCTATTATGGATGGCTGCCCCCATGCCACACGTTCATGTATCAGAGATATAAATTGTATTTGTACTCGCAGGTCTTTCGACGACGATGTTTGGTATGAACGCGTTCTCGTAAAACATTTCACTCCTCCCTCTCTCTCGAACCTCATGCTTTAGGGGGCATCTGTTGCACAAAATTTTGTCACCGTCCCTGCAATACCCATCCCGCACATTGAAGGACCATTTCTGTGACTTGCATGCAATGTCATGCCTTGGAAAAAGTGTCATTCCATCCCTTGCCATGAGAAGAACATTTTCTCTGTTGACTATTCTTGGAACAGATCATCAAAAACACATGATTTTGAGTCAGCGCTGGCAAGAAGTTATGGCCTTGTGTCGATAGAGAAATTAAAATTGGGCCCCACGCCCATTGGCACTCTGTCTTAGTGGATTGTTGTTACACAACATTTTGTCACTGTCCGTGCAATCCCCAACTCGCACATTGAAGGGTCGATTTTGTGACCAATATGCAGTGTCATGCTTTGCAAATACCATCCTTGCATCCCTTTTGATGAAAGCAACATTCTTCTTGTTGACATTTCCCTAAGTAGAGCTGTGAAAATCCCTATTTTTTCCTTGGCACGATTAGCCCGTTACATCCTCGTGCCGACCAGGAAATTTAACACTAAGCTCACGCAACTTGGCACTCTGTGCCAGTTAGACACCCATGCCAAGCTATTTATGGAATGTTTTTTAAAAATATAGGCGGAGGTTCCATTCCAACCACCTCGGGGATGAGTCATTGGGAGTGGTTGAACTGAAACAACCACAGAATCCTTCCTTTAGTTAGTAGTTTCCACCTCCCTTGGAACTCTCCTAAAGGATAGGACTCCCTCCCACCTTTGTAGGGATCCCAACCTCCTATTTTCACTCTATATAAGAAACTATCTCCTTTAGTAGAAGCTAGCTGAACAAATTATAGCGGAACGATTGAATAGAAGAACTAGGAGAGTTATACTATAGCTAAGTTGCTAGAGGAGATAGAATAAGAAATATTGTGTTGAGAAATCTCGAGTCGATGAATTATAAGAGAGCTTGAGTCCAAATTCCCTGACTGACAGTTGAGACATGTTTTTTCTGAATCCCGGTGGAGGATATCATGACGTCAAAGCATCGGTTGTACTCTTCCTTCTACTCATTAATATACATGACTACTGTTTGGTTCCACTATTGTGTTATGATGTTTATTTGATGCGATATTTTTAGCCCTCTTTGACTGGCTAATAGTTGAGTGAAACTATTCTGTCATATGTTGTTCTTATTCTTTGTCCTATGTGCAGGTATCTGAGCGTGACAGCAAATGGATCGTGACTTGCCAAGGCAGGAGTGAGAGACCACTACTCTTTTTGCAACATCGACAGCGTTGGATTCAAGGTAGTTCAATCTACCATGTATTTTGTTCATTCATTAACTAGGAACCAAGACTTTAGTGTGTCATTTTGTTACTAGACCCACCCTAGGGCTAGAGGGATCGTCTCTATCCGTAGAGAGGATTTACCTTCATAAGAACTGCTCGCGTCGAGCTGTTTATGGAATTTTTTTAAAGATAGAAGTGAAGTTTCCATTTCCAACTACTTCGTGAGTAGAGTCAGCATGAGTTGTTCGACTGAATAATGCCGAACATCTTCCTTTGGCTTCTTGTTTCATACTTTTGAGAAACCTCCCAAAGGATAAGGCCTACCTTCCACCATTTGAGGGATCCCAACCTCCTCCTCCTCTCCTATAAATACATCTCTCTCACATAGATGAAGCTAGATGAACATTTTGTATAATAGTTGAAATATTCTGAATAAGTTGGTGTGACATAGAGCAAAGAGAGACCCCTTGTCGAGAGAGAGACTAGGTTGATTGCCTCGCCAAGTCCAATTCCCCGACGAATGCTTGAGATGCGTTGGACTGAACCTGCTGAAGGAGGCTGCCACATCAAGGCTCATTTGGCTGTAATATATTTCTTTCTCTTAATTAATACATGACTGATTTTTTGGTTCCCATCTTGCGTTTGATATGATTAGTCTTGTGAAATAAATTTAATTCTCCTTGACCAATTGGATAGTTATAGATGAAAATATTGTTTTGTATGCTGCTATCGTTCTCTGATCCTTGTGCAGGCACTTGAGTACCACCACTGAAGGACCGCAACGTGTCAGGACGAAGATCAAGAGACTACTGCCATGGCTACAAAAACTGTGTTGGAACAAAGGTAGGACATATATCCCGACTCAGTTTCATTCATCAACTAGGAATCGATGCATTAGCATGTCCTCTTGCTGCTAGACCCACCCTAGGGCTAGAGGGATCGCCTTTGTCCACAGAGGGGATTTAAATACATAAGAAGCCTCATTGTAACATAGTTCAGAGGCATGTAGCCACCACATATCTTCTAAGAGATAAGCTACCATCACTCGAGCTAGATTATTTCCATTTTTCTTGTAAGCTCATTTCAGTTCTTTGATATTAATGAAATGAAGATTTATTTCCGGTGCATCTCTGTGTTTATGTTTATATCGATATTTTTTTTCATTCCTACATAAGTCTGGATTAGTGGCATCAAAGTGGTCTCCTCTTTCTCTATTTTTCTTTTCAAGTCCCCAATAATTTTAGGGTATAAGGACTTAGGGCTTGAACTGGTTGAACCTTTGCAAGAACAACCTCAAAAACCCTGACGGTCTCCCATGGGGGAAGAAAAGAAAGATGAGGGAGCAAGAAATCCTTTCAAAATATTGCTCGAGGAAGCCCTCGAGTGACAAAGGAATGCGATGATGGTTAAATTTTCATAGGTCCTGTGGTGGATACCCACACACGACACATCTTCATTGAACAACCACTCTGGAGGTGCCACTCCCTTTTAGTTACAAGTCAACTTTGACATTCCCATATTTGAAGGCAAGATAGATGTAGACACCGTAGATAGATGGTTAAATATGTTGGAAGGGTATTTTTCGGTTCATAACTTTTCCAATTGGGAAAAGTTACCTTTGCACTCCTCAAAGCCGCCCCCCATGTCAAGGGCTGGTGGGAAACCTGCTGTGAATAGTGTGACGCGAGAGAACCCTCACTGTTTTCAGCCACACCCACTTGGAATTCTTTCTGATATCCCATCAAGGAACAATATTACCCCATTGGGAACTATGAGGACAAGTACATACAATGGACGACATTGTGGTAAAAAGGGGGCCACGATGTGCATGATATGGCGAATCTTTTCCATGCCCTGTGTACAAGGTTTGGTATCAAATATTTAGAAAAACATTTGGTGCTCAAGCACCGCAGTTGTGCACATAAAAACATTCAGGAGGAAATGGAGGTCCTAGACATCTCCTTTCTTGGTGAAACATACAACTAAACTACCAATATTGAGAATAAATTTAAATAGAATAAGGGAGACTTTGGATCTGCAAACCCGAAGTAAGGGAAAGGTACCCAAAAACCACAGAAAAAGGGACAAATCCAAGGAGGGGTGACCCAAGACAACCCGTCGAAGTTGCAAGAAAATAAAAACACCACAAATAAAAATAAGGAAATGGGGAAATGGTGTGAGATCCATAAGAGACCCACTCACAAAACATGTGAGTGTCGAGCCAAGTGGTTGCTGGTGGCGGAGTTGAAGGTTTCCAAATTAAATTCATGTTCTGATTCTGAGTCAAAACCCAAAAAGTGGAGTGAAAAGGGGAAACAAATTATTTATGTGGATCCCAATTCCACTGTTGCCACAACCGAGATCCACAATATTGAGCCCGAAGATCTAGAGGAGGGGGAGCGACCCTTCCACTCAGAAATGTGGGTGAAGGTTTCTCTGCTGCAGTTCATTGTTCAATGTGGGAGCCAAAAGAACCTCATATTAGAAGAGGTCATGAAGCAGTTGTCCTACCGACCAAACCACACCTGCAACTGTACACCATCGAGTGGCTTTACCAAGGAATATATCTCCGCGTCATCCAATTACGTCACCTTCATTACAACATCATGCCTTTCATAGATGAGGTATTGTTTGATGTTGCTCCCTATTGAAGTTTGCGATGTATTATTAGGACAACCATACTTGTGAAGCTTCATGCTATGTATGAGTCGAGGTATCACACTGTTATTATTTATTTGGGTAGTAATTTATATAGGTAACCATAGGTAGCACCACCTACCACCATCTCTTTGATCTCTATGAAGAAATGCAGTAATATCATTTCCCAGACTAGGAAATTTTTATTCCCTATGATTCGCCCTCAGGGTAAGAAGAAGACTATGGACACATCCACAGCCTCAAGACATGGCTCCTCTGCATGGAAGCAGCAGATGGACAAGGTCATGAAGGATTACAGTGACATATTCACCTCACCCATAGGGGTAGCCCTGAACTCTCAGGTCAAGAACTCCATCGATCTAACCCCAGGTGGACCACTACCCAACAGACCAATCTATCGACGCTCTATTCTAGAGAGCGATGAAATTGAGAGGAAGATTCAAGAGTTTTTACAAAAAGGGAACTTCAACCCAAGTTCATCACCTCGTGGGATCCTGATCGTGTTGGTACAAAAGAAAGATGACATATAGAGACTTTTTATTGACTATCGAGCGTTGAATAAGATCACTGTCCGGAATAGGTATCTAATCCTGCAGATTGATTAAATTTTGGACCAACTCAAGGGGGCCAAATATTTCAACAAGATTTATTTTAAGTTTTATTACCACAAGGTACCAATCGAACCCTATGATGTGTGGAAGACTACCATCGAATCCATGGAGGGCCTTTTCAAATGGCTAGTCATGCCTGTTAGGTTGACGAATGCTCCCGCAACCTTCATGAGGCTGATAGACGAAATCTTGCAACCCTTCACCAACTCATTTGTGGTAGTGTATTTGGATGAAATCTTGATATGCATCCAAAGTTGGGAAGAGAAATTACACTATATACAACAGGTACTCCAAACCCTACAACAATACAAGTTGTGTGCCAATCTGGAGAAATGTACTTTTGGTATGACCCAGGTTCAATATGTAGGGTACATAATTGATGAGCATAGTGTGCATGTGAACCTAGCCAAGATACAAGTTATTTGAGATTGGAAAACCCCAACCACTCTGTTATCACTCCAATAATTCTTAAAGTTGTGAGATTTTTAGTTTAAATAATATTAGAGGTAACCACAAACCTAGTTTTAAGCCTTAGGATCTAGCCTTCCTAATGCTTAGAGAGGGCTCTCTCTATATGATTTAACTTTGTTGTTTGTATTTGCTTTTAGGATAGTTATGTAGGGTAAATTGGTTTTGGATTTTGATTTGATTTGGTGGTGAAATCACTTACTCAGATGGATAGATGTAGGTATGTATTCCATTGGGCTAATGGAGTCAATGTGTTAAGCAGTCAAATCATGATCAAGTTCTAAAGGGAAATGTTTATAGGGCAGGATAACTGAGTTACTTTAGATCTTCAAGGCTGATGGTGAAAATGGTTTTAATCAGGGTAAAAGAGAAATTAAGGGTTCTTAAATTTGGATTATGAGTGAAAAGGCAGAGGTTAATCGAAACTAGGGAGAAATTAAGGGTTCTCTAATCTAGATATCAGTGGAAAACATATAAATGATAATCAGTCAAAACAGAGTGCTTTTAACATATTCTGAAATAAAAATTCCCGATTTATCATTTAGATTTAGAAACACATTCAAGTATTGATGAAAAACATAAGAAATTGACAAAGAAACAAGTGAAAATACTTCATTGTAGTAGCCCAACACATGAATCCAGTAATATGATGCTTTATTGCTTTAAATCTAGTCTGCTGACTTGAAATTGGTACAATAACCCTCAGGTTCAGAATAGTACAACTATATAAATGTTCAGAAATTCATCCACACTCAATACTTCCAAATGAGAAGTATTTATACAAAAACTCATACAAAATATCCTAGAATAAACTTAGGAATTATTCATGGAAAAGAAATATCTTCATGCAAGAAGATAGTGACAAATTTCTAACTAATGCTAACTGTCCCTTTTTTATTGAAATAAATGGTTTGCTATCTTGATTTTGTTACTTATTTCTCTCTTTGCTATTCAATGAAGCTGCAGCTGGATAGTGAGGTGTCTTTCACGCTGGTAGTTTCATCTCTGCTTTGTAATTTATTCTTTTGAATTTTAAAATTTTACTTTGAACTGATATTTTTTCACCTGATATTCTTTCATTTGATACTCTTTATCCTGATACTCTTTCACTGAAAAATTGTAAATGCTGATGTAAAAACAACAAGCTCTGTTTTACTATTTGGTACTTACTGCAATCTAATTTCATAATAAATCAGACAATTTGTCCCAAAGATCAGCCTCTGGCAGTTTTATCTTCATCATCCTCTTGAAATTCTCATAAGCTTCAGTATACTTTGAGAATGTTGGCTTGTTTACAAATATGTGTTTTACCTCATGCTGTAATTAAAACAAATTCTCAAAATTCTTGTAGAGCACCTTCCCTGTTGGGTTTCCCTGTAAGGCTGAATTTTTCACTTGCTCTTTGGAAAACTCTCTTATCTTTTTATCATAATCATCCTGCTTCATTAACTTGTCATTAATAACTAGAGGATTGGGACGGCCTTTTTGCCTTAGAACATCAAATTTGATCATGAATCTTGTGACAACAACCTCCATGTTATGGCATTTCTCTTCTGACTGTATCATCAAATTATTCTTAGAGATTACCTTCCTAACTTCTAGGATGATCTCTGTTTTATCATTAATTCCAATCTCTTCCAGCTCTTTTCTATTTTTGGAATTAAGAAAATTGATGATTTCTAAAGCTTCTTCAGGTTTCTTACCAAGCTCCTCTTTGATCTTCTGTATTGCTTCTCTTGCTGATTTCACTAAGTCTTTCTGCTCATATATGACTTGTATGGATGGCCAAATATCATTGACAGATTCAATGATATTGGACCATAATTGTTGCTTGACATGTGCCATTGGTTCCTTTAGTGTTAGTTCTTTTTCTAACCTTTTCAGTTTCTCATTCAATCTGTTGGCTTTTTTTTCTTCATTTTTATGCATTATTTTGGCAAGCTTCTTTTCATCTTCAAGAATTTTTATCTGTTCTTTAAGTCTGTTTATCTCATTAGTCTGAATAGTCATGTCTTGCATGAATTTTACCAACTTGCTTGCTTCATCTGAATGCTGTTCTGTTGTTGTTGAAGATTCAGTGGCTGAAGTAGTTGATGAAGTGACAGGTAATGCTGTAGCCATGGGAACATTAGGAGCCAGTGATTTTGCCAAAATAGAAGGTACAACTGTTGTGACTATAGGGATGACAGTGGCAAGAACTTCCTCTGCTTTGTTGGCTTCTTTCTCCTAGACCAACTTGTCCATTTCAATTTCCATTTCCTTTATCTAAGTTGTTAACTGTAAAATGAGATTCATCATCTCATCTTTTTGATTGGTATCCTGTAAGACTTCCCTGGCTTGAGGATGTTCTGTAGGGGGTAGCTTTAGTTGTTTATTTAATGCAGCAATGTCTGCATTTTTCTTCTTGATCAATTCTTTTGCAACTTTTACATTTTGAGGATCATATCCTACCTCAATTAATAGCTCTTCCAAGGATTTGATTCTAGTGTCCTTTGTCTGTGAAGATGCTTTCTCCAATTTGAGCTGATATCTAACATTAACTAGAGTGTTTTGCAGTTTATGTGCACTCATGGCCTTGGTGGTCATTATAGAATAAATCATCTCCCCTACCTGATTATGAAACTCAATTTTATCTAGAGGATGAATATCCTGGACTGGGAATTCAAAATATATCTTTTTGTAATTTGAGGATGACTTAGGAGTATAAACTTTACATTTAAGAAATGACATCTGCATCTTTTTATTCTTATAGTCAAAGGCTGAAAGTAACCTATTATGGATGCCAGGAGTTTGTTTTAGATACTGAGAATATATTTATGTCTTAATTTCTTCATTTTTTGCTTTGATTTCCTTATATCTTTCTTGATATCCATGTCCTTTTCTGCTGGTTTTTTAGATGAAGAAAATTTAGTACTATGCTGCTTTTGAATTAGCTGAGTCTTTGAAGTAGTAGGCTATTGTTCTTTTTCAATTATTGTAGGAGGTGCATTGTCTTTTTTTGTAATTTTTGTATCAATCAAATCTATTGTTTCTACTTCTTTATTAGCAGCATTTAACTTTGGCTTTTTACTGTATCTCAATTTGAATTTTGTCTCTGTTGTAGTTTCTATAGTATAGGATCCTTCCTCTCTATTTCTTTTTACATTTCTGTCTTCTTGGGCTGTATTTTGCAAAGTTTGACTAGTATCACTTTGCTTCCCTGCCTCTACCAATGCGTTATCTAACCATTCAGATTGGTTTGAGAATTTCTCAATCTCTGGCTTCTTTTCATGTACATATGGAGTTAATTTGCATTTAAATCTCATTTTACTAATAACTCCAAGGGGATCATAATACCACAGGAAAATTTTTCTGAATTTAATCTCCTATAAACATTTTTCTACCTCAAGACCTGCATCTCTATTGTTACAGATAAAAGGGTCAACTTGGCTCTTCAACTTGAACTGTGTTTTCTTCTTTTCTATTAAGAAATTAACTGCATCTGAATTGAGAATATTCCTTATGAATTCCAGGTAAAATAATCTCATAGGGAGGTATTTAGGCAGTTTATATGGAACCGGACTTGATCCATATACTCTTATTTCAGTGTGATTTTGGTACAAGTACCAGTCACTTGTCTTGATATGCTCTGACATTTTCAAAACCTTTTTAATTTCTTCACTAACTCTGGGCTGTATGCTACTGTTCAGAAAATTTACCATGGGATGAATGAAGGAATTTGTAAAATCTGTATAGGTGAACTCATTGGAATCTTTCCTTATCAACGAAGTCAAAAATATGACCGATTGAGGATTTCCTTCCACATCAAGCTTCTGAAGGTTTATATTAAACTTCTCAGACTAAAAATATAGGAACATGTGAAATAAAAATGAAGAATATTTGAAAACACCTTCAAAAGGAAATTTGACCAACTGCTCATGAATACTATCAGCAAGATATTGGGCAAAGTTAAAAATGGGAGCAGAAGGCTGACTAGGTGTGAAATTAGATATAAAACCTAACATTGCAACATCAACGTGTTCATCTGTAAAGTAGACAAGAATGAAAGACAACATGAAAATTATATGTCTTGTCCTTTGAGAAAATTTTGCAGAAGAATAGGGAGGATTTAACTTGGGAATTTCTAAAAAATAAGGGATGAAGGTTTGGAAAATCTGGAACCTCTTGGGAAAGTTCAGATTCAAGTATAACTGAGTGAGGGCTTCAATGGAAAAATTAACTTCATTTGGTCCAGGCTGTATCTGAAGCATCTGATTAATTGACTCAGCAGTAATGGTAAATAAGACTTTTTTTCAGGGTTTATGATGGCTCTTTGATCAGGAAAGTAGCATGATTGACAAATTCTAATCACTTCAGGGCATGGGTAGGTTTGAGGAACAACATATTTTGGCAAATTTGACTCCTAGGTGAACACTTCATCAGATTGATCTATGGATTTTTCTTGGCTCCAGTAGTGAAGCTCAAGAAGGTTTAATTCTGTCACTGTATCACTAATCTTGAAGTCTGTGTCAGTCAAAGGAATGTGCTCTATATCTACAACAGGGGTTGTAGAGCATTGATGGGTACAATGTTTTTGGAAGCCATTGGTTTACTTGATTTATCAATTTTAATACTCTTTTTACCTTAAAACACTGATTTAGGCCTGTAGGAGCACCTCTGGAAGTTATAACAGTTTGCGGAAGGCTTTTGGATATAACAGGGGTTATCTATTGTCTTTAAAAAGGTTTTAAACTCATTCAATTAACCAAACTGTAATCTCTATAACAAAAGAGAAACTACAAGACTTTAGAGTTTCTGCAAAAGATATCTAGGGCCTATAATGCACTCTCTATGATAAAAAATAATCTCAAGACATCAATTTTATGCAAAAAGGATGCCTAGGGTATGTAGGAAAGGGTTGAATTTCATAGAAGGCTTTTTCAGGTCTATAGATGGCTTCAATTAATCAAACTTTGTATTTAAAAATAGTCCAAGGTTTCAGATTTTGTGAAAAGACGCTCAGGGTTTATAGAACAAAGGATTTATGAAGCAAATGGGTTTTCTTTAGGTTTAAAGGTTCCTAAATGATTTGATTAACTGTATTACTTATTTAGATCGATGAATAGGTCCGTTCTCTGAAGAAGACCTGGGAAAAAATGCAGACTTGTTGTGCAGGAGGGTTTTTGGGGTTACAGAAGGTTTCTTGAGGTTTTGCTTGTCTTTATAAGTTCTTTGGATGGCTTCTGCAACAACTATAGTGGCAAAATTGGTAAATTCTGTTTCAATTTGGCTTTAAAATGGATTTGACAGCATTTGTTTCGGTCTGCAATGCTTCTATCTGCGTGAAAATGGTAACAGAAAAGTAAAAAGAGTGAAAGTGAGTGGTTTATAAGCATTTTCATTCAACAATGAATGCATTGAATGCGCAGGTGCATTTGAATTAACAGTGTGGTTTGCGCGTCGGGAATAAAACAACCAGGCAGTTTTCGTAATGAATAAAGGTGGTAAGATGTTTTATTTTGAATGGTGTGATCCAATAAAGTTTTGACACGTAGCTTGGAGTGGAGCTCCTTATCGCAAGGTGATCTGGGGTGTGTTAATTATCACGCTAAGTAACGTACGACAAGGGATAACAATGGTCGGATCTAGCGGGTGAAAGGCGAATGAATAGGATGATGCGATGGAGTCGTGGGATCATAAAATGCATGGGACCCAACATTTCAACAACATGGAAGGTTTATATGTATTTAAACTATGTTTTAATACATATAAATGGGGTTTTGATATACTATTGGTTATACATTTAAATGATCAGGGTTTTAATATATTATAACCAATGTGATGCAGGAAGGTGTAAAGTTATAACTGGTGGGGATTATATATAGTGGGACTGAGATAACTAACATGTGGGGAAATAGAACTATAGGTTATAAAATAATACTTGGGTTGGGAGATATATATATATATATATATATATAAAGGATTTAAATAAAATACGAGCCGTATATACAAGGAGCTAATACGTTAGGTTTGATGTTAATAATGTAATATAACTGCGGGATATGTTTTATACACTAAGTATAGTGTAAAAAGCGAAATGGGGATAGATTTCTTGTTGTGGGTCCCGACACAACATTCTTTAAAGAAATACTTAGAATAAAGTATTTTTTGGGCTTTTGGGTATTTTTGAATAAAGGGGAATTAGTTAAAAGTATTTTTTACTTTTCTTAAGTAAAATGTGTTTTTAACTTAGGAAAAGGGGCTTTTTGCAAAAGGGAAAAGAGTGAAATAAGGTGAAAGAATGAAAATGGAGGGGAAGGAGTATTTTTTACAAGGGGATGATTTTTTGAAGGAAGTAAGTAAATGAATTGACCAATTTTTTGCTTATCCATGATTGTAAAAACTGCTTGTACCTACCCATCTACTACCTTAACATTTTTTCTTCATTTACATGGGTGCATTTGAGCTTGCAAACCCCTATTCATTTTTCTTTTAAACATCAAACTAACTAATTCTATCCTTATTTCTTTTAAGGGCTCAAATTAAACTGTTGAGCTCCTTATTATTCTCTACCTAATTACTGATCTGCCAAGATTAAACTAATTGGCAAGATCTTTATTCTCTTTCTAAGAACATGAAATTTAAATCATGAGAGGTTAAGATTAAGCTATTTAACCTTCATGTATTGTGGAATTTTAACAAGTTGCACACAATATTTATTTTTTGCAATAAAATTAAATAGTAGTGGAATTTGGATTTGCATCACTTTCATGTTTTATTTTTATCTCTTTTTGTTTGGGGTCCATTTTCATATTCTTTTTGATATTTTTTCTTTCAAGTCCTTTGATTTTTCTTTTAGGACTTTTACCCTCTTTACATTTTTTTATTTTTTTGATATGGGAAAACAATTTGCAGAAAGCAAAGTATGTACATATTTACAAGATCAATCAAAGTCAAATAAAAAATTATGAATCCTATTATTATAGGAACCTAACACACTCTAACATAACTATGCAACTTTCTGGGACTTTCCAATTTATATTGCAGGTTTGTATTTGGTTTCTCTCATATCTCTTGGCCTTGGAGTCAAGTCACCAAGGGCAGAATGAAATCAACGTTCTTCTATTACGAATCCCAACATAAGGCATTTCTTTAATTGAAGAATCACCTCTGCTCTGCACCAATGCTCACATTACTATACCTACAACAACCATTTGAGTTTGAGACATATGCCTATGACTATGCTATCAGGGCAGTTCTAACTCAGCAGGGGCATCCGATGGCATATCATAGTGAGACACTATTAGAAATAGTCTGAAAGTATCCCACCTATAAAAAAGAGATGTATTCTTTTATTCAGACCCATCGACAATGGAAGCATTACATTCGGGGGAAGGAAATAATCATCCACACAGACCACCGACCCCTGCAGCTCATAAAAAGACAAGGAAAGTTGCAGAACTATTTCTATTCGAAATGGTCCACATATATGTAATAGTTCGACTTGAACATCAAGTAAAATAATGGAAACACCAATAATGTTGCAGACTATCTCAATCGACCATCAGTCATGGAAATGACCATTGTGCTCGACTCTTGTGGAAATGAGAATTTGGGGTGGCCGCATCTTTATAAGAGTGATCCAAAACTCGACAACACATATCATATGCTCCTAGAAGGAAATAAAGTTCCAGATTTTCACCTCTAGGGAACACTATTATACCACCTGGTACACATGTGTGTTCCTTCAAGTGAGCGTGGCTAGTTGATTTAGGAGGCGCACTACAGTCGGGTCGTTGGAAATTTTAGAGTAGAGAAAATGGTTGCAGTGCTACAGAAGTATTTTTATTGGCCGAACCTTCGATGGGATGTTGGGAAGTACATTAGATCCTATACTTCCTGCACTATTTCCAAACTAAAAATCAAGAAGAAAGTACCATATACTCCTATACCTGCTCCTAGTCGGCCTTGGGAATCCATATCCATGGATTACATGTCAGGCCTCCCTTCTACTAAGAATGGAAACGACCGCATTATCGTGGTCATCGAAAAATTCTCTAAGGTGGCCATTCTAGCGGCCTGCAAGAAGAGTATCATAGCTAAGGCCACTGCCAAGCTCTTCTTTGAATGAGTGTGTGTACACTTTGGGATACCACAATCCATTATATCATATCGAGACAATAGGTTTTTGAGTACATTTTGGTCAAGCCTGTGGTCAATGTTGGATACCAAGCTCACTAAGTCCATGCCCTTCCACCCCCAAATTGATGGCCAAACAAAGGTCGTCAACATGATGATCTTGCACATTATACGCATGTAAAATTTGAATCATCCATGCACATGGTATGAAATCCTCCCCTATGTCCAACATATCTGCAACATATATCTCCATAGTTCAACTAGCCACAACCCCTTTCATGTGGGGTTGGAATTCCATCCATTATGTCCTATTGATGTGTCCATACCATTTGCAACTACTCAGGAAGATTTGACTCATGTCCAGGCCAAAGATGATAGGGTTAACAAATTCATTGATCACATTCAACACATCTACTAGTAGGTCCATGAAATATTGGATAGAGCCAATGCTAAGTACATGAAACATCATGATCAACATCGGGTGACACACAAGTTCTAGGTGGGCGACAAAGTGTGGCTATATTTGCAGAAGGAGCGCCTCGTTGGGCCCTGCTGCAAGCTTCGCCTGATCTGATATGGGCCATACACAATCACCAAGGTTGTAGGGGATAATGCCTTCGATCTCAACCTTCCACTGTTCTTGGGCCTGCACCTAGTATTTAATGTGGACTAACTGCGACCATATTTTCCCCCATTGTTTGACACATCTGACATTGATGAGAAACTGATTCCAAAAAATCTCAACCCAAGTTGCGTTGAACAAGCCACAACTAATAGGATCGTGGATACATAGATAAAGAAAATTTTGGGTGTGGAGCTTGATTATCTTGTTTATTTTGTATCATAGCGTTTGATCCCTGTACCTTAATGGGGGCGGAAACGCCACCCGAAATTAAAAGCTGCCTGGGGGGGTCCATGGGGGGGCGGCTACGACTTTATGGAGCCCCCCCCTGGTGGGAGGTTTCCGGGGTAGCGCCCCCGAAGCTAAAAACATATGTAAAATTGCCTTGTAAAAGTATAGTAATTTCTAGTCAATCTGGGCCTTTCATTAGGTGGATGATCTGACGGTATAAGTTATGTTTAGTTTGGGGTTTTTTTCCCTAGAAGGAAACCCCTCTCTTTGTATGAGGGTATTGTATTGTGGCTATGTATTGTATGTGTATTCTCAGAGCGAGAAACGAATAGGGAGACTGTAAGAGAGAACAAAGGATATTACAATGGATCTACTGTAGGTTGTGTCTCTTCATTTTGCTGGATAATAGAAAGGAAGGACTGGCTGTTTGGGGTGGACGTAGCCCAAAATGGGTGAACCACCTATATCTGTGTCTCTCTGGTTTTATGTGTTTTGTGTGCTTATGTTTTCCGCATATTTTATGTGTTTCATTGCTCTATAATATTTAATTTTTTAACAACTGATATCAGAGCCGAAGGTCTATTTGGCTAATAAACTCGCAGGAAAGAAGGGTTCCTGGTTCGAGTGGGAGCAATGGCGGAAGATGGTAAATTTAGGGTCGAGAAATTTAACAGCCAAAACTTCCCGCTGTGGAAGATTTAGATGGAAGATTATCTGTATCAGAAAGATCCGTACCTACCATTGAGCATAAAAACAAAGAAGTTGACGACTATGAAAGACGCATAATGGGATATTCTTGATAAAAAGGAACTCAGAATAGTACGGTTGTGCCTCACGGCATCGGTAGCCTTCAATATTTCGAAGGAAACAACAACAGAGGGTTTGATTAAGGCATTGGCGAAATTATATGAAAAACCCTCGGCCTCAAACAAGGTATTTCTTATGAAACGTTTATTTAATATGAATATGTCGGAAGGTGGATCTGTTGCAGACCATTTAAATGATTTTAATACAGTTACCAGTCAGTTAAGTGCTGTAGGGGTAAACTTTGATGATGAAGTTAGAGCTCTGTTATTTTTGTGCTCATTGTCAGAAAGTTGGAATGGTTTAGTTATGGCCATTAGTAACTCTGTCTCTAGATCTAGTACTTCAAAGTTGGATGATGTTGTCGGTGGTACCCTTTGCGAGGAAATGTGATGGAAAATCTCTAGTGAGACATCGAGTAATGCTTTGAGTGTAGAGTCTAGGGGAAGAAGAATGGAAAGAGGAAAGAGCTCTGGATATCGCAGTAAATCAAGGAAAGGCAGATCGAAGTCTAGATCAGGGATAGTGTGCTGGAAATGCGGAAAGAAAGGACACCTAAAGAAAAATTGTAGATCTCGGAAGGGAAAAGAAGGAGACACATAGCAAGAAAACAGTCATGAAGAAAATGTGACAGGTGATGTGTTACAATACGCTTTCATTATTTCTTTCAAAAATGTTATTTATTCTTGGGTTGTAGATTCAGGGGCCTCATTCCATGCCACACCTGATAAGAAATATTTTCATGACTATGTTCAAGGAGATTTTGGACAAGTCTGTTTGAGTGATGATAAACCCTGTAAAATTGTTGGAATGGGTAAGGTTCTTGTAAAACAATAGAATGGAAACCAATGGATATTAAAGGAGGTAAGGCATATTCCAGATCTGAAAAAAAATATGATTTCAACAGGGCAGTTAGGTAATGAAGGTTGTGTGACAACTTTCACAGATAAAACTTGGAAGGTCACCAAAGAAGCGCTGGTAATAGCAAAATGCGAAAAGGTTGGTACAATGTATTTATGCAATGGTATTTCTAACTCTGTTAATGCTTTAACTTCCAAAGGAGTAGATGCAACATTATGGCATCATAGGCTTAGACACATGAGTGAGAAGGGGATGAAGATTCTTCACTCAAGAAATTTGTTGCCGGGTTTGAAGAATGTTGATTTGGATTTCTGTGAGAATTTTATTTATGGCAAACAGAAGAGAGTCAAATTTCTCATAGTTGGGAAAGAAAAGAAGAGCGAAAAATTAGAGCTTGTGCATACAGATGTATGGGGACCTGCTCAGGTATCATCTCTTGGTGACTCTCGTTATTATGTTACTTTTATTGATGATGCAACTAGAAAAACTTGGATTTAATGTATTCAGAATAAATCTAATGTATTTGATACTTTCAAGAAATGGAAAGCTTTGGTTGAGATTGAGACAGGAAAGAAGTTGAAGTGTCTCAAATCAGACAATGGAGGTGAATATTACAGCAAAGAGTTTGATAGGTATTGTTCAGAGAAAGGAATTCGCAGAGAGAAGACAGTTCCAGGAACACCACAAGAAAATGGTGTGTCAGAAAGGATGAACAGAACAATCATGGAGCGTGCAAGGTGCATGAGATTGCATGTAGGATTGGCTTTACAATTTTGGGCAGATGCTGTAGATACTACTATTTATCTAATAAATAGAGGGCCTTCAAGTTCCTTGGATGGTGGTATTCCAGAGGAAGCATGGACAGGTACAAAGGTAAACTACTCTTTTTAAAGCCTTTTGGTTGTGAGGCCTTTGTCCATATTAATAAAGAAAATAGAACAAAGCATGAGGCAAAATAAAATAAATGTACCTTTATTGGATATGGTGTTAATGATTTTGGTTATTGCTTATATGATTATGAAAATCTCAAAATCATTAGGAGCAGAGATGTAATATTCAATGAAAAGGTATTGTATAAGAATTAGTTGCAGGAAAAGAAACAGGAAAAAGAAAACAAAGAATACACAGTTCTTGATGAGATCACAAAAAAGGTAAAGGTGCCTAAAAATAATAATAATCAAGAGCCACAACAACAACAACCACCACAACAGCAACAGGCACCTCAAACACTTGAAAGTGGTGTTAGAAGATCTACCAGGATAATTAGACCCCCTGAACGATACTCTCCTTCATTATATTATTTATTGTTGACTGATTCTGGTGAACCTGAATGTTATGAAGAAGCAATGCAGGTTGAAAGCAGGAATAAATGGGAGCTAGCCATGGAAGAAGAGATGGACTCCTTAATGCATAACCAGACTTGGGACTTAGTCAGGTTTCCTGCAGGTAAAACTACATTGCAGAATAAATGACTTTACTGGCTGAAGGAAGAAGATGGAGGAAAATAGAGGTACAAAGCTAGACTTGTTGTGAAGGGGTTTGAACAGAAGAAATGTACTGATTTTGATGAAATATTTTCTCCTGTTGTTAAGATGACTTAAATCAGAACTATTTTAAGTCTTGTAGCAGTGGAAGATTTACATCTTGAACAGTTATATGTAAAGACAACATTTCTCCATGGAGATTTGGAGGAAGAGATCTATATGCAACAACCAGAAGGATATGAGGTCAAAGGGAAAGAAAAATTAGTGTGCAGGTTAAAGAAGAGCTTGTATGGCTTAAAACAGGCTCCAAGGCAGTGGTATCTAAAATTTGACAAGTTTATGTCTGAACAAGGTTATACTAGATGTCACTCTGATAATTGTGTTTATCTGAAAAGGAAAAATGATGGCAACTATATTATATTGTTATTGTATGTAGATGACATGCTTGTTGGAGGGTCTAACATGCAGGAAATAAATGTTCTCAAAATAAAATTGGAAAATTCCTTTGCAATGAAGGATTTGGGAGCTGAAAAACAAATCCTTGGTATGAGAATAACTAGAGACAGGAAAAATTGCAAATAAACACTATCTCAGAATGAGTACATACAAAAGGCATTGAAAATATTTAACATGTAGAATGAAAAACCAGTTAGTACACCTTTTACTAGCCATTTCAAACATAGTAAGGAGATGTGCCCCAAGACCCAAGAAGAAATGGACTATATGTCTAAAGTTCCATATGCATCAGTAGTTGGAAGCTTAATGTGTGCAATGGTCTGCACAAGGCCTGATATTGCACATGCAGTGGGAGTTGTAAGCAGGTACATGAATAATCTAGGAAAATAACATTGGATGGCAGTAAAACGGATTGTCAGATATTTGAGAGGTACCACAAATCAGGCATTATGCTTTGGTGGTTCAAACATTTCTCTACAGGGATATGTTGATGCAGATATGGCAGGTGATAGAGATAACAAGAGGAGCACTATAGGATATGTATTTACTGTAGGTGGAACAACTGTCAGTTGGGTTTCAAAAATCCAAAGTGTTGTTGCACTTTCAACAATAGAATTAGAATATATTGCTGCTATAGAGGCTAGTAAGGAAATGATTTGGTTACAAAGGTTTATGGATGAATTGGGTAGGAATCATAATATGGGCACGTAATACAGTGATAGCCAAAGTGCCATTCATCTTGCAAAGAACTCAGTGTTTCATTCTAGGACTAAACACATACAAATCAAGTACCATTTCATACGATCAGTATTGGAAGATGGACAGTTGAAGCTGGAAAAGATACACACTAGCCAGAATCCTGCAGATATGCTAACAAAAGTTGTAACCAGGGAGAAACTAAGAACATACTCAGTTTCAATTGGTCTTCAAGGATGATGATGAAGATGAGAAACAGCCAGGTCCAAAGAGGAGTCATTGTCCAGCAAATGAAACAGCGGTGCAATTTCTACAAACAGTCTCCAAGTGGGAGATTTTTGGGTGTGGAGCATGATTATCTTGTTTATTTTGTATCACAGTGTTGGACCCCTGTACCTTAATGGGGCGGCAACGCCGCCCGAAATTAAACGTTTCCTGGGGGGGTCCAGAGGGGGCAACTGCGACTTTATGGAGCCCCCTCCTGGCGGGGGGTTTCGGGGGCAGCACCCCCGAAGCTAAAAACATATGTAAAATTGCCTTGTAAAAGTATAGTAATTTCTAGTCAATCTAGGCCGTTCATTAGGCATATGATCTAATGGTAGAAGTTATGTTTAGTTTAGGGTTTTTTTACCTGGAAGGCAACCCCTCTCTTTGTATGAGGGTATTGTATCACGACTGTGTATTGTATGTGTATTCTCAGAGAGAGAAACCGATAGGGAGACTGTGAGAGAGAACATAGAATATTACAATGGATCTGCTGTAGGTTGTGTCTCTTCATTTTTCTGGATAATATAAAAGAAGGACTGGCTGTTTGGGGTGGACGTAGCCCAAACTGGGTGAACCACGTATATCTGTGTCTCTTTGGTTTTATGTGTTTTGTTTTTTCCGCATATTTTATGTGTTGCATTGCTTTGTAATATTTAATTTTATAATAGAAAACCTGCTAGTAGAGATTCAACTATATCGAGTTGTTAAATCAGGCAAACTCCTTCACCGGGGCTAGAGGTTCTCTAGGGACCAGGTTCAACAAAAATTTCCTCACCTCATGGAGGCTCTACACACAATGGGGTCTATTTCTTCCTAAGGGGGGAGTAATGGTCTAGGTGGATATTGGTGGTAACCCACCTATTCCACCTAGACCTTCAGTCGGTTTCATCTGTTTCCTTGATTATAACAACATTAACTATTTTTAGCAGTTTTCCAGGTCCTGAATTTTTGGAGTTGTTTTGACCCCCTAAACGACATTTTTTTTTAGTTTCACAATAGGCCCATGACCATAGGCATGGTCCTATGAAAAATACTATAGTGCTCATAGATATATTTCCAACAAGGTATCGTACACGCCAAACAAAGATCACATGACCAAGTTACGACCCTGGGAAGTTGGCTGCCAAACTAACCCCAATGAGGCCATAAACTCTTGCCGTTCCATCTCTTGGGGTTAGGTTTTTGGTTGTTTATGGTTTTATGTTGTTGTTCAATAATAAAAAATCCCTTGAGCCTCATTGTAACACAGGTCAAAGGTATGTAGCCGCCACATCTCTTCTCAGAGATAAGCTACCATTGCTAGAGCTAATTTATTTCCATTATACTTGTAAGAATCTTTTAGTTCTTTGATATTAATGAAATGAAAATTTATTTATACTGCATCCCTGTGTTTATGTTTATATTAGTATTATGTTGTGTTCCTACATAAGTCTAAATCATGGAAGGTCAGTTGTGTAGTGGGACATCAGTCTAACTCAATGATCATCGAGTTAGCTGATCAATCAACCCAAAAAATCTAGTGCATGCAGAGAATTCGAGTTCCCTAACTGTGGCAGATATTCAAAGGTAGTGTAAAATTTGTTGTAGACTATTTTGGAGTGTACATGTGTTGCATGCAACCAAATAATCAACCTTGGGAATTGCATAGTCAATTGGAGGAAAATTCCTAAATAATAGGGGCCTAATTTCTCAAGAATTGCACAAGGAAATAGGGGCTCAAGCAGAGGCAGAAATTGAATAATTATGGGTCAGAGCTTCTTAGTGAGTAGAGATATAGGTTATTCACTTGTAGGTTGTGCTCAAAGTAATCAAGTAATTTTAATACATCTCTATTCATCTGATTCGTGCAAGTAGGCATAAGGGGTTTTTAGCATTTGATTTCCCCTGGAAAAATATTGTTCATGCATGTTATTTCTTATTGCATGTGCAAAATTGTTGTTCTAAATTGTGAATTGAATTCCGCAGATCAGTAGAGTAGGATTGTATCTCTTTATTTAGATTAAAATTTCTTTAAAAATCGTAATTCTACATCTTGTCTAGTTTGTGGTCCTAAGATTAAATATTGTCGTTCATGAAGCTTAGGAAAAGAGGTGTTTGATGAGTATAGACACTTCCTTTCTAAGAACCATAGGTATCGAAGTACTGAAAAACATCTTTTCAATGGGAAAAAAGAGACTTGATTAATATCACAGAGAATGGCACCTTGTGCATGGAATTTGAAATATAATAGTCTCTCAAGGCATGGATCGAATTGTCTATGTATCAATATACATGCATATATGTTTGGATTATTTTATATTTTTATGGAATTTTTTTCATTGTACTAATTGAGAGGTTATATATATATATATTTATAATATCTTTAACTATGATTCACCTTGTAGGTTGTCAAGGCATTAATAACATGGAACTTCCACAAGTAATGAAAAGGCATCCTGAGCAATTCAATAGACTCTCCTAATATGAGCACCTAGAAATTGTTCATTTGTTTGATACGATGCACATTGGGAATAATATAACATAGACCTTATGGCGAATGTTAGATGGAAGGAGAGATAAAGAAATAATTTTCAAGATTTGTAATGACATTGATGAGGCCAATCATGCAATGCAAAGTGAAATTCATTCAAATAACGATGGATACGACCAAAATATAAGTACCCTTCCATGGTTATTGACAAAGTGGCAAAGCAAGGGTGTTAAAGAGGTTATTGCAAAAAATAAATTTCCAAATGGATTTTCTTCAAACATAAAGAATATCCTAACAAAGAAAGGTGAATTAGGCGGGGTAAAAACTCAATATTGGAATATGTTCAATAAGGTAATTATTTTGGTGTATATAGTTGTACATTGGTGAAACTTCTTGTTAGTGTTTTTTTTTTCTACTAATTTAGGAATAAATAATGATCGATCATTATTTTTGTTACATTATGTTTTACCTATATCTCTCATAGACAAATTTGACAACAATGTCAAACAAGTTGTATACGATCTTAGAAAATACATGAGGTAAGTGGATATTTATGTGCAAAGTGAAATTTGCTCAATAATTTGTTGTATAACTTATATTTGACTACATTTCTTTTACTTTTCATCATGTACTATATACTTTTCTATTGAAACTTGTGATTTTCTTATTTCATTAGTAGATGGTTGTCATCTAAAGAAATCAATAAAGAAGATATAAAGTATTAGAGGAAAGAAATTCCTCGTCTAATGTGTGAAATGAAAAAGTATCTAACTTCGACATTTTTCAATGCATAAGAACACTACCTCATACACCAAGTTGAGGATATTGAAAAATGTGGACATGTACAAACAAGATAAATGTGGATGGTTTAGAGGCACTTGAAATCACTAAAGGATTTGGTTAGACAAAGAGCACGTCCTGAGGGTTCTATGGTAGAGGGATATATGTTATATCAAACCATGGTTTATATTCATCAATATACTCCTGCAATAGGAAAAAGTGTTAATGTATTGGATCAAATTTGGGATGTCAACTCCATGAAAAAAATTGAAGAGGACTGTTAGCATGAAATTTCTTGGAAGGTGTACCAAAAATATCTCACTTAGGTCACAAGTGACTAGTGACCCTAACAACAATTGTGGTTGCTTATACTTTAGATCTACAACAAAAATGTGAGAAAAAGCCGCAGAAAAATAGATGTATGCAATCTAAAATAACAAAAAAAAAATAATATGATGTAATAACCCAATCATGGAAAAGCTTTGAAAGAATTAATATTTTATTAATAGTGCCTAGTGAAGGATATTTACAAAGGGTCATAAATCCCCCTCTGTGAGATGGGTTCTTTGATGTCCTTGTTGCTTCAGTATTTAGATCTTCCTATCTCAATGTGTGAAAACCCAAAAGATATGTAGAACTCAAATGGGAGCTCAAAGGTATGAGAAGATAATGGTGATGGTGATAATGATCATGGTGAGAAATGAATGAAAAACCCTCTTATTTATAACAAAGTATTGGGTTGATCTCGAATATAGGGAATAATAAAATATTATTGACCAAAATCTAGATCTAACTGTTAGGAATACTTTATTATATTTTTGGAGAGGGAAACGATACTCAAAATGGAAAAATATATTTATTTAGAAATAATTAACAAATAAAATTATTTATTAATTATTTCGCAAATAATAAGAAAAATATGAAATTAAATAATTATTAAATAATAATTTAACAAATATTCCAAGGATGGAGTTAAGGAAAATAAATAAATAATGATTTAGCTAATTATTCCTAGGTGATTTAGTAAAATGTGACAAGGAATAATTATCAAACAATGATTTAATACTGAACATGTATTTTATGTAGAGGTACCATCCACATTGATCTTGTTTGTACATGTCCACATTTTTCAATATCCTCAACTTGGTGTATGAGGTAGTGTTCTTATGCATTGAAAAATGTCAAAGGTAGATACTTTTGCATTTCACACATTAGACGAGGAATTTTTTTCCTCTAATACTTTATATCTTCTTTATTGATTTCTTTAGATGACAACCATCTACTAATGAAGTAAGCAAATCACAAGTTTCAACAGAAAAGTATATAGTACATGATGAAAATTAAAAGAAATGCAGTCAAATATAAGTTATACAACAAATTATTGAACAAATTGCACTTTTCACATAAATATCCACCTACCTCATGTATTTTCTAACATCATATACAACTTGTTTGAAATTGTTTTCAAAGTTGTCTATGAGAGATAGAGGTAAAACATAATGTAACAAAAATAATGATCGATCATTATTTATTCCTAAATTAGTAGAAAAAAAAAAACACTAACAAGAAGTTTCACCAATGTACAACTATATACACCAAAATAATTACCTTAATGAACATATTCCAATATTGAGTTTTTAACCCGCCTAATTCACCTTTCTTTGTTAGGATATTCTTTATGTTTGAAGAAAATCCAGTTGGAAATTTATTTTTTTCAATAACCTCTTTAACATCCTTGCTTTGCTCCTTTGTCAATAACCATGGAAGGGTGCTTATATTTTGGTCGTATCCATCATTATTTGAATGAATTTCACTTTGCATTGCATGATTGGCCTCATCAATGTCATTACAAATCTTGAAAATTATTTCTTTATCTCTCCTTCCATCTAACATTCGCCATAAGGTCTATGTTATATTATTCCCAATGTGCATTGTATCAAACAAATGAACAATTTCTAGGTGATCATAGTAGGAGAGTCTATTGAATTTCTCAGAATGCCTTTTCATTACTTGTGGAAGTTCCATGTTATTAATTCCTTGACAACCTACAAGGCGAATCATAGTTAAAGATATTATAAAAAAAAAAATATAACATCTCAATTAGTACAATGAACAAAATTCCATAAAAACATAAAATAATCCAAACATATATGCATGTATATTGATACATAGACAATTCGATCCATGCCTTGAGAGACTATTATATTGCAAATTCCATGCACAAGGTGCCATTCTCTGTGATATTAATCCAGTCTCTTTTTTCCCATTGAAAAGATGTTTTTTAGTACTTCGGTACCTATGGTTCTTAGAAAGGAAGTGTCTATACTCATCAAACACCTCCTTTCCTAAGCTTCATGAACGACAATATTTAATCTTAGGACCACAAACTGGACAAGATGTAGAATTACAGTTTTTAAAGAAATTTTAATCTAAATAAAGAGACACAATCCTACTCTACTGATCTATGGAATTCAATTCACAATTTAGAACAACAATTGTGCACATGCAATAAAAAATAACACGCATGAAAAATATTTTTTCAGGGGAAATCAACTGCTAAAAACCCCTTATGACTACTTGCACGAATCAGATGAATAGAGATGTATTAAAATTACTTGATTACTTTGAGCACAACATACAAGTGAATAACCTATATCTCTACTCACTAAGAAGCTCTGACCCATAATTAGTCAATTTCTGCCTCTGCTTGAGCCCCTATTTCCTTGTGCAATTCCTGAGAAATTAGGCCCTTATTATTTAGGAATTTTCCTCCAATTGACTATGCAATTCCCAAGGTTGATTATCTGGTTGCATGAAAAACATGTACACTCCAAAATAGTCTACAACAAATGTTACACTACCTTTGAATATCCACCACAGTTAGGGAACTCGAATTCTCTGCATGCACTAGCTATTTTGGGTTGATTAATCAGCTAACTAGATGATCATTGAGTTATAATGATGTACCACTACACAACTGACCTTCCATGATTTAGAATTATGTAGGAACACAACATAATACTAATATAAACATAAACACAGGGATGCAGCAGAAATAATTTTTCATTTCATTAATATCAAAGAACTAAAATATGCTTACAAGTAGAATGGAAATAAATTAGCTCTAGCGATGGTAGCTTATCTCTGAGAAGAGATGTGGCGGCTACATACCTTTGACCTGTGTTACAATGAGGCTCAAGGGATTTTTTATTATTGAAAAACAACATAAAACCATAAACAACCAAAAACCTAACCCCAAGAGATGGAACGACAAGATTTTATGGACTCATTGGGGTTAGTTTGGCAGCCAACTTCCCAGGGTCGTAACTTGGTCATATGATCTTTGTTTGGCGCGTATGATACCTCGTTGGAAATATCTCTATGAGAACTATATTATTTTTCATAGGACCATGCCTATGGTCATGGGCCTGTTGTGAAACTAAAAAAAATTTCATTTAGGGGGTCAAAACAACTCCAAAAATTCAGGACCCGGAAAACTGCTAAAAATAGTTAATGTTGTTATAATCAAGGAAACAGATGAAACTGATTGGAGGTCTAGGTGGAATAGGTGGGTTACCACCAATATCCACAATAACTCTAAACTCACACCACATAAATCTGAAATCTACAATTGGTACCCTGTACGGAAGGGAAACCTGGACTGAGATTCGTAATCTCGAAAAAACAAGGGTTAAAATTCGTAAAAAGGAGGCGGACCTATTATCTTTCCTCCTCTCTTTTATACAAGATTTGTCCTGATGATGGGTCTTGTTCTAGACCCGAAACGTAGACACAAAAATGCTCACTGTGGAGATTCCAAACCCAGAAACTCTAAACTCACACCACAGAAATCTGAAATCTACAATTGGTACCCTGTACGGAAGGGAAACCTGGACTGAGATTTGTAATCTCGAAAAAACAAGGGTTAAAATTCGTAAAAATGAGGTGGACCTATTATCTTTCCTCCTCTCTTTTATACAAGATTTGTCTTGATGATGGGTCTTGTTCTAGACCCGAAACGTAGACGAAAAAATTCTCACTGTAGAGATTTCGAACCCAGAAACTCTAAACTCACACCACAGATATCTGGAATCTACAATTGGTACCCTGTACGGAAGGGAAACCGAGACTGAGATTCGTAATCTTGAAAAAACAAGGGTTAAATTCGTAAAAAGGAGGCGAACCTATTATCTTTCCTCCTCTCTTTTATACAGGGTTTGTCCTGATGATGGGTCTTGTTCTAGACCCGAAATGTAGATGCAAAAATGCTCACTTGGAGATTCCGAACCCAAAAACTTTAAACTCATACCATAGAAATATGAAATCTACAAATTATTTAATAATTATTCCTAGAGAAAATTAAATAAAAGATGGTTTATTTAATTATTCTCATGGGTTTTAATGAGAAATAACTTAATAAAAGTGGTTTATTAAATTATTTCCTATAGTGAAAGTCATTTTACTATAGAAAATTAAACCTACATGGTGTATTTCGATCCACTTAGTTAGAAATGGCTAGGTGATCATTTTTTGGTAATAAGAGAGACTACCTATTGGGGAAAGGTAGATGAGGAATGTGAGATGTATGTAGATAGTGGAGATTTATAATACATTTGAATTTTTTATTTTTATGTATATCATACTTATTTGATTTTTAGTCTTCTTGCATAATACATTATTATGAAGGTATAACATGTTAATTAATTATATATATGTGAATTGTTTTATTTTAATACAATCGAACGAGAGTTGGACACGATACATTTATACATTGCGAATAATATTGATTGGATGAAGGTATGGATTGAACGATGAAAACAAGCTAATAATGGTAGGTTATATTGGTATGGTGTGTCTACATTGGTTAACGAAGCTGAACGTAGTGGAGATACCAATCTTACAGAGAGGGAAATTGATTTAGTATATGGTTTAAAATATCACCATGCAAACATATTCACCCATACTAAGTTTTTTTTAAAACTATATTGATGCACATGTTGTGTTTTTTCTTAATTCACAAATTTTCCAAGTATATATATGCTTATCAATTGAAAATGAATTTTTTATGTGTTTGACATATTGTAGTTAAAACACCACAACCTAAAGTGGTGCGATGGCTAGAAATTTCACATCAAAATTTTGGATGAAAAGATGAAAACTTCTGATAGTGGGATCACCGCAGTATTTTAGGTTATGAATGTTTCCTCTAGAGGAGACAAATAGCTAGAAGTCTTTGACAATCGATACTATGGGTATTTTCATGATACACTTGGGTGTGACTTTAAATATTTCAAATTAGTTGTGTTCAATGTCAAATGGCTCAATCTATGATCCATGAACGTAACCCTAATAGAAATGTTATTGAGCATGCTAATGGATTTACCATGGTTGATAGAAGGAATGTTGAGCTACGATTATATCCCTATGTTCTTCCAATCCAATGCGAACATGTATTTTATGTAGAGGTTCTAGGTAAAGAGGGATGGTCATATGTTATTAGACGTGATCCAAGAGGAAGGTCAGTAAAGTATAATGTAGCGGAAGTAGATGAAATTGAATAAGAACATGATGTAGAGGAGTAGGGGTTCATGTGTCATACGAAGACATCAAAGAAGTTCAAGGATATGTTAATCAAGACAATGTCAATTTGGATGAACTAGATGATTTTGACGTTGTGTCAAATGAAGAATTTGAAGAAGTTGAACCAAATGTAGAAGAGCATGTTCCAAATGATGATATAGACGATGACGATGATGATATGGAAAATCATTTAAACATGAATTGTGAACTGGATGATACAGAGGATGATTTGGACGAGGACGAATATTAATGATATCAAAATGTTTAAATGTACGAGGTATGTATTTATATGTTTTTATTTGGTTTGGAAACCCTAGCTATGGCAGCTGTCGATTGAATCCTCAACCATGGTGGACAACGACTGAATTTTCTATGGATGGGGCTCGATTTAGGGAGATTTCATCCTAATTTGTTTCGAATCTAATACCAACGGAGCTGGGGGCTCGAATTTTCCACATGCTCGCTGTTTTGTTTATTCATCAATTTCCCCGTTTTTCACTGGTTTGGGGTTTTATTACTATGGTTAATCATTTTCCCTACGGGCACATGACTCCTTTCTGGTTCCCTATTTCCTTACCTCTCATCAACAACTCGTTCCTTTTCTCGCGAGGGTGGTGGTCCAACATCATTTTTCTCTTGGACATCTACGACTCTCCCAACTGTCGCATTCCTTCCTGCCCTGACTGGTTGACAGAGGGCTCCCTACTTTCCTCTCTGGCTTCAGTTCTCTTCAGTATGCACATCTGTCAGTTACTCACTGCCCTTGGAAGAGGGCAAGTTGCGAGCAACGATGTTACCATCAACGATGGGTGTTTAGCTGGACTCCCGATAATGACGGACAATGAGGTGGACTACTCATCCGACCCTATGGAACATACTCAAATTTTTGTCCGACATTCTCACCCTAGAGAAGTTGGTCGGGTGGAAGGGTTGACAATGGAGGATGGGGACATAGAGGACATGGACATTGGGGCGGAAACCATACCACCTTTCCCATTGGTGGAACCGCCTATGGTTAATTCGGTCATGTGCTCAGAGCCCTTATTGCAACCCTTGGCTTCCCCAACGTATTCCATCCCTACACCTTCCGTCTTAAGGTTATGGGAACAAGAGGAACATGAGACTCCAGACGATTTTGAATCCTTCGGTGAGGGGCTAGTTTACGGGATTTGTTCTCATGCTCAGGCTGATACACACGGATTCAAAAAGTTGAACATCAACCGGGGGGAGCTACCTTCTCTTCATCAGGTTGAACCTGAGGTGCCTATCTCTTTTGTGGCATTAGGTTGCTTCGAGGGCATCCCAAATTCTGCACCATCACAGGAAGAACCCATGACCTCTGACTCTAATGAGGCACTGGAATAAGATGGTGTAGGCCAGATAAGGATTCCTAGCCATGGAAAGAAAAATTAGCGGTGCACTAGGAGCAGGGCCAAGAAGGACCTTATTTTCGGTCAAGGTGCAGGGATGGAGGAGATCGGGCAAACCACTCAGATAGTACTAGTGGGTAGAGTTTGCAGTAGGAGTTACACATGTGCTAGACTCAAAATTTGGATTGCTGAAATTTGGGGCAATTTATTGGCGCAACTTCTGGGGGTTATGACTATGAGTAGCGGAGGGCTTGCCCTCATTTTTCCTCAGCCTCACATGGTGGACTGGGTCCTCAAAAAATATTGGCATATTGAGATGAATCCAATTTTACTGAAGAGATGGACGCCACTCTTTGATCCGGACAAGGAGAAAGCTGGGGCGGGACCAATTTAGGTCAGACTTCCGGGACTCCCTCTACATTTTTGGAATGAAGCTGCTTTCCATTTTATTGGGGAAGATTTGGGGATTTCCCTGGAACATGACCGCTCCTATATTGATACTGGGAACATCTCTACGACATGAATACTTGTCCATCTGGGCACTAGATATGGGCTTCTTGAAGCCTATAACCTTCATTTAAATAACATGGTGCAGGCATAAATTCTCGATTACGAAGGGGTACCCTTCAGGTGTAGGAGGTGTCATGAGGTTGGGTACTTGTACAAGGAGTGCCCCCTCATCGTGGCGGCCGCAACTCCCTCAAAAATACTGGTTCAAATGGTGACTCAGATAGAAGATGGGGGTGCAGAGATGTGACACCAGGTACCGGAGCAGGTGGGTCATGGTCCTGACAGCTCCGTTGGTCGACCATCGATCCACAATACATGCTTGCAAGTGTTGGGACTGACCATGCAGGGTGGTGAAATGGCGGAATAGAGCAGGATGGCGGAGAAAAATGCAGCGAACAACAGAATATTTTCCTGGTGAAAGGTGGCGGACTGTGGCAAAGGTTTGAATGTAAACATTAGACTTTGACCTTTGCACGAAATGTATAAGGAACTGATGCAAATGCGACGAAAAATATATGAATACACGTGGAATGATGATGTGGCGATATGGGGTTGATGGTGGGCATGCAAATAAATCTGGACCGTCCGATCTCAAAGGAGATCGACAATGGAAAACACATCGGAGGGCGATGGACAGTGGACCAGTGGGTACGATTGCCTCGGTTAACCTGCGCGCAGCTTCGCGGAGTGACAACTGTTGGATGAGGCACCCCAGATCGAACGGCTGAAATGCATATCCCTCTGTATCCTGTGTTGAATGTTAATGCGTGATGAGCAGGAGGTTTTGAAATAGTACCGCTGCCATGCGTCGCGCGATGAGTGGAATCGCTGGCTCATCGGAAAATACCGCCTACCTCCGAAAGGCGGTGCGATAGAAACCAGATAGTTTTTGAATAGTGCGCGGGGACCACCGGGGCGGGTAAACTTCGAACCGTCAGAACCGCAGGTAAACGAACGGTTAAGATGCGATGAACGGTGATGAACAGCGAGTGCGAAGGATGGGGTGAGGGCGGCGATCACCGTCCATTCTGTTTAGATCAACGACTATAAACGTGCCTGATGAATCATATGAGATAAGCGCTTTTTAGGCCAGCGCTCAGTTCTAGCGACCAGGTCACGTGGAGGAAAAGGCTGAGGGGGCTAGGCTGAAAGGGGCTGAGACCCATATTATGGAGAATATGGCTTTTTGGGCCATTTTAATGCAATTTGAGGGTGGAAGAGGGAAACAATAGCAGGGATAAGGGTTTATTAAACTAAACCAAGGGGGTATGCGTGGTTTAGGAGGATCATGGGGAGGATTTAGAAGATTTAGAGGGGAATTTGGGGGTAAGGAAAGAGGACTTTGACAAAGGGAAAAAGGGATGAAATGAATAATTCTGCAGGGGTGCAAGGGGTAAATGAAGGCCTTTAGGAACACAATTTGTCACAATCAGAGAGGCTTGCTGGATGGATATAGCAGAGGGGATTTCATCACAGGGCAAAGGCACTAGAGACTTCAAGGATGATGTGTCTCCAGGGGAGATGCATTCATTGAAGGCTCAGAAATAATTTAGCCCCCTACTTTTCCCGTCAAAAATTTACAGGGGGCTAACAGTGGCTCCACATGGGGATGGCTTCTTCTTGAAGGAGTCAAGAATTCAGAGGATAAATCTTTGGTGTAGGCCAGGTGCCTGCTGCTTGGCACATCCCTTTCTTTCTTTAGATCAGCTGCCACAAATCCTGAAGACATCAAATCAGCAGAAACATTCTCAAACAATCTACCTACCTAGACTACAATCCTAGCATTTTTCTTTTAGGGTGCATTTGAACTAGCAGACCCTTTACATCATTTATTTTATAAACAAAAAATAAACCTATTCTATTTCTACCCTTATAACTCCATGAGACATGATTAAACTGTTGGTCTCATAGTTTCTCTACCTAATCTAGTATCTGCTAGGATTAAACTGTCTAGCAGATTTCTTCTCTACATTATAAGACAGAAATTGAAAATAGTCAAGCCAGGATTAGACTATCTGAATTGCTGGACCTTGCAGAAATTAAAACAACAACTACATGCTCACAGACTGAGCTTATTCGAGCTTTTCATACCTACCCTACTCTAACCAGAATATTTACAAGTCTAGCTTACAAACATTGTCTTCCAATGCAACCAGTCCATCAAATGATCCCATGACTGGTATTTCTGGCCCAACTCCTTGAGCATGCAGGATAGGTAGGGTAGCTCCCACTCTTTTTGTTTAATGACAACAGCTTTGAAAAATTTTCTTTCTGTTTGCAACATGCTGCTCAAAAAGACCCTTGATCCTTCTTCAAATGTGTGCAGGAAATGTACATAAGGATCATGAAATGATACCTGGTTATGAGTATCTGGCAAGCAGGCTTCAACCAGGATCTCTTCTTCTTCCACTGGATGGAGAATAAGACTCCCTTGAGAAAGAGAATCTCCCTCATCTTCTTCATTTTCTGGACTGGAGGACTCATCATATATGGTAGTGTTATCCTCCTGGAGCTCTGATATATTCTTCTATGAGGTGCTGAGCGCTGTGAAAAGGTCTATGTATTCTTGAGCAGGGGCTTGTTCCATTGCTTCCTCTTTTTCAAAAGAAGGCTCATTGTTTTCAGCTTGCTCGAGAATCTCTTCTTTTCTTTCCTCCTCCTCTTCTGAAAGGAAAGGCTGTTGGTTTCCAGTCTCACTGATGATCTGTAGTAGAGCATAATGGAGATTCAAAGAATCTTCATCTGCTATTATAATATCATAGCTCTCCCCATCAGTATCATAGATAGGCTGAATAGTTTCATTACTTATCTGAAATTGCTGGCTCTGATCTTCCTCCCATGAATCTAATGATGATGGTCCTGCAAGCTCAGCCTCCCTTTGAAAACACTCATCATAAAACATATCATAAATAGGAAAATCATAACTGTAAGTAATGTCACCCCCCAAACCTTCTGGATTTTCAGCAGGTCTTTCTTCGTCCTGATCCACAGAGGAGTCTTCCGGATCTGTATCATAAAACTCATAAGATGAATGGGAAAGAGTGTGTGTTCTATAAAATATTTCTGAGGTGGAATGCTGATTTAATATCTGATCAATCTCCTCTTTTGTCAAAAGAGGGGTCTCCCTCTCATCATGGACAGAAGAACAACAGTCCTCCTTCTCTTGTATTAGCTGATTTGGAGGCTGGATGTTTTCTTGAGCCTCTTCTTCCACATCCGATTCTGCCTCTTCTATGTGGTCCTTTGTTTCCTCGAAGCAGCATTCCCTATTAGCATTTACTATTAGGTCCTGATTCTCTCTAGTCAGCGTAATACAAGACATAGGTAAGCAATCAGGCAGTTCCTGATCACTTTCCTCCTCGTCTTCTACAGATTATTGAGCATCATACATGTCTTGCTCATCTTCTAGGTCCTAAGTTTGCTCTTGCTCTGGGAGAGGCATGGCCTGTTCTAAATAATCCTCATTTTCATTCAAATTAGCCATATACATCTCCAGCACTTTACCAAACGTTTCTGTTAATTCATATAATTGATCATACAAAGCATCATACTTTGTATCCCTGTCCATGTTTGGATTCATGCTTATGCAAAGAAGGCTAATGCTTCTTCTCAACTAGTTCAGAGTCCTCCACCAGTGGAGTCATTAGGTCTTCTAGGAGTTATGGAGTGTGGAGTCACCAGGTGGATGTATATGAATGCTTGAAGTAGGATGCTCTCCACCATCAGCAATTGAATGCCAATCTAACCAGAGATTTTGGGTCTTTGAGTGCCTAAGAGTATGTAAGATAAATTCACTCAATCCCCAGCGGAGTCGCCATTATGTTGGGGTTCCCATGTTTTGGCCAGATTGGCAAGACCAAAAGATGAGACAACATCAAACCACTTTGGGGCCCTAGGATCTAGCCCTCCTGGACCCGAAGAGGGATCTCTCCAATGAGACAAAGAATGATATATCTTTGAAAGCTCAAGATGAGGTATTAGGCTAGTTATGAAGCACAGAGAGGGGTTTAAAATGATTTGGTTGGTTGGTTGCTGGATTGGTCATGGGATCATAGAATGAGAAAGTAATGGGAGAAAAGGGACAAAGCAGCAGGATGTTTCAGCAAAAAGGATAGGTCAAGAAAGTGCCATCCATTGGGCTATGGAGTCATGAAAGGGAATTACTTGCAACAACTAGCTAAAGCTTTCAGAGGGCAAGTCATCTAATACTAAAGGATCTTTTTAGATTAGATGGTGGGATGGAACATCAAGGATCGAAAGGTGAAAGAAGGAAAGCAACCCAATTTCTGTCTATAGATCAGGTCAGAGGTCATCTAACTCCAGACCTGCTTGGACATACTCATAGGCAAATCTCAAAGGAGGGAAAAAGGGGCGGCTTATAGATCGGACCAGAGGTCATTTAACTCCAGGTCAGTTTTAGCATGCTCCAGGGCAAACAGAGATAAGTTTAACGGAGAGATCTTAGAAAGGCCAGCTGGTTGCACAAGGATCCTAGTGGACAGGGATAACTCTAATCCCCAGTGTTCCCAAATATTCCAGCTTAAAACCAACAAGAAATACTAAATATAGATTCCATTTAACTCATACATCAGCTAGAAGCATAAGGAACTACTACACTGGTTAAATTAACATGAGATCAGCCCTTAGATAATCACATTTAGCAGAAAAAAATTTAAGGCAAGGAGAGCAGAGACATAGGGTACCTAACAAGGGTAAATCCTATGCCATATTTCTGATGCAAGCCAGCAGAAAATGAAACAATATGAAATGTAATAAACAAAGTTAGAAGACATCACCAATAGTAATAGACCAGGATCCTGTGAAATGTGCTTTTATTAATTGATGCAAAACCAGTCACATACACTGAGCTCAATGGCTGTTACAATCCAAACTTCTCCTCCCAGCCTACTACATAACATCTACTCTGCTACTCCCTCCCAAGACTATTCTAACAGTCAGAATGAATCCCTCTAACAACAACGACAGCAGCCGAAAAACAACAACAACCAACAACCTTTACAATATGTTCTACAGGATTCTTATAGGATAAATAATAACAATGGTAGTTGTAAACTTAAATGCAACATTAAAACTCTGAAGCAATTGGAGGGCCGAGGCTCCATCGGTTTTAATTCTGAGCATTTATCTTTTGCGCTTTGCAGATTGGAAGAGTGATCTTCGTCAAGCTGCAATTTACACAAGGTATGTCTTTGATGTCCTTGTCGTAGCCTTTTGCAGAATTATGGTGAATAAACCGAGGTATATGGACAACTGTGGGGTCTGCCATACTGTATAACTAATGCACCTGATAGCATAGGATTGCTGTAGGGGAGAGGAAAACTTCACTTGGACACAATGTAGACTGAAACAATAATGTGTACCGTGTCCTTGATCAGGAAGAAACATTCTGCTGATTTGAAACCCTGATAGCATTGTTTCCTGTGCGTTGGACCTTTCATGCAATCCATGATGTCTTTGGACTGGTACCTTTGCCTTCTAAAATCCCTGAAGAAGCTCAAAAGTATTCTATTTCTTGCCTCGAGCTCTCTGCTGCTCCCGTATTGTCTCTGTCTGTGCAATTCGAGCTTTAATGGCACTGGAGGGGTTATACAGAGTTTAACCCTGTTTCTTTAATGGGAGTCATGTCATAACACCCTCCAGGCCTTCCTTTGCGATTTCAAACTTTGCACACGGTCCTTTCTGCATTTTCTATCACTGTAATGGGATTGTGCATCATAGCGGTTTTCCGAACCTCTGTAACCCTGCAAAATACGAAACTATGTTAAGAAAACCATGCATGGGGAGGATGGATGTAGCGGGGACGATGGGACTGACCATGCAGAGTGGTGAAATGGTGGAATAGAGCAGGATGGCGGAGAAAAATGCAGCAAACAACAGAATATTTTCCTGGTGAAAGGTGGTAGACTGTGGCAAAGGTTTGAATGTAAACATTGGACTTTGACCTTTGCACAAAATGTATAAGAAACTGATGCAAATGCAACGAAAAATACATGAATACACGTGGAATGATGACGTGGCAATATGGGGTTGATGGCGGGCATGCGAATAAATCTGGACCGTCCGATCTCAAAGGAGATCAACAGTGGAAAACACATCGGAGGGCGATGAATAGTGGGCCAGTGGGTACGATTGCCTTAGTTAACCTGCGCGCAGCTTTGCGGAGTGACAACCGTTGGATGAGGTGCCCCAGATCGGACGGTTGATATGCATATCGCTCCGTATCCTGTGCCGAATGTTAATGCGCAATGAGCAGGCTGTTTTGAAATAGTGCCGCTGCCACGCGTCGCCGGATGAGTGGAATCGCTGGCTCATCGGAAAATACCACCTACCTCCGAAAGGTAGTGCAACAGAAACCAAATGGTTTTTGAATAGTGTGCGGGGACCACCGGGGTGGGTAAACTCTGAACCGTCGGATCTGCAGGTAAACGAACGGTTAAGATGCGATGAATGGTGATGAACAACGGACGCGAAGGATGGGGTGAGGGCGGCCATCGCCGTCCATTCTGTTCAGATCAACGGCTATAAACGCGCCCGATGAATCATATGAGATAAGAGCTTTTTAGGCCAGCGCTCGGTTCTAGCGACCAGGTCACGTGGAGGAAAATGCTGAGGGGGCTAGGCTGAAAGGGGCTGAGACCCATATTATGGAGAATATGGATTTTTGGGCCATTTTAATGAAATTTGAGGGTGGAAGAGGGAAACGATAGCGGGGATAAGGGTTTATTAAACTAAACCAAGGGGGTATGCATGGTTTAGGAGGAGCACGGGGAGGATTTATAAGATTTATGGGGGAATTTGGGGGTAAGGAAAGAGGACTTTGACAAAGGGAAAAGGGGATGAAATGAAGAATTCTGCAGGGGTGCAAGGGGTAAATGAAGGCCTTTAGGAACACAATTTGTCACAATCAGAGAGGCTTGCTTGATGGATAAAGCAGAGGGGATTTCATCACAGGCAAAAGGCACATGAGACTTCAAGGATGATGTGTCTCCAGGGGAGATGCATTCATTGAAGGCTCAGAAACAATTTAGCCCCCTACTTTTCCTGTCAAAAATTTACAGGGGGCTAATAGTGGCTCCACATGGGGATGGCTTCTTCTTGAAGGAGTCAAGAATTTAGAGGATAAATCTTTGGTGTAGGCCAGGTGCCTGCTGCTTGGCACATCCATTTCTTTCTTTAGATCAGCTAGCACAAATCCTGAAGACATCAAATCAACAGAAACATTCTCAAACAATCTACCTACCTAGACTACAATCCTAGCATTTTTCTTTTAGGGTGCATTTGAACTAGCAGACCCTTTACATCATTTATTTTATAAACAAAAAATAAACCTATTCTATTTCTACCCTTATAACTCCACGAGACCAGATTAAACTGTTGGTCTCATAGTTTCTCTACCTAATCTAGTATCTGCTAGGATTAAATTGTCTAGCATATTTCTTCTCTACATTATAAGACATAAATTGAAAACAGTCAAGCCAGGATTAGACTATCTGACTTGCTGGACCTTGTAGAAATTAAAACAACAACTACATGCTCACAGACTGACTTATTCGAGCTTTTCCTACCTACCCTACTCTAACCAGAATATTTACAAGTCTAGCTTACAAAAATTGTCTTCCAATGCAACCAGTCCATCAAATGATCCCATGACTGGTACTTCTGGCCCAACTCCTTGAGCATGCTGGATAGGCAGGGCATCTCCCACTCTTTTTTTTTAATGACAACAGCTTTGAAAAATTTTCTTTCTGTTTGCAACATGATGCTCAAAAAGACCCTTGATCCTTCTTCAAATGTGTGCAGGAAATGTACATAAGGATCATTAAATGATACCTAGTTATGAATATCTGGCAAGCAGGCTTCAACCAGGATCTCTTCTTCTTCCACTGGATGGAGAATAAGACTCCCTTGAGAAAGAGAATCTCTCTCATCTTCTTCATTTTCTGGACTGGAGGACTCATCATATATGGTAGTGTTATCCTCCTGGAGCTCTGATATATTCTTCTCTGAGGTGCTGAGCGCTGTGAAAAGGTCTATGTATTTTTGAGCAGGGGCTTGTTCCATTGCTTCCTCTTTTTCAAAAGAAGGCTCATTGTTTTCAGCTTGCTCGAGAATCTCTTCTTTTCTTTCCTCCTCCTCTTCTGACAGGAAAGGCTGCTGGTTTCCAGTCTCACTGATGATCTGTAGTAGAGCAGAATGGAGATTCAAAGAATCTTCATATGCTATTATACTATCATAGCTCTCCCCATCAGTATCATAGATAGGCTGACTGGTTTCATTAATTCTCTGAAATTGCTGGCTCTGATCTTCCTCCCATGAATCTAATGATGATGGTCTTGTAAGCTCGGCCTCCCTTTGAAAACACTCATCATCAAACATATCATAAATAGGAAAATCATAACTGTAAGTAATGTCACCCCCCAAACCTTCTGGATTTTTAGCAGGTCTTTCTTCGTCCTGATCCACAGAGGAGTCTTCTAGATCTGTATCATAAAACTCATAAGATGAATGGGAAAGAGTGTGTGTTCTATAAAATATTTCTGAGGTGGACTGCTGATTTAATATCTGATCAATATCCTCTTCTGTCAAAAGAGGGGTCTCCCTCTCATCATGGACAGAAGAACAACAATCCTCCTTCTCTTGTATTAGCTGATTTGGAGGCTGGATGTTTTCTTGAGCCTCTTCTTCCACATCCGATTCTGCTTCTTCTATGTGGTCCTTTGTTTCCTCGAAGCAACATTCCCTATTAGCCTTTTCTATTAGGTCCTGATTCTCTCTAGTCAGCGTAATACAAGACATAGGTAAGCAATCAGGCATTTCCTGATCACTTTCCTCCTCATCTTCTACAAATTCTTGAGCATCATACATGTCTTGCTCATCTTCTAGGTCCTGAGTTTGCTCTTGCTCTGGGAGAGGCATGGGCTGTTCTAAATAATCCTCATTTGCTTTCAAATTAGCCATATACATCTCCATTAATTTACCAAACATTTCTGTTAATTCATATAATTGATCATACAAAGCATCATACTTTGTATCCCTTTCCATGTTTGGATTCGTGCTTATGCAAAGAAGGCTACTGCTTCTTCTCAACTAGTTCAGAGTCCTCCACCAGTGGAGTCATTAGGTCTTCTAGGAGTTATGGAGTGTGGAGTCACCAGGTGGACGTATATGAATGCTTGAAGCAGGATGCTGTCCACCATCAGCAATTGAATGCCAATCTAACCAGAGATTTTGGGTCTTTGAGTGCCTAAGAGTATGTAAGATAAATGCACTCAATCCCCAGCAGAGTCGCCATTATGTTGAGGTTCCCATGTTTTGGCCAGATTGGCAAGACCAAAAGATGAGAAAACATCAAACCACTTTGGGGCCCTAGGATCTAGCCCTCCTGGACCCGGAGAGGGATCTCTCCAGTGAGACAAAGAATGATATATCTTTGAAATCTCAAGATGAGGTATTAGGCTAGTTATGAAGCACAAAGGGGGATTTAAAATGATTTGGTTGGTTAGTTGCTGGATTGGTCATGGGATCATAGACTGAGAAAGTAATGGGAGAAAAGGGACAAAGCAGCAAGATGTTTCAGCAAAGAGGATAGGTCAAGAAAGTGCCATCCATTGGGCTATAGAGTCATGAAAGGGAATTAATTGCAACAACTAGCCAAAGCTTTCAAAGGGAAAGTCATCTAATACTAAAGGATCTTTTTAGATTAGATGGTGGGATGGAACATCAAGGATCGAAAGGTGAAAGAAGGAAAGCAACCCAATTTCTGTTTATAGATCAGGTCAGAGGTCATCTAACTCCAGACCTGCTTGGACATACTCAAAGGCAACTCTAAAAAGAGGGACAAAGGGGAAACTTATAGATCGAACCAGAGGTCATTTAACTCCAGGTCAGCTTTATCATGCTCCAGGGCAAACAAAGATAAGTTTAATGGAGAGATATTAGAAAGGCCAGCTGGTCGCACAAGGATCCTAGTGGACAGGGCTAACTCTAATCCCCAGTGTTCCCAAATCTTCCAGCTTAAACCCAACAAGAAATACTAAAGACAGATTCCATTTAACTCATACATCAGCTAGCAGCATAAGGAACTACTACACTGGTTAAATTAACATGAGATCAGCCCTTAGATAATCACATTTAGTAGAACAACATTTAAGGCAAGGAGAGCAGAGACATAGGGTGCCTAACAAGGGTAAATCCTATGCCATATTTCTGATGCAAGCCAGCAGAAAATGAAACAATATGAAATGTAATAAACAAAGTTAGAAGACATCACCAATAGTAATAGACCAGGATCCTGTGAAATGTGCTTTGATTAATTGATGCAAAACCAGTCACATACACTGAGCTCAATGGCTGTTACAATCCAAACTTCTCCTCCCAGCCTACTACATAACAACTACTCTGCTACTCCCTCCCAAGACTGTTCTAACAGTCAGAATGAATCCCTCTAACAGCAATGGCAACAGCCGAACAACAACAACAACCAACAACCTTTACAATATGTTCTACATGATTATTATAGGAGAAAGAATAACAATGCTAGTTGTAAACTTAAATGCAGCATGAAAACTCTGAAGCAGTTGGAGGGCCGAGGCTCCATCGGTTTTAATTCTGAGCATTTATCTTCTGCGCTTTGCAGATTGGAAGAGTGATCTTTGTCAGGTTGCAATTTACACAAGGTATGTCCTTGATGTACTTGTCATAGCATTTTGTAGAATTCTGGTGAATAAACCGAGGTATATGGACAACTATGGGGTCTGCCATACTGTATAACTAATGCACCTGATAACATAGGACTGCTGTAGGGGAGAGGAAAACTTCACTTGGACACAATGTAGATTGAAACAATAATGTGTACCGTGTCCTTGCTCAGGAAGAAACATTCTGCTGACTTGAAATCCTGATAGCATTGTTTTCTGCGCGCTGGACCTTTCATGCAATCCATGATGTCTTTGGACTGGTACCTTTGCCTTCTAAAATCCCTGAAGAAGCTCAAAATTCTTCTATTTCTTGCCTCGAGCTCTCTACTGCTCCCCTACTGTCTCTGTTTGTGAAATTCGAGCTTTAATGGCGCTGGAGGGGTTATACAGAGTTTAACCCTGTTTCTTTAATGGCAGTCATGTCATAACACCCTCCAGGCCTTCCTTTGCGATTTCAAAATTTGCACACGGTCCTTTCTGTGTTTTTTGTCACTATAATGGGACTGTGCATCATGGCGGTTTTCCGCCCCTTTGTAACCCTGAAAAATATGAAACTATGTTAAGAAAACCATGCATGGGGAGGATGGATGTAGCGGGGACGATGGGACTGACCATGCAGAGTGGTGAAATGGCGGAATAGAGTAGGATGACGGAGAAAAATGCAGCGAACAACAGAAGATTTTACTGGTGAAAGGTGGTAGACTGTGGCAAAGGCTTGAATGTAAACATTGGACTTTGACATTTGCACGAAATGTATAAGGAAGTGATGCAAATGCGATGAAAAATATATGAATACACGTGGAATGATGACGTGGCGATATGGGGTTGATGGCGAGCATGCGAATAAATATGGACCGTCTGATCTCAAAGGAGATCGACAGTGGAAAACACATCGGAGGGCAATGGACAGTGGGCCAGTGGGTACGATTTCCTTGGTTAACCTGCGCGCAGCTTCGCAGAGCGACAACCGTTGGATGAGGCGCCCCAGATCGGATGGCTGATATGCATATCGCTCTGTATCCTGTGCCGAACGTTAATGTGTGATGAGCAGGTAGTTTTGAAAAATGCCGCTGCCACACGTCGCACGATGAGTGGAATCTCTGGCTCATCGGAAAATACCGCCTACCTCCGAAAGGCGGTGCGATAGAAACCGGATGGTTTTTGAATAGTGCGGGGGGACCACCGGGGCGGGTAAACTCCGAACCGTCGGATCTGTAGGTAAACGAATGATTAAGATGCGATGAATGGTGATGAAAAGCAGGTGCGAAGGATGGGGCAAGGGCGGCGATCAATGTCCATTCTGTTTAGATCAATGGCTATAAACGCGCCCGATGAATCATATGAGATAAGCGCTTTTTAGGCCAGCGCTTGGTTCTAGCAACCAGGTCACGTGGAGGAAAAGGCTGAGGGGGCTAGGCCGAAAGGGGCTGAGACCCATATTATGGAGAATATGGCTTTTTGGGCCATTTTAATGTAATTTGAGGGTGGAAGAGGGAAACGATAGTGGGGATAAGGGTTTATTAAACTAAACCAAGGGGGTATGCGTGGTTTAGGAGGAGCACGGGGAGGATTTAGAAGATTTAGGGGGGAATTTAGGGGTAAGGAAAGAGGACTTTGACAAAGGGAAAAAGGGATGAAATGAAGAATTCTGCAGGGATGCAAGGGGTAAATGAAGGCCTTTAGGAACACAATTTGTCACAATCAGAGAGGCTTGCTGGATGGATAAAGCAGAGGGGATTTCATCACAGGGAAAAGGCACAAGAGACTTCAAGGATGATGTGTCTCCAGGGGAGATGCATTCATTGAAGGCTCAGAAACAATTTAGCCCCCTACTTTTCCTGTAAAAAATTTACAGGGGCTAACAACAAGCACATATCAGAGAGGTACACTCTCCATTGGAGCTATCAATGCTTAATCCGGGTAAAAATCTTGCTTCCCCCCTTTTGAACATTAATTCTATGATATTCTCTTCTTCCCTCTCATTTTATGATACATCCCATGCTATAAATTTAAACATATGTAATATTATCCCCTTAGCTGTCTCGTTGCAACCGCCCCCCCCTCTGTTTCTCGGTTTCTCGACCCAATCCTCTCGCCATTTCTGGTAACTCAACTTCCCACTTAATTCATGAATCTGATAGCCATTCACGAATCTGAATGCCCCAGTCTCCTTGGGGGAAGTGGAATTTAAAATTATTTAAGAAGGACAAAAGCCTGGGACCCGATGGCTGGCCTATTGAATTCTACCTCACTTTTTTTGAACTCATTAGTAAGGATATATTACAAGTCATTGAAGACAATGTTAGTGTCGGTATCTTCATCCCTCCGTCAGTGATCAAATTCTCTTGTCGCATTTCATATTAGGTGTCTCGCTCAGTCAGCTACATTCCATTAGGAGCATGGATCATCTGACGGTAGTGGCCTGCTGTACATTTTCCCTCATGTCCTTTACCTGCTGGCCCATTTCCATTCATCAAGATCATATGCAGTCACTTTTTGTCTTTAAATTTTCCAGAGTCATTTTTAGGGTTTTCAGTCCCATTAGGTCTAGGGTTTCATCAAAAATGTCTTCAAAATGTCCAATAACGGTCAACAGGCACATGAGGAGGTTGAATAAAGTTCCAGTACCAAATAAATTCCATCATCATATGCCTAGAAATGAATTTTTCCTCAAAGCTCTGTTTTGAGGAAAAAAAGAGTATTTTATCTTTTTATGTATAAATTTGATCTAATTTCAAGTTCTCTCATATGTAAATAAATTCAATGGAAACCCTGGTCACCTTTTCAAGCTTCAACAACTCCATCCCCTGCAAGGAAAACAAAAATCAAGTCATTCAGTTAATCAGAGGCAAAATAAAGCAAAACTGCCTAAAACAGATTTTGAAAAAGAAAGTGTCAAATGTAAACATTACAAAAGTGGGTTTTATGAAGTGAAAAATTAAAGTCTTTTGTATATAAGTTATTTCTTGTGTTTAAAAGACTCATTTGCATCCAAAAGAGAAAGAGAGATTTAGAGCAAGCTCATGGTCACAAAATTGCAGCCAATAGTTTCAGTTTCGGGGGTGTGGTGCATTGGGTGAACGACGCGGCACATAGAGCTAGCGCGGTGCATTGGGCCGCCTTCCATAGTATAAAAAATACACTGGCGCGGCGCATACAGAAGGCGCGGTGCGTTGGTTTTGTGGCGCTGCGCATAGAGTTGCAAGCCATTTTCACCACAAATTCATCCAAATCTTCAATTTGCTTGGTTTCCTCCGGTCCAAAGTAAGTCAAACAACTCTTCAAATGCCAATGAAAGTGTGTCTTAAGATATTTATGATGATTTAAAAAAAAAAAATTTCAAACCCTATTTCCTTGCAATTTTTGCTCAAGACATGATTGCTTAGGGTTTGTAAATTGGTTTTTTATGGCCATCACTCCCTCACCTTTTTATTCCCTCACTTATTTTCTAGTTTCATTAATCCATTTTACTATCCCCCATATCCCTAAATTCATTCACCCCTATCCCCAATTCCCATTATCCCAAACCCTAGCTACAAAATTCTCAAACCCCAATTGCTATCCCAAAATCCTAAAAATTGTCCCTAAAACCCTTCAATTCCCCAAATTCCAGTCAGCAACATTCCCAAAATCTCTCTTACCCTCTCCCTTCATAGTCCTTCATAAATTTTCATACACTTGGCAGCAAAATATCAAAGACACCTGAATATCTTCATACTCATCTAAGACAACACAAAATTTAGCAAACATGGAGTCAGATTCCTCCTATGACCGAGATGAAGAAACACACAGTGACTCTCCAACCGAAATGCATGCACCAAGGAGATCTCACAAGGGTGGTAAACATGTACGGGAGGAGCCTACTTCACTTGTCGAGGTACAGGCCTGCCCTCTTGCTATCACATGCTTCCAACACCAATCCTGTTATCAGTTCTGTGAGATGGTTGCTAGAGTCCAGTACTATCATGAGTTGGCTAGGTTGTTTGTGCTTCATCTACATAATGGCCAAGTTACTCTTGCAGGTGTGACATTCACTTTGACACCAGAGTCTATTTCTCTAACAACCGACATTCCAAATATTGGAGCGCAGTGGAATAAAAGACAACAAATTGACAGGGAACATTATGAGCCATACATCAAGGCTGGTTATTTGAGACAACTTAACAGATTTTTTCCCTTTCGGTACCTGAAAGACTCATATGCTCCCTTGATGAAACTCATAATTAAGTATTTCAGCTCTGAGGGCCATTTTTCTCGCCTATATGCCTATCACATCAGATTTTTGATGCACTTTACCAGGGTGAGAATGATGAATCTCCCCTACATGTGCCGAAATATTGAGAGGATGACTACGCTAGTGCAAAAGAAAACTCCTTAGCAGCAATTTAACAGTATATATCATTTTGCACTCATCAAAATTGTGGTCATGCATCAGCTTGGTTTGCAGGACATCTCATGGGAGGATTTCATTTCTCATGAGTTCTTCACGGCTCCTCAGGTACCTCTAGAAGCTTTTCATGAGACAGGTGGACCTTCACATTAGCAGGAGGGTCATGAGACACAGACCGCTAGTGTGCCGGTGTTTTTCACCTATCAAAAGGGCACTAGAAGTTTGTTTGCAACAGCCAAGCGAGTATTATCTCCACCCGGGGTGGAAGGGGTCTCACTTCCTCCATTAGCGGAGTAGGTACAGGATAGGGGAAAGCGACCATTACATGATGAGGGGCCTTCAAGAGAGCAAGAGACAAATTTCATTCTTATTCAGGATGGTGACACCGATTTGGGCTCACCAAGCTCAAAGCTTAAAGAGATCATTTGGGAGCAACGAGCGGACATTAATGCTTTGTCCCTCAACCTACAAAGAACCAAGTAGATAATAAAATACCTTGAGCAAAGAAACAAGCAGCTAGAGGATCAACAAATCATTATGGAGCTGCAAAACATACGAGAGAACCGGAAAGCTGCCAAAAGGAGCAAAACCAAGTTGACATCACTTGAGCAAGAAATTGAAGTTGATCGTGAAACTTGGCTTGAAAGGGTAAATATGCATTTTGAAAAGTTGTTGGAGAAGGCCAAAAAAGAGAAAAATATGTTGAGGCACATGGCCAACCATTACTGGGCGAGAAACCATGTGTGCAAAGCAAGAATCAAGATCTCGAAGGCCAAGTTGAAGAAGGTATCGAAGCGGAGAAAAGAGCATAATAGACTTCAGATCTTGGCTGAGGCTTCCTTGGCCCAACACAGCTCTTAAGGGAGGACACTCAGCCCAAATTTCAAAAAATTTGGGACACTTTTTGCATTTTTGGAATTTTTGGGCCAAAACACAAGTTTTTCTGCCCAATGCGCCGCGCCACCTGGTGCTCGCTTTTGATGGGGGACTCCTTTTGATGAAAACTCAGAATTTTTGGATTTTTCATGGAAAAATATGCATGCCTACCAATTTCTAAGAAATTTTGACAGGTTTTGGGCTTCCAAAAATGTCAAAAACACCCAAAAAATGACCTTTCTGCCCCTTTTTTGACACACAAGAAGCAGTCTTGGGAGAACTCAGTTTTGGAGGGGAAAATGGAGGCCAAATTCAAAAATTCCACTTGTGCTGGAAAGTAGACAGGTGGAAATTTCCAAAAATCCCACTTGGAGAAAATTTGGACACTAGGAAGGCCTCCAAAATCAGCTGCAAACAGGCGCTACGCATAGGGAAATCAGGCGCGACGCATTGGAGGAATTTTGCTCATTTTTGGTCAAAAACTCTGTTTTTCGCCTAGTTTTTTCACAGTTTGACTTTTTTCCTTCTATTTGTCAAACTCATGATGTAATTTAATGTGACATGATGGATTTTGATGTAATTTTGATAAATTTTCACTCATAGAGGTAGATTCATTCATCAAAAGGTAATTTGCAATTGAATGAATCAGTTTCCTAGTTTTTAGAGGCAAGCTATTCCACTGCCTACTTTTTAGTTCTCAGTTTAGATTTTGTTGGAACAAATCCTAATATTATGAGCTCGACCCCTAGAGGCTAGGATGAGTTTTTTTTTGCCTATATCTTATGTTTTATCAATCATTAGCATTGTTGGACTTTTGGGGAATGCTTTGAGCATTATTGTACATTCATCTCTGCAATTTGGCAAAGGAATAGACCAGGGTTTGCAGCACTCTATGGGATTCATGTGGCATCTTGTTTTGATATTGTGTTTATCTCTTTAAATGTATGTTTACTTGTGTTTTATGTATGCCATTTTCTCTCTTATTTCTTCTTAACTTAAACAAAAAAGGATAAAGGTAGAATCCATTGAAATTGCAGTGCTCTACCTAGGGTTTGTTTAGTTATCTATGTTTTCAGCTGTTTGAAGAGGATACCTGAAGGTTTCTTGCCCTCTTCAACTCCTCACCTATCTAAAGCTCTCCATTTCTTTCAATTTGAAGTGTCAAATCAATTTCCTGCCTTGCCCCATTGAGATCTCTGCAAAACTGAGCCTCACTCCCCAGACCCAAAATCTGCCTTTCCATTTGAGCCAAAAAAACATCCTTAAATTCAATAAAAATCTTTTGCACACATACCTAGCCTAAAATCATCACATCAAGTCATATCAAGCCTCATTGATTATTTTTTGCTGAGATTGACAAGGAGAGAGCCCTCTCCCGATCTGGTAGGGCTAGCTACCAGGTTAAGCGTGGTTTGATGTTACCCTAGATTCTGCCTTTCTCAGCCTGAGGTAGATTTAGGCCCTAACATAGTGGCGACCATAATGGGGACACTCAAGATTGTTTGTTTGTTAGTTTTATTCATTTTATAAACTACAGAAAGAGCCTGAAGTTATGCCAGGTAGCCTTCGAACTGCACATTGCTTTGCAAGTGCATAAGTAGATAAATGTTGCTTCAGTCAATCTCTGGTCTAGTCTTATAAAAATAACACTTGACGTGCAAATTGCCCCTGTACATCAGATATTTCTAGGCTTTTGGATGATGAGTTTAGAATCTGATAGGCTGAACAAGTTGATTTTTTCCGTTTTATTTTTGGGAATAATTCAACACATTGGCTTCCAGATGAAACACCAGGGAAAACCCGGATCCTGATCCACCTCTTGTGTATGAAAATCCAAATCTTATTCCGAGAATCCTTCATCGAGAAAGTCTTGTGATTCCTGTGTTCAAATCTCATTCATGTCCTGTTGTTTTTGAGTATCTTGAAGATCTTGAGTTTGATGAACAATTTGAGCTATCATTGTTTGAGACCAAGTCCGAAAGTGCTGTTGGTTCTACTGCCTTAAATTCATAATTTGTCAAAGATATTGAAATTGAAAAGGTCAATAGATCAATTGAAAATTATATCTTGAATCTTCAAACTTCTATTGTGGCTACAAACATTCACGAATTCTTAGAGTCTGCATCTGCAATTCTTGGGTGATACGCAATTGCATCTAGTTCAGAAATTCCTACCGAGCCTCCTTTCATTCCCACCATTCCTGTGCAGCCTTCTATCTCTGATAAAAAATCTGCAGTGGTGTCACCTCCATCCACACCACATACACCTCATACATCAGCTGCTCCAACTCCTCCTATATCCCCAAGACCGGTTGTAAATCCACCTAGAGCAATGGCTACCCGATTTGCACCCATTTTGTTGCCTCAAAATTTGGATAACATGCCCGCTGATTATCAAAGAAAAATTCCATTGTTTGATGGCACTCCTTAAAATTTTACAGCTCAACAACATGTGGATAGGATGACAGATTTATTTGACCTTCATGAGATTGATGTGGAAAATGTGACAATGAGACTGTTTGTACAAACCTTTGGAGGCGAAGTGAGGAAGTGGTTCAGAGCTTTGCCGACTGCAAGTATTACTACATTGAATAATCTTCAGAGACAATTCTTGGATCGATGGGAAGTGAAGAAAAACCCTCTTCAGATCCTTTCTAAATATGAGAATATCAAGCGGAACGTTGGTGAGTTTGTTCAAGATTATTGTATTAGATTAAATTCTATTTACAATGCAATTCCTGCTGATATAAAGCCACCTATGGGTTTGGCTTTGATTAATTTTCTGGATGGTTTCGATCCTGATATGACCTATCAATTAAGAGAAAGAGATCCGGCCACTTTGGAAGACATGCAGAAAATTGCAGTCAGCGTTGAAGCCAATTTTCTTGCCAAGAGAGCTAGAACAAAAGCTAAAAAGAAAGTAACAATAAAGGAAGATGTTTCCACTTCAGATCAAGTGCTCCGTAAGATGGAAAAGATGTTTGACAGATTGACGTTGAAAAGTATGAACTGCAAGTCAGAAATCCTAACTTCCATGGCTAGCAGCAACCACAATTTAGAATCAAGCAAAGAGAGCAATGAGCACAAGACCAAGCAGTACAACAGTAAGTGAAGACACCCTTACAGCAGAATTTTGTACATGGTCTGGAATCAGATGACGAGGAGAATGTAATTGGAGAGGAGAATCATTTCTTTACACCCGATGATATGCCAATTTTTATCACTGAAGACGAGGAGTATTCCGAGAATTCAGCTATACAAAGGGACAAGAATTTCATCTTGGCGAATGAAACAGTTCTTGAAAAAGAGTCTGATGAATGTCAGAGGGGGTATATGAATGCTTTGACAGCCCAGCAGCAACAATATTCACTCAGAAGTAGAGATGTACCCATTAATCCAATTCAAAAAAGAAAGGAGGCGACAACACCAAAGAATGATCCACTCGTTATGCAGAAAAAGGGAAAAGAGACAGCTGATCCCACCACTAGCAAACCTCCATCAGCAAATGAAAGATCCAATCAGCCAAATATATCAAAGGAGAAAATTGAAAAGAAGGATGTCCCAGCTAAAGAGGTAGAGAAAACTTCAGTTTTTAACTTAGAAAATGAAATTGCTACGTTAAAAGTATCCATTCCTTTGACAGAAATGATGAAGAATAGTAGCTATAAGGGTCAGGTGTCTAAGATTTTGAATTTAGATCCATTATCTGATATGGTAAACGCGGAGAATGATCGACCTGACTTGATTTTTGGTCTAGCATTGGATGGTCAGTCTCGAGATAGTGATGTACCTCCTTTTTACATCAGCCTTAGGTTGCACGACTATGTGTTACACAATGCTATGTTTGATTCCAGAGCCTCTCATAATCTCATGCCTAAGGAAATCATGGAGAAATTGGGATTGGATATCACCAGAAAGTATCATGACCTTTATTCTTTCGATTCTGGTAGAGTAAGATGCATTGGTCTTATCAAATATTTGGTGGTCAGTTTGGATTAGATTCCGACTAAAAATGTTTTGATGGATGTGGTTGTGGTGGATATTCCTCCTAGATTTGGCATGCTTCTTTCCAGATCTTGGGGAGTGAAACTTAAAGGGAAATTGCAGCTTGATTTCTCCTATGCTACTATTCCCGTGTTCGGTCAGATGAGGAAATTATACCGGGAGAAAAAGATGAAGTACATGATCACTAGCAAGGAGAAACCAGTAAATCATCTAATCAACTATGTACATACTGATTTAGAATCATTTGTTTTATACTCAGATAGCTTTAATGATGTAAATAGCCAAATAATTGAAGTAGAAGACATTCCAGAAATCATTGAAAATTTCAGAAAGGTCCTAAAGAAAGAAAGACAAAGACTTGATAGTACCGCTGAGCAATCAGCCTTTCGACAACAACAAAATATTGATGTACAGCAAGGAGAAGTAAAAGAGCAAACATAATTTCAGCATTTGGAAGAGGACAAATCTGGTCTGTGGACCATGGATTTTGATGGTGCGGTAGGAAGGGAAGGTGCTAGAATTGGAATTTGGATATGTAGCCCTGTTTTCTCCCCAAAGAAAGTGCCAAGTAATGTAAGGGTCTGTTCTTATAAATTGGCTTTTGACTGTTCAAATAAGGAGGCCGAATATGAAGCTTTAATTGTTGGTTTGAAAATTCTTATAAAGTTAAATGCCAAAAGGATTGCAGTGTATGGCGACTCATATGAAGAGCACCTTTATCATTTGAAGATTGTATTTCAGCAGTGTAGAAAATATGGTATATCTCTCAATCCAAAGAAGAGTCTGTTTGCCATGGATGAAGGAAAGCTTCTCGGTCATATTATATCAAAGGATGGCATCCGCATCGATCCAGCCTGAGTGGAAGCCATTCAGCAAATTGATCTTCCCCGAAGTAAAAAGGAGATCCAATCATTCAACGGTAAGATGAATTTCTTACGTCTCTTTGTGCCCAATCTTGCAGAACATTTAAGGGAAATCACAAACATGCTCAAGAAAGATAGTGTAGTGAAGTGGACTGAGGAAGTAATAAAGTCTTTCAATTTGGTGAAATTGGCCCTTTCTTCAGCTCCGGCTTTTATCAGCCCGGACTATACTCAATATTTCATTTTGTTCTCATTTTCCTTGGATCATACTAGGCAGCAGTCTTGATGCAGAAAAGAGACCAGCTTGAGAAACCAATAGCATTTTTCAGCAGAAACATAAGAGATGTAGCTTTAAAGTATAATATTATTTAAAAGAAAGCTCTTTCCTTGGTAAAGGCATTGAAATATTTTCAAGTTTATATTCTACATTCTCACATCCTTGCTTATGTTCCTAATGCTGCTGTTAAAGATGTCTTAGTGCAAACAGATCCAGAAGGGAGACAAGGCAAATGGATTGCTGCCTTGTTGGAATATGACGTGGAGATCAAACCAACAAAGCTCATCAAAGGACAAGGGTTGGCCAAATTAATGGCTGAATCAAATTTGCATGCCTTGGACATTAATCTCATTGCTACTATGTCCGAGGAAAATGAAGAAAGTTCGCCTGCTCAGGTATCAGAAATTTTTGTTCTTTCTCCTTGGTATTCAGACATTGTTTATGTACTCCAAAATTTGTCACCACCACCTGGAATGGCTAAGAAAAAAAGTAGGACATTGAAATTGAAGGCTGCCAAGTTTTGTATCATGAATAATGTGCTCTATTGGAAAGATCTCAGTGGTGTCTTGCTCAATTGTTTGGTTGAAGAAGAGGAAAAACAAGTTATGGAAGACTTTCACAAGGGAGATTGCAGAGGTCATATTTTGTGGAATACAACAGCCAAAAATTTTTTAAGAGCAGGATATTATTGGCCAACTCTCTTTTCTGATCTGTACAAAACTGTTAAAAGCTGCCACAAATGTCAGATTTTTCAAGGTAGGAGAAAATTGCAGCCTTTACCACTCAAGCCCATTGAAATAAGTGATCCATTTCAACAGTGGGGTTTGGACTTCATTGGCGAGATCCATCCTACTTCTTCAGCGTAGCATAAATGGATCCTTACAACGACGAACTATTTTACCAAATGGATTGAGGTGATTCCCACTAGGCAGGCCACTGATTCAATAATCATTTCATTTCTTGAAAACAATATTTTGTCTCGTTTTGGCTGTCCAAACAAGTTGATCACTGATAATGCAGCAGCCTTTAAATATAAAAGAATGATTGACTTTTGTAATAAGTATCAAATTACTTTGGGGCACTCAACCGCATATCTTCCACAAGGCAATGGATTGGTCGAATCCTAAAATAAATCCTTGGTCAATATTATCAAAAAACTGCTGGAAATGAACAAGAAGAGTTGGCACAAGAAACTGGTTAATGCACTTTGGGCAGACAGAGTAAGTCAAAAGAAATCTATAAGCATGTCCCCTTTTGAGCTCGTGTATGGTGTTGACACTGTATTCCCGACCTCTCTTGTAGTTCCAGTGGTTAAAATTCTACAGGAAGCTGGCAGCGAGGATGATCATTTGCAACGAAGAATCAATCAAATGATCCATTTATAGAAAACTAGAGAGGAGGTTTTTCAGAACACTTTCAGGCTGCAAGAGAGAATCAAGAAGATATATGATCGAAAGGCAAAGGCGGACAAGTTTCAAATAGAAGAAGTTGTGCTAAAATGGGATGTGAGAAACGAAGATAAAGGTAAGCATGGAAAGTTTGAGAATCTTTGGAAAGGAACTTTCAGAATTGCTACATATCGAGGCCAAAATTATTTCCTTTTGAAAGAAATGAATGGAGATGATTGTCCAGGTGGGCCGGTCAATGGTCGGCTACTCAAACGGTACTATTTTTGAAATGTTTTCTGCTGTCATATGTATCACTGTACATACTGGTTTGTTTAAATTTCATTGCAAGTGTGTGCTGTCATCATTCTTTCAGTTTGGGGCCTGAGGCGAAGGCTATAAAACTAAGGGTTGATTTCAGTTTTGGTTTGGTTTGCTTGAGTCAGGTCTTTCAGTTGATTTTAGTCTTGAAATTGAGTCAGTTTTGAGTCAGATTTTGGTCCTGAAATTAAGTCAAGAGTTTGGTTTTGGTTTGTTGAAGTTATTGAGTCCATAAGCCCAATGGACGAAGGCACTACCTACTTTCCCAGAGATCTGTAGTTCTTGGCACCTACAAGGAGCTACCATCCCCATTGGAGCCAATGTTAGTGTAGGTATCTTCATCCCTCCGTCAGCGATCAAATTCTCTTGTCGCATTGCATATTAGGTGTCTTGCTCAGTCAGCTGCATTCCATTAGGAGCATGGATCATCTGACAGTGGTGGCCTGTTGTACATTTTCCCTCATGTCCTTTACCTGCTGGCCCATTTCCATTCATCAAGATCATCTGCAGTCACTTTTTTTATTTAAATTTTCCAGAGTCATTTTTAGGGTTTTTAGTCCCATTAGGTCTAGGGTTTCATGAAAAGGTCTTCAAAATGTCCAATAACGGTCAGCAAGCGCATGAGGAGGTTGAATAAAGTTCCAGTACCAAATAAATTCCATCATTATATGCCCAGAAATGAATTTTTCCTCAAAACTCTGTTTTGAGGAAAAACATAGTATTTTATCTTTTTATGTATAAATTTGATGTAATTTCAAGTTCTGTCATATGTAAATAACTTCAATGGCAACCCTGGTCACCTTGTCAAGCTTCAGCAACTCCATCCCCTGCAAGGCAAACAAAAATCAATTCATTCAGTTAATCAGAGGCAAAATAAAGCAAAACTTCCTAAAACAGAGTTTGAAAAGAAAGTGTCAAATGTAAACATTACAAAAGTGGGTTTTATGAAGTGAAAAATTAAATTATTTTGTATATAAGTTGTTTCTTGTGTTTAAAAGACTCATTTTCATCCAAAAGAGCAAGAGAGATTTATAGCAAGCTCGTGGTCACAAAATTGCAGCCAATAGTTTCAGTTTCGGGGGTGTGGTACATTGGGTGAACGACGCAGCGCATAGAGCTAGCACAGTGCATTGGGCCGCCTTCCACAGTATAAAAACTACACTGGCGCGGCGCATACAGAAGGCGCGGTGCATTGGGTTTGTGGCGTGACGCATAGAGATGCAAGCCATTTTCATCACAAATTCATCCAAATCTTCAATTTTCTTGGTTTCCTCCGGTCCAAAGTAAGTCAAAAAACTCTTCAAATGCCAATGAAAGTGTGTCTTAAGATCTTTATGATGATTTAATAAAAAAAAAATTCAAACCCTATTTCCTTGCAATTTTTGCTCAAGACATGATTGCTTAGGGTTTGTAAATTGGTTTTTTGTGGCCATCAATCCCTCACCTTTTTATTCCATCACTTCTTTTCTAGTTTCATTAACCCATTTTACTATCCCCCATATCCCCAAATTCATTCACCCCTATCCCCAATTCCCATTATCCCAAACCCTAGTTACAAAATTCCCAAACCCCAATTGCTATCCCAAAAATCTAAAAATTGTCCCTAAAACCCTTCAATTCCCCAAATTCCAGTCAGCAACATTCCCAAAATACCTCTTACCCACTCCCTTCATAGTCCTTCATACATTTTCATACACTTGGTAGCAAAAGATCAAAGACACCTAAATATATTCATACTCATCTAAGACAACACAAACTTTAGAAAACATGGAGTCAGATTCCTCCTATGACCGAGATGAAGAAACACACAATGACTCTCCAACCGAAATGCATGCACCAAGGAGATCTCACAAGGGTGGTAAACATGTACGGGAGGAGCCTACTTCACTTTACGAGTTGCAGGCCTGCCCTCTTGCTATCACATGCTTCCAACACCAATCTTGTTAGCAGTTCTGTGAGATGGTTGCTAGAGTCCTGTACCATCATGAGTTGGCCAGGTTGTTTCTGCTTCATATACATAATGGCCAAGTTACTCTTGCAGGTTTGACATTCACTTTGACACCGGAGTCTATTTCTCTAGCAACCGACATTCCAAATATCGGAGAGCAGTGGAATAAAAGGCAGCAAATTGACAGGGAACATTATGAGCCATACATCAAGGCTGTTTATTTGAGACAACTCAGCATATTTTCTCCCTTTCTTTACCTGAAAGACTCATATGCTCCCTTGATGAAACTCATAATTAAGTATTTTAGCTGTGAGGGCTGGTTTTCTCGCCTATATGCCTATCACATTAGATTGTTGATGCACTTTACCAAGGCGAGAATGATGAATCTCCCCTACTTCATGTGCTGAAATATTGAGAGGATGACCACCCTGTTAGCGCTCGAATCTACCTTAGGCTGAAATAAGGTAAAACTCAAGGCAACATCAAACCAAGCTCAACCTCGTAGCTAGCCCTACGAGAACAGGAGAGGGCTCTCTCCGGGTCTATCTCGGCAAAAAGTATTCAAGGGGGCTGAGATGACTTATAATGGATACTGATTTTAGGCTAGTAAATAGATAGGAAGGTTTGGTTTTAAATTTTTTTGGGTTTTTGTTGAAAAATGGGAAAAATAATTTTGGGCTTGGGGATGAGGCCAGATCTTTGCAGAGTTCGAAATGGGGCAGGGTAGGCAGTAGTATTGATGCTTTTGATTATGTGTATGGATGGATCAGAATGACAAGGAGATGAAGAGGGCAAGGAAGAACAAGGATCCTCTCCAAACTGAAGAAAACATATAAAACTAGACAAATTTAAAGGCAGAGCACCGAAATCAATGGATTCTACCTCATTTACTCATTCATTTAGTTTCAGAAGCAAAATAAGGGAATGGCATACATTAAACATGAAATAACTTACAAAAAACTGAGAGAAAACACCATCAAGAAACTGAAAGCCACAAGAATCCCAACAGGTGCTGCAAAACCTCTGATCTTTCCTTAGCCAAAAATGCAGAAAATATGTACAATAGTGTGCCAAACTTTTCCCAAGAGTCCAACCAGTCCAACCCTTGAAAATGACTCAGAAAATACATAATATAGACCATCCTAACCCCTTCCCATGCCTCTAGGGGTCGGGCTCATCCTTCTAGGAGCAGTTTGAACCAATTCTAAACAAGGAGCTAAAATCTAGGCAGCCAAACAACTTGCCTCTAAAAGGAAGGAAACTGATTCATTCACTTGATTTTCACTTTTTTGTGAATGAATCATCTAGAACAAGTAAATACATGCCAAAATTACATAATTTTTATCAAATGACATCAAGATGGGTCAAAAATTACATCAAGAGGTGAAACTAGTCCAGACTGGCCGAATTTCTAAGCTGGAAAGTGAAAAATAGGCTAATTTCCTCTATGCGCTGCGCGCCAAAGCTCTATGCACCGCGCGACTTTGGACCTGATTTTGGAGCACTTCCAGAAGTCAAAATCAAGCTCATGATAGCTTGTTGGAAAGCCCTGGATGTCTGCTATCCAACCCAAGTTGAATTTTTCAATTTGGAGCTTATTTTCCCCTCCAAAACTTCATTGTCCCAAAAGTACTTCCTGCTGGTGCAAAAGGTGGCAGAAAGGTGATTTTCATGGTGTTTTTGGCCCTTTTGATCATCCAGAACTTGATGAAATGCTTCGGCCATTTCTGAGCATGCATAAATTGCCATGAAAAATCCAAAAATACAAATTTTTCCTCCAGAAGGTGTCCCAATCATAAGCGCGTGTTGGGACGCGCGACGCGTTGGGCGGAAAAACCTGTTTTGTGGCCAAAATTTTCAAAATGACAAAAAATTCTCCAAATTTTCTGAAATTCGGAGCGAATATCCCCCATCATGCCTCATGCTCAGCCAATGAAGCCTCGGCCAAGATACGGAGTCTATTAGGCCTTTTTTTCCATTTCAGTGCTCTCCTGGTACATGCAGTTTCAATTGTAAAATCACTGTCTTGGTTGTATGATGAATGTGTCCGTCATGGTGCAGAAAACAAGGTGTTTGACAAGTCTATGATGATAAATATATGTTTTTTTCTCAATGCCAAGTGTGCCACATATGAAATGAGAGGCTGCGGAGAAATATCACAAGGGATACAGAGATCGCCAAGGAAATTTATGGAAGATAGACAACGTTTGAGCTGTGATTTGGGGATTTATAGGTGATGGGAATGAGTGAATGAAATGGGGATATATAAATGAAATCAAAGACACAAGGCATCTTTTGAATGTTATGGATATTTGGTTTAGTCAATGGATAGTGAGCAGTAGGGTTTGAGGCTTACCACATGGAAACAAAATGGAAAGAGGGACAGTGGTATAACAATGTGATAGTACCAGTAGTGACAACAATGATAATAATGAAAAGAACACAAATGACAATAGAATGAGAGTTTGAGCACCAAAATTCCAAGTTTTAACCACCTCTTTCAAACCCTAAGGGAGAAATTTTTTACAAAATGAGAGGGTTTAAGTCTTTGACATTCACTCTCTTATAATCCATCATATACCCACACCATTCACAAGTTTATGGGAAATTGAAAGGTGAGTCAAACTTACTCGGAGCAAAATTGACGAAACCAATACAAAAATCTGGAAGCAATGGAAAAAATTTGAGTTTCAGCTCTACGCACCACGCGCTAGCCCAACGCGCCGCACGTCCTCCAATGCGTCGCGCCAGTGTAATTTTACACTGAAAAATTTCGCTCTACACACCGCGCATCCTCCAATGCACCGCGTGCCAGCCCAACGCACCGCACGTTGATCCAACACACAATTTGGCTTTTCAAACACTGTTTTTCTTTCCAACTGATTTCTCAATGTTTCCTCTTGGATCCTTGATGTTTTTGGCATGCAAATGAATTGTTGAACTCCAGACATATCTTGTATGGCATGAACTTCAATTTTTTATTTGGAAAACTCTCTTTCTACCTTTGCAGACTTTGACACTTTCACATATAACTATGTCTTGGGCTCCCACTTTAATTTTTGGCTGCATAATGAATCTGATGGTTATTTTTGCAGGGATGGCTGGCGTTGAATTCGACAAATGATGACCAGAGCCGCGCCAGAAAAATCTGACGACTGAAAAACTTGAAAAATATACATAGCATTAATTACAAACAACGAATTTGACGATTTTCTTCAAAACAGAGTTTTGAAGAAAATTCATGATCAAAGATTGCGATGATGAAATTTCGATGAAAACTTATCTTGAAACCTCCCTCATGTGTCTGCTGGTATTATTAGATGCTTTGTAAACTGAATTGACAAACCCTAGACCTAATATGACCTAGAAACCCTAAAATGACTCTTTGCTGACCAAAGACCATCCATGAATGTAAATGACTGTAAAATTGACTCTGATGAACTTTGATGATCTTTAATGATTAGACACAAACCAACAGGTACAAACATGAGGGAAACAAGTGAAGAGACCCTTCCGTCAGATTATGGCATGCGCCTAGCGGAATGCAACTGAGTGAATCAAGCGAGACACCTAAAAATGAAATGCAAAAGAGAAATTTTGATTGCTGACAGAGGGCTGACGAGACCGACTCTAACATTGGCTCCAATGGGGATGGTAGCTCCTTGGAGGTGCCAAGAATGGAAGATCTTTGGGAGAGCAGACCAGCGCTTTTACCCATTGGGAAATGGAGTCAAAAACTCATGCTGAAATGCATGACTAAAAACCGATGAATTGATGACACAAAATGACTCTCACTCAACTAAAAAATGACTCGATACTTAAACACAACTGACAAGCTGGAAAAGATGCTCAAAGTAGAGCTTATTCATCAAACCTACTCTAATTGTACTTTTCACCACCCGATCAAGTGAAATGAAACAACCAATGCAACCATGTAAGCTTGTTGGCTGCTATCTTAATTCTCCGCAAGTGCTTGCTTATGAACAACGAGAAATAACTACTGAAAGGAAACTCCCATTGAAACTTTGAACCAAGTGGACTGCTGATAAACTTGCAAAGCATGAACTGAATGGATGACTTCAAGAATACTGTGAAAGGATCTTCATAAACATAGCTCTGATCTAGGAAATCTCCATAGCTAGACATTAAAATTTTCCTCACCTCTGTGCTGTCTTTCTTTGGTGATTGCAGCAAACTGTCAAAAGGATCCTGAAATTCGTGAATAACCAAACTCTGTTGCTGATGCCAAGCAGAACACAATTCCCCTTTGTCAATCTCCTCATATAAAAAATCTGTTGAACAACACAATGAAATTGACTTTTGAACAAGATTATTATCAACATTCTTTTCGGACACATGGTTAGCCAATGGAGAAAATTTTCTGACAAACCTCATATCCGACACACGAGCAATGGGATCATCAAAAACTTGAGAAAATGCTGCAATGTATCCATTGAAAGCGTAATGACCTCCTTCTAGCTGTTCCTCTTTTCTTGAAATATTATGAGTCTGCTTAGTGGTAAATGCCTCGAAGCAAGGGTGCAAGTTCTCTTCATCATTAACTCATATATTTCAACTTCCACACCTTCATTTGTAATCTGACCTTCAATTTCGTTTGGTGGCTGCAAATCTGATGCTACAGGTTACTGATTTGAAAATTTACTATGCAATTTTCCTCTCAAAAACTGAAATGATTCAAAAAAAAATGGTATGGAGTCATCTTGAATCATTAAATCATGTGTGCCCGCTTCCAAGTCTTCAGCTGCAACTTGATAATCAATGACTTTCGGGGGCTGCAAGTCTGAATATGAGTATTTTTCATTGCCCTCAAGACGATCCAGATCAAGACTTGTTGACGCTTGATTTCTGATTGCATGGAAGTTATCTCTAATGAACTGAAATGAATCAAAACAAAAAGGCAAAGATCCTTCACTTACTTCAAAATCTGCTACACTTTCCTCGTCATTGCCATAGCTGATATGCATCGATTGATCACTGTACTCGAGCTGCCGAAAGTGACCATCCTCTGAAAAATCAGCTATTGATTTGTCTGCAAGATCGACTTCTTTTTGGAGAACATAATCATCATCGTACTGATCAAACTGAGGCAATTCATCGGTATAAAACACATCATCAAACATACATGTCATATCAACAACTCTCTCTTCTTCACAATGATCTATAAAACAATCACTATGACAACTGGGATAAGAAACAAAATGTTTTGGGTCAGCCGCTTGTTCTTGAATGTCATTTTCATTTTTTGCAGTCATTTTCTACACCATCTCTTCTACTGCGTTTACGAAAATATCAAGATTTTCCTCTGAAAGTGTTAGCTGCTCTGAAACATTCTTCTTTTCTTCTTCCTTCAACCGTGCCCTCAAGATCAGCAAATGAGCCTCTACATTCACTGCCTTGTTCTGCATCTCGTGAAGTGTTGCAATATTCTTTTCTCTCAGCTGAAACTCCATTTCCGGATCAAAGGCACCCGGGTAGTGCAAGAGAGCAGATCTAGGAGAAGGTCTTATATCAACCGGCATCGAATAATAAACTTGGTTAAATACGACATTTATGTAAATGCTCCTAGCGATCTTTTCGAGTGAGGTTATACTCTTATATAATAAGGAAAGGTGCAATCAGATCACCCACTGTCGAGAAAACCGACAAGCTTGCTGGAAATCTGAGATGCTCGCATCAGGCAAAGATTTGAACCAACTCTTCACTTTTCCTTGCAAAGAAAGAGCAAAAAACCTAATACTAACATCTTCTTCATCAACTTCAAAAAGATCTAGAAAAGTCTCAACATTCTGCACATGTTGCTCAGCATTGACATTGTTACATTCACCGTCAAATCTTGGTAGATATAGATAATAATTTTTAGGGAAAGCATGAAGAACAAAAGGTAAAACAAGAGGTTTATACCTATCTGGGACTATATAAGGTGTAGGAGTATATATAAGAGCTACGAGATCAGTTTTGTTTCCTTTAGGCTCATCACTTTGAAGAGAGTCATCATGAGATGTGGGAAAAGTAAGGAGACCAAGATCAAAGGGAAACTCAGTATTTACACTTTTTGAATGGGTCGAGTGAAGATTTTGATCACCTTTCTCATACAACAAATTATGAAAAACTCTCAGGACAGCTTCAAGAACAGAAAAGAGATAGTTTACAAGAAAGAAGACTAGATCCTAAATACCGTTCCACTTTGGATACCTGAACTTTATGGAAGATCCTTCCATTTTCACAGAGAAAGAGTTAGTCCTCCAGTGGAGTCTCTACATTGAGTTGGAGTCACCAGGTGAATGATTTTAGCCTTCTTATGTCTGATCATTGTCCACCATCAACCATCAGATCTTAACTTGATTACATTTACTGGGGAAATTTATAAGTTAAGTGTTACGACTACAAGCTAAATCGGAGATTGACTGAAGCAGCGTTTATCTATTATGCACTCGCAGAGCAAGAGAAGTTTGAAGGCTACCTGGAGTGACTTTAGGCTCCGTCTGTATCTATAAATCAAAAAACACTAACCAAAAAATTAGTTCTTCCCCAGTATGGTCGCCACTATGTTAGTGCCTAGATCCACCTCGGGCTGAAATAAGGCAGAAGAAGGACAACACCAAACCACGCTCAGCCTTGTAGCTAGCCCTACAAGGACAGGAGAGGGCTCTCTCTGGGTCTATCTCGTCAAAAGATGTCCAATAGGGGCTGAGATGACACAAATGGATACTGATTTTAGGCTAGTAAATAAATAGGGAGATAGTAAATGGGAAAAAGTAATTTTGGGCTTGGGGATGAGGCGGATCTTCGTTCGAAATGGGGCGGGGAGTAGGCGTGATCTTAGATACTTTGATTATGTGTATGGATGGATTAGAATGACAAGGAGCTAAAGAGGGCAAGGCAGAACAAGGATCCTCTCCAAACTGAAGATCCCCCATCATGCCTCATGCTCAGCCAATGAAGCCTCGGCCAAGATACGGAGTCTATCAGGCCTTTTTCTCCGTTTCAGTGCTCTCCTGGTGCATGCAGTTTCAATTGTAAAATCACTGTCTTGGTTGTATGATGAATGTGTCCATCATGGTGAAGAAAACAAGGTGTTTGACAAGTCTATGATGATAAATATATGTTTGTTTCTCAATGCCAAGTGTGCCACATATGAAATGAGAGGCTACGGAGAAATATCACAAGGGATACAGTAGACTGCCAAGTGAAATTTAGTGGTGAGGACAGTCACTGTTTGGGGAGTCAGCGATTTGGGGATTTATAGGTGATGGGAATGAGTGAATGAAATGGGGATATATAAATGAAATCAAAGACACAAGGCATCTTTTGAATGTTATGGAGATTTGGTTTAGTCAATGGATAGTGAGCAGTAGGGTTTGAGGCTTACCACATGGAACAAAAGGGAAAGAGGGACGGTGGTATAACAACGTGACAGTACTAGCAGTGACAATAATGATAATAATGACAAGAACACAAATGACAATAGAATGAGAGTTTGAGCACCAACGTTCCAAGTTTTAACCACCTCTTTCAAACCCTAAGGGAGAAATTTTTTACAAAATGAGAGGGTTTAAGTCTTTGACATTCACTCTCTTATAATCCATCATATACCCATACCATTCACAAGTTTATGGGCAATTGCAAGGTGAGTCAAAATTACTCGGAGCAAAATTGACGAAACCAATACAAAAATCTGGAAGTAATGGAAAAAATTTGAGTTTCAGCTCTACGCGCCGCGCGCCAGCCCAACGCGCCGTGCCAGTGTAATTTTACACTGAAAAATTTCTCTCTACGCGCCGCACGTCCTCCAATGCGCCGCGCGCCAGCCCAACGCGCCGCGCGCTGATCCAACTCACAATTTGGCTTTTCAAACACTGTTTTTCTTTCCAACTGATTTCTCAATGTTTCCTCTTGACTCCTTGATGTTTTTGGCATGCAAATGAATTGTTGAACTCCAGACATATCTTGTATGGCATGAACTTCAATTTTTGATTTGGCAAACTCTCTTTCTACCTTTACAGACTTTTACACTTTCACATTTAACTCTGTTTTGGGCTCCCACTTTGATTTTTGGCTGAATAATGAATCTCATGGTTATTTTGCAGGGATGGCTGGCGTTGAATTCGGAAAATGATGACCAGGGCTGCGCCGGAAAAATATGACCACTGAAAAACTTGAACAATATACATAACATTAATTATAAAGAACGAATTTTACGATTTTCTTCAAAACAAAGTTTTGAAGAAAAGTCATGATCAAAGATTGCGATGATGAAATTTCGATGAAAACTTATCTTGAAACCTCCCTCATGCATCTGCTGGTATTATTAGATGCTTTGCAAACTGAATTCACAAACCCTAGACCTAATATGACCTAGAAACCCTAAAATGACTCTTTGCTGACCAAAGACCATCCATGACTGTAAATGACTGTAAAATTGACTCCGATGAACTTTGATGATCTTTAATGATTAGACACAAACCAGCAGGTACAAACATGAGGGAAACAAGTGAAGAGACCCTTCCGTCAGATTATGGCATGCCCCTAGCGGAATGCAACTGAGTGAATCAAGCGAGACACCTAAAAATGAAATGCAAAAGAGAAATTTTGATCGCTGATGAGACCGACTCTAACACACCCTAGTGTAAAAGAAAACTCCTCAGCAACAGTTTAACATATATATCATTTTGCACTCATCAAAATTGTGGTCATGCATCAGCTTGGTTTGCAGGACATCTCATGGGAGGATTTCATTTCTCATGAGTTATTCACGGCTCCTTAGGTACCTCCATAAGCTTTTCATGAGACAGGTGGACCTTGACATCAACAAGAGGGTCATGAGACACAGACCGCTAGTGTGTCGGTGTTTTTCACCTATCAAAAGGGCACTAGAAGGTTGTTTGCAGCAGCCAAGCGAGTATTATCTCCACCCAGGGTGGAAGGGGTCTCTCTTCCTCCATCAGAAGAGCAGGTACAGGACAGGGGCAAGCGGCCATTACATGATGAGGGGCCTTCATGAGGGAAAGAGACATATTTCATTCTTATTCAGGATGATGACACCGATTTGGGCTCACCAAGCTCAAATCTTAAAGAGATCATTCGGGAGCAACGAGCGGACATTGATGGTTTTTCCCTCAACCTACAAAGATCCAAGTGGATAATAAAATACCTTGAGCAAAGAAACAAGCAGCTAGAGGATCAGCAAACCATTATGGAGCTGCAAAACATATGAGAGAACTGACAAGCTTCCAAAAGGAGCAAAACCAAGTTGACATCACTTGAGCAAGAAATTGAAGCTGATCGTGAAACTTGGCTTGAAAGGGTAAATATGCATTTGGAAAAGCTGTTGGAGAAGGCCAACAAAGAGAAAAATATGTTGAGGCACATGGCCAACCATTACTGGGCGAGAAACCATGTGTGCAAAGCAAGAATCAAGATCTTGAAGGCTAAGTTGAAGAAGGTATCGAAGCGGAGAAAAGAGCATAATAGACTTCAGATCTTGGTTGAGGATTCCTTGGCCCAACATAGCTCTTAATGGAGGACACTCAGCCCAAATTTCAAAAAATTTGGGACACTTTTTTCATTTTTGGAATTTTTGGGCCAAAACACAAGTTTTTCTGCCCAATGTGTTGTGCCACCTGGCGCTCGCTTTTGATGGGGGACTCCTTTTGATGAAAAATCATAATTTTTGGATTTTTCATGGAAAAATATGCATGCCTACCAATGGACAAGAAATTTTGACAGGTTTTGGGCTTCCAGAAAGGTCAAAAACACCCCAAAAATGACCTTTCTGCCCCTTTTTTGACACACAGGAAGCGCTCTTGGGAGAACTCAGTTTTGGAGGGGGAAATTGAGGCCAAATTAAAAAATTCCACTTGTGCTGGAAAGTAAACAAGATGAAATTTCCAACAAGCCCACTTGGAGAAAATTTGGACATCGGGAAGGCCTCCAAAATCAGCTGCAAACAGGTGCTACGCATAGGGAAATCAGGCACGACGCATTGGAGGAATTTTGCTCATTTTTGGTCAAAAACTCTGTTTTTCGCCTAGTTTTTTCACAGTTTGACTTTTTTCCTTCTAGTTGTCAAACGCATGATGTAATTTAATGTGCATGGAAAAATATTTCATGGAAAAATATGCATGCCTACCAATGGCCAAGAAATTTTGACAGGTTTTGGGCTTCCAAAAAGTTCAAAAACACCCCAAAAATGACCTTTTTGCCCCTTTTTGACACACAGGAAGCACTCTTGGGAGAAATCAGTTTTGGAGGGGAAAATTGAGGCCAAATTCAAAAATTCCACTTGTGCTGGAAATTAGACAGGCTGACCTTTCCAACAAGCCCACTTGGGGCAAATTTGGACACCGGGAAGGCCTCCAAAATCGGTTGCAAACAGGCGCTACGCATAGGGAAATCAGGCACGACACATTGGAGGAATTTTGCTCATTTTTGGTCAAAAACTCTGTTTTTCGCCTATTTTTTTCATAGTTTGAATTTTTTCCTTCTATTTGTCAAACTCATGATGTAATTTAATGTGACATGATGGATTTTGATGTAATTTTGCTAAATTTTCACTCATAGAGGTAGATTCATCCATCAAAAGTTAATTTGCAATTGAATGAATCAGTTTCATAGTTTTTAGAGGCAAGCTGTTCCACTGCCTACTTTTTAGTTCTTAGTTTAGATTTTGTTGGAACAGCTTCTAATATTATGAGCTCGACCCCTAGAGGCTAGGATGAGTTTTTGTTTGCCTATATCTTATGTTTTATCAGTCATTAGCATGGTTGGAATTTTGGGGAATGCTTTGAGCATTATTGTACATTCATCTCTGCAGTTTGGCAAAGGAATAGACCAGGGTTTGCAGCACTCTATGGGATTCATGTGGCATCTTTTTTTGATATTGTGTTTCTCTCTATAAATTTTAGTTTACTTGTGTTTTATGTATGCCATTTTCTCTCTTATTTATTCTTAAATTAAACAAACAAGGATAAAGGTAGAATCCATTGAAATTGCAGTGCTCTACCTAGGGTTTGTTTAGTTATCTATGTTTTTAGCTGTTTGAAGAGGATCCTTGAAGGTTTCTTGCCCTCTTCAACTCCTCACCTGTCTAAAGCTCTCCATTTCTTTCAATTTTAAGTGTCAAATCAATTGGCTGCCTTGCCCTATTGAGATCTCTGCAAAACTGAGCCTCACTCCCCAGACCCAAAATCTGCCTTTCCATTTGAGCCAAAAAAACATCCTTAAATTCAATCAAACTCTTTTGCACACATACCTAGCCTAAAATCATCACATCAAGTCATCTCAAGCCTCATTGATTATTTTTTGCTGAGATTGACAAGGAGAGAGCCCTCTCTTGATCTGGTAGGGCTAGCTACGAGGTTAAGCGTGGTTTGATGTTACCCTAGATTCTGCCTTTCTCAGCCTGAGGTAGATTTAGGCCCTAACAGACAACATGACCACTAGACAATTTTATGATGGATTCAAGGCCACCTTCATCGCTCTCATTCCAAAAATCGAGAAACCCATATCTTTCCATGATTATCGGCCGATCTCTCTCTGCATTTGCATCTATAAGATCATATCCAAGATCATTTATAACTGTATTAGGCCCATTATCTCACAACATATTTCCAAAGAACAATTCGACTTTCTTAACCATAGACAAATTCATGAAGCGATTGGCAATGCATGGGAGGCCTTATATTCCATCAAACTCAGAAAACTTAAGAGCACCATCCTCAAAATTGACCTTGAAAAAGCATTTGATTGTGCCAATTGGAATTATCTACAACTCATCCTCATTCATATCCATTTCCCACTTTCCTTTACAAATTGGATAATGGGATCTATTACTAATGCCTCATTTAGTATTCTTATAAATGGTGCTACCACTGATTTTTTTCACATAGGTAGGGGACTCGGGCAAGGCTGGCCACTATCCCCACTAATTTTTCTATTGATTATGGAAGGCCTATATTCACTTCTGGCTCAAGCGAAAGATGATGGTTCCATTAATGGAATCAAAATAAGTGACTTTGTACATCTGACTCACTTATTGTTTGTTGATGATGTTATTATATTTCTTGACGGTTCCTGTCATGACAATATAATTTATTTGAATCTACTCAAGATTTTCAGTAAAGCTACTGGAATGGACCCCAACCAAAAAAATCCACCATCATGATGGTGCGCTGTTCAGCTTTTGAATGCAAAAATGCTATGGGCCTCTTCCATTTTGAGTGCAAGGATTTGGAAGAGGGCTTAAAATATCTTGGTTTCCTCCTTAAACCAAATGATTAACACATAAAGGACTGGAACTGGCTTATTGCAAAAGTCGAACATAGTATCAACATCTGGCAACAAATATGGCTCTCCAAGGCCAGAAGGATGGTGCTCATTAAATTTGTCCTGGAAGCCATTCCAGTTTACCGGATGACACTTGCATGGATCCCAAAAGGTGTGATCGCTAGAATACAATAAATCTGTAGGCGATTTCCTTGGAGAGGCAAGAAGGATGGTTGTGCCTATGCGTGGATCGCTTGGAAGAAGATTGAAAAACCTAAAGGTTGGGGGGGGATGGGGGATAAAGGAACTAAACCAGTTCACAACTGCACTGGCTGCCAAGATGGGTTGGCACCTCATGGTTAGAAACAGTATGTGGCAATAAGTCACTTACTCTAAATATATTTCACCCTCCTCCAGCATGGATTGGGTTAGAGGACACACTCAACTCCTTTCAGGCTCTTATATTATTTGGAAGGCCATCACTAGACCCATCTATCTTATTAAAAAATGCTTGGTCTGGTGCATTGGACTGGGTGAAAAGGTAGAAATTGGGGAGGATTATTGGTCAGGCTATGGACAAGAATTAAAAATACCATTGGGCATCAGGAAACATCTGGCCAGGATGGGTAATCAATTTATTTCTTAGATAGTGGGTCCACTAAAATCTACTTGGGCCTCTTAGGTATGGTTGTCTGCTCAAGCGCTGGCCATCGCCGAGCACTAGTGGCCGATTTGGAATCACTTTATCAGATCGCTCAGATCCAGTCACATCTGATTATCTGATCGGGAAGATGAAATTATATGGGAAATTTCCCCGAGCGGAAATTACACTCGAAAGGTTGGGTACTCTACTCTCTATGACTCTCTAGAGCCATAATCAAAACAATGGTGGTGGAAACATTTATGGAAACATTTATGGAAACTGAAGGTGCCACCTACATCTAGATTGTTTATGTGGTTCATTCTCTCCAACTGCACTCCCACAGAGGACAACCTCACCAAACATGAGATTCATGGCCCTTCCAGATGTTGTCTATGTCTTGAACATGTTGAGGATCTGAATCATCTCTTCCTAGACTGTCCGGCTAGCAAACATCTCTGGCGCATCACGACCTTAACTATAGGTTGAACCCTTAATTGGCACGACACTTCGGTCTGTTCGGATTAGCACACCTGGTGGAAGGAGTCTAGTGGACATAAGGATCGAAACCTTCCACTCCTCATTGCATGGGGAACCAGGCTTACCAGGAACCAGGCCATATTCCTAGGTAAGATTGCGGATTGGGAGGGTATCAGCAGAAATATCTCCACCATTTATCATCTTATTCCAAATTAAGAGCCTCCGACCCAAAACAGACCCATCATCCCAGAAAATATCGACTGATCTTCTCCGTGGAATTTTTTCGACGGGGCATCCAATGTGACTAGATGTGGTGGTGGTGCAGTTCTTCACCTTTTTGATACAAATTTTTTTCACCTAAAGATGGGGCTTGGTCTGGGTACCAACAACTATGTAGAACTCAACAACCTTAGACTTATCCTTCTCTTTGCTCATGAACAAGGTTGCAATAGGATTAAGATATTTGGGGATTCACAAGTCATAATCAAATGGTTCAATTTGAAGGCCCAATGTCACACACACATTCTTAGAGCATTACTGGATGAGGTATTTTCATATAAATATTATTTTGAATTTATATCTGTTAGTCATATTTACAGGTATAGGAATCAGATGGCTAATCAATTATCCAAAGAAGCCACACAGATAGAATGGGGCAGATGGAAAATATCGGTACAGGATGGTCCTCAGGTGTACCAAAATTTTCATCAACCTTTCATTGAAGACATGGAAACACCAGGGGCAGTCTAGATTGGACTGCATAATTTTTTTTTTTGTTTATTTATCGACAACTATTTTATTTCTATTTTTGTATATTGTACATATTTACTTTATGTTCAGATTCTTTTACTAGACATTGATGATTCCAGAATTTTGTCTCTCAAGAGAACATGAAATTACTTGATCTTTGCATGGATGATAGGCTGAAAATGCAACATGTAATTTTCTTATTTATAATGAAGAATTACGAATTTTTCCTTGGAAAAAAAAATGTTTTCAGTTGGTTTGTTCTCTTTTGTTCACCTTGAATTTTTTATTTTCCTAGTTTTTATGATTAATTGTTACTCTGTTTCTTTCAAATATATTACAGTAGATAGATTGGGTATTGGGGAATTGAGAGTGATGTGAGGGGGGCGGGGGAGGGGCCATATGAGCTTCCACCTTCACGTGGTTGACATTGTTCAATAGAGAAAATATTATTCTTGAAACAAACATAAGATCATTTAAGCTTATACCATCATCTCCAATTTTAACTTTGGTTCATGTAATATATAATTGTTTTACATAGAACTAGCTTACCAACCCTACATAACCTTTTGTTACACCAAATTCAAATTATTTTCTCCACCTTTTCAAAGAACCATTTCCAATCTATTTTGAGGTAAAAAGTTGGCTTTAGTATAGTATTTTACTCCTTTATTTATTTCAAAAAATGTTGAGGATAAAAGGTCTTTCAACTGAGATTTATCCCTTCCAAACAACCCCCAGCCTATGATGATGAAATTTGTATGAGTGATGATTGTTCCTATAGCAAGAGAAAATGTGCATATGAGGGATTATAGTGTGTTCCAATGGTCCAGAGAGACATATGATAAAATAAAAATATCATCTAAGAATAGAAGGTGAGTTAGAAAGTAATTTGGGGTAATGGAGATTCCTTTGAAGCTTCCTACGTTCCTTGCATTTGTAATGATCTTGCTGAGACTTCCTACAATGAGAAGGAAAAGTATAGGGAATTATGGTAAACCTTATCTTAGGCCTATTTATCCATGGAAAAAGGATAAGTGGATCCATTTATTACAAGAGTGAAATAATGGAGAATTGATGCAATTCATAATCTTGGTGACAAAGGAATGACAAAAACCAAAGTGGATAAGGAGGAGTATGATGTAGAGATTGTTGAACTAATCGAAATATTTGGAGAGATCCACTTTGCTGAGGATAGGTCGTTTCCTTTTTATGTATATAGAGTGCATTATTTATTGTGCAAGGCTGATGGCTTCTTAAATAATATTCCTTTCAAGAAAACCAAATTGTTCTTGTGAAATATTGTTTTATGGTCCACCACCATTGATTTTTTAAGCACTAATCTGAAATGTTCTGAGTTTTCCGAGGTTCTAAGGATGTACAAGATGTAATTTAATCAGAATTTCCAAGTGGAGTCTTAGGAAAAACCAGTGGGGTTGGTAAGCCTACTGAATACAAATGGAGTCGCCAGGTGAAGGTTTTTTACTTGTTTTTCAAGGATTGGTTGTTGTTCACCATCAAAAATCAATAATAACCAGTCTTGGTGACACTTTTTTTTAGAAAATAGGGGTTATTTGAGTTGTGAAGTTATCTATTACTCAATATTCCCCAGTATGGTTTCCATTCTATTAAGCCTCTGTAGTTTGAAATATTGGCAAGAACAAACACTGCAGAGCCAACATCAAAACCACTTTGGAATCCTAGGATCTAGCCCTCTTGGATTCAAAGAGGGATCTCTCTATATAAGTGTGTTCGAAGATATGATCTTTAAGGTTTATGATATGATATTAGGCTAGTTATAAAGCACAAGAGTTTTTGTTTTTTTTGGTTGGGATGAAAATTATTAAAATGAAGGAAGTCTTTTGAAGGGTAAAGGTGCGAGTAGGTTGAAAATTGTTCAGCTGATAGGATTATTGAGAAACAATGTCAATATGGAGTCATAAAGGATTTAATTGCACAACAAGTTTCAAGAGTGGTCTATGGGGCAAGTAATTTATGTCAACATATCCCTTTAAGTTGATTTATGGTATGAAACATTAAGAAATGGTGAAATAAGCAAACATATAAGAAAACAAAGAGAAGCTTAAGATCAAGTAAGTAATTTTAACCTAGCCTGCTTTCAGCATACTCAAAGGGATCTTTTCAAAGCAACTGTTGGAGAAGAAACTAGAGGAAAGGGCTAACCATAGACTTCCCTAATTCAACTCTACTTAGCAAACTTTTCAAGAACATTCGAGGACAAAATTTCAAGTTTTACTCAGCAAGACATGGGCTGACCAACATTCCTTGAATAATCACACTTTGTTGAATTATACTCAAATACAAAACAAAGAATAGCTTAAGATCAAATAAGGAATTTTAACCTAGTCTACTTTTAGCATATTCTCAAAAGAAAACATTTAAGATAAAACAAAGAATAGCTTAAGATCAAGTAAGGAATTTTAACCTAGCCCGCTTTTGACATACTTTCAAAATAGTTGTTGGAGAAAACACTAGAGGACAGGGCTAACCATAGACTTCCCTAGTTTAACTTTACTAAGCATGCAATTGAAAATAACATTAAAAAACAATATCTCAAGTTTTACTTAGCAAGACATGGGCTCACCAACATTCCTTGACTGATTACACTCTATTGAATTATCATCAAATACACAATTAGCAGAAAACATAAAGATAAAGATTTATTAGTGAGATTTAGGGTACTTGATAGTAAATCCTAATCTATATTTGCTGTTCTTTATCAGAGAAAATGGACAGAATGGAAAACATGAAAAAAATAACAATTTACAATAAGAAAAACATCACCATTGACATAGACCAGGATCCCATAAATCAGCTTGTATTTGATGGTCAAACCAGTTACAAGCTTCAAGTCCAGTGGGTCTTTACAGATTCAAACTTCTCATCTCAGCCTATATTTCTTCTATTACAAAACAGAGCTTCAGCAGCCTCAAATCTATTTACACTGAATGAGTATTCAAAGACAAACCCTTACAATGTGTTCCTCTTGGAGTTTTTATAGAGAAAATGAGGAGGTGGAGTGTAAAGAAGAGTTATTTGTGCAATTAATACAGAGTAATGGTTTCTTGGCCTTTGGGAGGCCTAAGGGAGAAGATTTCAGATGTTTATCTCTGTTTTAATCAATTTTACATTAAATTTCATCAACTAAATTCACTTTTATTGACTTTGGAGGCTTTTGGTAGGCTGGTAATTAATTTTGAGCTGTCTTTGGAAAAATATCTCTGACTGTGCATTTAATTTGTATTATTTTGAGAAATAAGTATGTAGGTGGCATTTTTGGCTTTAATTGCCTTACTGATGTGGCATTTGGAGGCTTCCCTTACTGATCCATCTGTCTTAATACCTTAAAACACTTTTTTAACTCTGATTTTGTGTTTTAAGGCTGATCATGCCTTTTTCATTCTACTTCAGTCTTCAATTGTTCTTTTTCTGACTGTATCCACCTTTACACTGTGTTTTAACCTTAAAACTGTGGGATTAAAACTATAATCCTTCAAATCTGATGTATCAACTCTTACAACCTTAATCATTTTCTGACTTCCCTTTAATCCTCTGTATTAATCTTCAAACTGTGTATTTACATTTAACTGCAGGGTTAAGCTCTTTTAATCTTCAAGATTTATGCTTTAATCCCTTTATCTTTGGTTCTCAGCCTTTCTGTCTTTGATTTCACTGTATTTAACCTTAAAACATGCATATTAACCCTCAAACTGTCAGGTTAAAATTTTAACCTTCAAACTTATGCATTAGCCCTCTTATTTTATTGGTTAAGTCTTCAAATTCTTCGGTTTCTGACTTTAACCTTTGATCTTCAAGTTTCACTGTCTTTTTATGGACTATAGGGGGCTTTCAGCCTTAAAACCATCACAAAAACCTGCGAAAAACCACAAAACACGTTATATAAAATCCTGCAGGGTTGGAAATTCTGCTTCGGAGGCTGGCAGAAGTGGAGGAGGTGGACATGCAGGCGGAAGAAGGGATCTCATGGTGGAGGGGCGAAAAACCTATGAAAACAGGGTCAAAATTAAATATAGGCATGAAAAAGGGCAAACCGGTTTTGCGAAAACTACAAATGGTTTTCGCGTTTGATTCAGGCGGTAAGTGGTTTGTGTTGAATCAAACACGATCCAACCAACATGTGTCGCGTGGCTCCTACAAAACCGGCGGTCTCGCGCGATGTTTGGTTGTTAAATCTTGGATGCAAAAGTCACGCAAAAAGCAACCTTGACCGTCGAATGAGGAGGGGCAGATCCAACGATGTGGAGTAGGGACGCGACAGAAAGGTGCATAGGCAGGAGTTTAGTGGGGGACATGTGGCAACGAGAGATTGGTGGAGCATTTGAATAGTGGGGGTAAGTGGGTCCGGAGGGGATTGGGTGTCGGGATGAATGAGGACCGTTGATTTAAATAAATCAATGGTGGGGATCATTTATAGGGGTGAAAATATATTTTTGAGTTGGGAGGATAGGGGGAGAACGGGGATGCATGGAGGTCGTTGATATTTGAAGATCGACGATCACAATTGATAAGGAATCTACCAAGTAGGGTGGGGGAAAAACAAAAGAAAAAGGCTTTTACAAAGGGAGCGATGGTATAATAAGGATAAGGGAAGGGGCTGAAGTGGAAGTGTTGGGCAGTGGTCCTATGAAGAAAAAGGGACCGGGAGTGAAAGGAAAGAGCTGGGCTAAATATTTTTAAGCACTCGGTCGTGAGGCTAGGTCACATGACCGGAAAAAGGCCAAGGTTTTAAGCGTTGAGGGGCTTAAAGCCTGTTTGTTAATAAAAAACAGAATAAGTGGGTTTTTATATGTTTTTAAGGGTTTTTCGGGTTTTTTCAAGTTCCGATAAGGAAAAATGAGCAATTTAAACCATGAAAAGGGCTTTATAGGTTTAAAAGGGATTTTGAAGGTTTTTCGAAGAAAATGAGGGTAAAATGAGAAGGAGAAAAGGGGATTTTTTAGAAGAAAATGAAGGATAATAAAATGGAGAAATGAGTGAAATAGTCTTAGAAAATGATGGAAAAAGGCCTGAAAAACAATCTCTTTAGATATCAGCATGGCTTCTTGGTGGATTTTTTCAGTGAAACAGCAGTGAAGATTACTTTTTAAGTTCAGGCAGCATTTAGAAGGCTTCAATAATGAGCAGTTTTCTATGAAAACAATCTCTTGAAGGCTCAAGACCTATTTTACCCATCATTTGCTATGAGAAAAATTTACTGATGGCTAACACATTCAACCATCTAAATTATTTCCTGTCACTGTCCCATTTCATCCTATTTTGTTCGTACAATGCGACCCATGGTTGTGTTGCTTTAGAATTGTAAATAACGAATTTATCGATTGCTTCAATTTCTACATTCGCTGATGAAATCAAACCGACATATAGTACATATGAGATAAAAATATACATTATATCAAAGTTCAACATGAATATTTACTTTGTGTAAATTTTAAAAATTATAAGTCTCCTATTCTTTATCAAGCGCCTTTTCCCATTCATTTGGAGCAACTCCCCTTCTCTTTTGTCTTCATCCCTTTCATCGTCCCAAATCACCGCACCTGGTCTATTATCGATCTGCTTGATGTACTCACTAGCATGATATAAAGACTCATGCGATATGTACCCCTCTGCGATAGACCCCTCGGGTTTTTCCCTTTGTCGAAAAAAACCTTTCAATTTATTCATGTACCACTCGAAGAAGAACATCCAACGACAAGAAACCATCCCAAATAATTCAACTTCATCTACTAGGTGGATTGGAAGATGAACCTGCAAGTCCATGAAAATCTTAGGCAGTTCCTTCTCAAACATACAAACAATCTCAACTATCTCTTGACGCCACCGTGGAATGCTAGCCACATGAATCTCCTTTGACGTGATCCAACGTCCAAAAGCAGATAGTTTAGATATGGCACGTCCTAGGTCTCGGGGGAATTCATGTTTCACACACCCACACATGAACAAAGGATAATGACATTGAAAAGTTATAAACACATGCAATAATATACAAAATTAGTTATGTTTTATGATCCCTGCATGGGATAAAATTTATTAATATAAAAAATAATAAATTCATGCTTTTGACAATATACGCACTCTTAGAAGATTCAAATGGTCATGCGATTTCAACCCCGAAAAATGGTCATCCACGATGAAGTAGTGTCGTAGTGAAGACCCATATGAAGATGGCACCCTCACACCCATTATAAATTCCTTTTCCAAAGAAAGATCATATTTTTTTAAAAATCCATGGGACATCACCTTATTTGAAATACCATGAATTAGAGGGACCAATGCTTGCCTCTGATCCCGTAGTCATGGCCAATGTTTCTTTTTAGTTTTTGAAGTAATAAGATCTTTCCTCACAACCAATGTGTCACTTTGTTTCGATGATATGTGCCTCCATAACGGAGATGGATCATTTTTAAATATATGCATGGAATCGAATAAGTGGGTAATATTAAGATGCTCCCAATATGGGAGGTTATGAAATATAGATTTCCTTTTCATCCCAATGGGAAATTTCTCAACATAGGTGTCGAAGAATTCTGTATCATCGAACATAGGCTCCCCATTTGAATCGAACATTTCTATGAAATCCTTCTCCTTCTCTCTCTCATATGCTCTAATCCATCCAGTTGGTGTCATTATTGGAGGCCTTTGGGTTCTCTCTTGTTTACCGTTAAAAGCGGATGCTACTCTTCTGTAAGGGTGTTCCTCTAGGAAGAATACCCTGGAGTAGTCATACATTGGCTTTCGTAGGTCATTTGACCATCTAGCTTTTAGAGAAGGTCCACACCATTTACATCCAAAATACCCTTTTGTTACAAGACCTACGAAATTATTGGATACAATATATATGCATGGCATGTTAAATAATATCATGAATACCATAACAATAACAATGAATTAAATAACTAATATGAGAAAAAATATTGCTATGTATATAAAAAAATCAATAAACATGTAATTTACCAGAGAAAAATCCTGAGCCTGGGTAATCATGTGTTGTGTAAGCACATATTCCATACAATGTAAAACTCCTCTTTGCTGTGATGGGTCTTGATGCATCATATACATTTATCCCATCCCATAATTCCTTCAATTCATCTACCAGTGGTTGTAAGTAGACATCCATATTCTTCACTTGTCTTCTACCAGGGACTATGAGAGCCAACATAAGATGCTCATTCTTCACAGACAACCATGGGGAGATATTTTTATTGATCACTACTATAGGCCAAACATAATAGATGGAATTTTGGAGGGAATATGGGTTGACACCATTTATTTCTATGCTGAGTTATAGACTTCGTACTTCATTCGTGAATTTTTTGGGCCATGTATCCTATATATGCTTCATGGCTGTTGAATTTTTTGGTATTCACATAACTCCCAACTCACTTCTATGTGAGGCATGCCATCCCTGCAACATAGCTAATTCTTTGCAACGAAAGAGCCTTTGAATCCTTGGGATTATAGGCATGTGTGTCAATATCTTAGAAGGAGGACCGGATGATTTACCCTTCTTTTTTTATTTATCATACCTGTCATGCCCACATTTAGGACATATCTCTTTGTCTGCATATTCTCCTCAATATAGAATACAATAATTTTGACATGAATGATATGATATGTACTCAATGCCCAACATTTTCAACAATTTCTTTGCCTCTTCGCAGCTACTGGTCAAGACATTATCACTCGGAAGAACCATATCTTTGAATAACATGTAGTTGGTGATCATGGACAATATTAAATATACATTAATGATGATATAATTATTAACGTTCATAAAATTTACCATTTGTAACGTTCATTGTATGATTATATTTCTCAAAATATAAGGGAGGAATTGATGGTCAATTACCTCAAAATTTCCGAGAAACATGCATTCGACAAGCCAAATTTTGCTTTCAAGTTGTACAGTAACATCGTTGTCCCCAACTGGGTATATTTTGACTGACTTCCAGGTCCAAAGAGAGGGGTGGTGGAAGAAAATTTAGGGCTTTCTAAAAAGGTATCAATGATATGAGCATCATCCCCTTGTTGATATTCATTCTGAAATGCATCTAACAACATTGTCTCCATGGCAGTCGTATCCCTTAAGTAATCATCCATACAAACCTCTATTTGATTGCCTCCATTGCCAGCTTGTGAAGAACTACTATTGATGTAGTCATTCCTAATTGGTGAATCTGGACGTAGTGGGAATTGAATAGGTGGTTGATTCAACCATTCTTGGTATTTTTCCTCTCTAAGTTTTTCTCTTAATTCATCCTTCTCTCGATTTGACATTGTCGCAGGGTGCAATGGAAGATGGTAGGTAGATCGCTCATCATCACTAGAATCCTAATAATTTCAAAAAATATATTTGAACACGATTAGTACAAAACATATGATATCAATTAGTAAGCACGTTGACAATGCATGATTAATTGGTTTGATGTTGAAATAATTACATTAATATATCAAACAATTATTAGTACCATCATTGTCCCAGGATTGTGGCTAGAAGATGCAATGTTACAATTGGCAGGGTGAAGCAGCTGTCCATTTTCATCTACCAAATGTGCCTTGCGGTATGCTGCTCCTAATAAGAGATTCCAACGTTTTGGATTTGTTTAATATTTTGTGCATCTAAACTCGATTTTGAATCTGCATGAACCTGCAAATTTGTATACATTAATTTTATTCAGCTGGTTGACATAGATAAAATAAATAAATTTAGTTAGATAATGAAAATATAAATAAAATCTGAAGTAAATATTACGTCTTGATGCATTTAACAGATGCATTTCATACTCAGATTTTATCCAAAACATTTCTTCTTTCATTAACGGTTAAGATTTTCCTTACAAAACCTTCAGTTCACGCATGCACATAGCCAGTGGGGTTCGCACATAGCAGGACTAAGGTCTCTACGCACACAGCCAGCAAAAGCCTTTTAACTCAGACCAATCCGCTAGGATATCAAAGTACAATCAGACCTCTATCATCAATAACATTACTGTCCCCTATCGACTCAATCTAGGCTCCTATTTATACTTTTTAGCCTGCGCTCACTAAGGTCCGCAAACTATGGTTTGTGGCCCCTAGTTCTACCCTTTTTACCCATCACAATTCATGAGGGGCTTTGATCTGTCCCAAAGCCCCTTGAATTGTGCTACGCACGACTAAAATTACAAAAAAATTAAAAAAAATATATCAAAAATGTATCAAACTCTGGTCCTAGGGGACCCCGCTCCAACAAGCCCCCAACACAATCTTGTGACTCTTCCCAAGTCACAACGAAAATGGGTTATTCATCTTGTTCTGAAACTCTTCAATAGTGACAGAAAAGGGCACTAGGACGCCGACACTTTGATCTGCTGCACTCGGTGCGATATCTATTGGATTTTGTGATGCGGTCCTTCTGCGGCTAGGTTGATACTCTGCAGGGTATGATTTAGGTTCTTGATAGATGCGTCTAGGTCTTGAGACAACTTCATGGCCTCGTCCACCCATGGTTTCATATGCTCTGTTACAATCTGCTTTTTCCTGCGGATCTCCTTGACTTCATCTCGCAGAACTTGGCTGGTCTGTAGGTGGGCCATGCGCTAGGTAGGAACGAAGGTGGGCAAGGCCTCTTGCAAGTCATCAAATGCTTGCTCCTTGGCACACAACTCTTGATTGATATTTTTGACCAGTGGGTTTGTTTGCATAAAGGTACACAGTCCCATGGTTGTCTCAAGAAACGTGGAGCCTTAATCAACATTTTCTGAGATGCTTGTTTATTCTTATTTTACTAAGGCTTCCCACTGTGTGCGCACCTCCGAGGGAGTCTCGAGTTGCAGCTTAGCCTGCAATGTTGTACTTTTATGTTCAAACTTTTCTTTCCCCATCTGAACTTTTTTCCGGGAAGCTTTTAATGTGGAAACCACGCTTTCAATCTTGACTTGTGGTGTGGCATATGCTGGGATGGCCAGTTCAGGAAGATCGCCGCACAATTTTTCAATTAAGTGTTCCAATTCGACATGTTGAGCCACAACCGCCTGCTGCGCAGTTGGTGGCTGGAGCGACTCTTCTGTTTTTTCCACAGTTGTCTGTTCTACTTTGCTCAACTACTGCTGCACGTGCGACTCTCGACACTGTATCTCGTCGGAGATAATTTTTTGGATAGTGTGTTGCTTTCCACTTGGCAGTTTTGACAAATCGATTTCGACCTCATGGTAGGTCTACACCTACACACGTAGCTTCGACTAATCTACTATCACGATTGCGCCTAGGAAGGGGAAAATCATGCTATCTGATGCTGTGGCGATCATGGATATTGGCAGGATCTCTTGAATCAACTTCATTTGATCCATGCTCACTTTCAAGTTGGCCGCCTTCAACTATAAGACCTATTGTAGTATTCCTAACTAGCCCAAGCTAGTAGGAATATTCAATGTCATTTTATTTTTATATTTTATGAATAAAATGTAAAGGAGGACAAATAAAAACTCCTAAACATGTGAATAAATCAATGCCCAATGTGAACAGAGATTAAATCAGGGCTTGCTCAATAAAATCCACTTGTATGTGAAATAGGTTCAAGCTGTTTGAATGGGTCAAATCATAATGCAGACCACGTACAATGAACCTCGTAGATGATCAACGCAGTCCCATGAGGAGGTCCTCCATGTGAAAAGGGCTAAATGAATGAGGATGGTTTAGGGTTTTGCAAACCCTAATCTTATATAAAGAAGGAGATGATCAGGAGATCAAGTCTCTTGTAGAAAAATGCTCAAAAATGAAGTTGCTCAGAATTGGTCCAAACCAGATCGACTGGAAAGAGCTCGGAAAAATGATCCTGTAGACGTGAACGGCACTGAAAACCGACGTCGTATGAGAAAGATATTTAGTTTTGAAGTTTGCCAATTTCAGTTAAAAAATGGCCAAATTTGACTTTATAAAAAATATTTTTATTCAAAAAAAGAATATTCGACAGAATATTTTGGGAATATTCCACAAAATATTATGCGAAATATTCTGTAGGCGGCCAATGAAAGGGTGCCACGTGGCCAGCCCAGAGGCCGCCACGTGGCCCCAAGATTCAAACGAAATGGCAATCCAAAATTTTGTTTGATGCGGTAGGATTCGATCTCGGGTTGGTGGGATGACAACAGAACGGCTTGACCATTGGGCCACTAATGTTACTTGTTATAACATGGCAACAAAGTTTTATTTAAATGTTTGAATTGGTTTGGGCGGGGCTTGAAAGGGGGCAACCCCCTCCATCATATGACCAATCACTCGGAACCATGGCAAAAATCTTCTGGCGCGCAGGTGGCAGGGACGTGGTCTCATGGACCGATGTTTGCACATTTAAATGTTTTGTTAAACATTAAAGTTCTCCGTTGATAACTCAAAGTTTTTCAAACAAACTCCGATGGTTATGTCATGTGGTCCTTATCTCTTTAGCCCCATCCAATTCGGCAGTAATTTCGGTGGCGTGCCAAATATGGCGCCAGTCTCCAATTTTGTCGGCGCTATCTGGCAGTTCTCCACATTTAGTGGAGTTTTTCTAGGTGACACTGGGCAAACTTCAGTTAGCCATAACTTTGTCTAGGGAAGTCCATTTGGGACGAATTCTTTTTTGATTTTGGGGTATTGAAGCATTCTGGAGCTGTTGGGATAGGTTGCAGAGCCATCAGGGTGCTCTATCAGTGAGTTTATCAGCGATTTTGGTTGTGGAGCCACCAGGGCCTAATGAAAGATCAGCTGTGTTGGACTATACTCATCCATTAGAGGTGAATGAATAGTCGATTTATACTGATTTCAGTATTCTGTTTCTGAATATGTAGCTAATTTTTCCTTTTGAGGCTTTCTACATAGTGTAATTCTTAATTTGAGCATTAATGAAAGAGGGAAAAGCCTAATTAGAGGCTTTTGGACCCACCAGAGGTAGCCCAAGAGAGGGGTGAACTGCTTCAACAAATGCTTACTGTTATGTTGTGCATTTTTGCTATTATATTTCAGATTTTGCTTCATTAAATAGTAACTTTTCATAAATACACTTTTCCCAATCAGACTTATACAGTGAACACAACTCCTTAGTTTCACTTCAAACCACATTACTTGATGCAGGGGCATTAGACACTAGCTAGCAATGTAGGAGGTTTGTCCACATGTTGTGGCTAGTAGGGGTCAAAAATGTTTGAATTGTAACAGCTAGGTGTCAATACCTCAGCTGACTGTATCATTTAGATCAGTTAGAGTCGTAGAAGTCGAATAGTTCAGTTAGTCTATCTGTCATATTTCAGTTAGTTGAATTATTGTAATTAGGCTGTGATTTTCTAAATCGGCCCTCGCAGAGGAACCGAAGAGTCACCTTGTAATGTATATAAAGTGTATTCCTCGGATGTATTGAGAGAGCAGAGGAGGAGGAAGAGAGAAGAGTTTCTGTAATAAAGTATCTGTGTTAACAATTGTTTCCAGTTAAATAATTTCTGTGCTCGTTGGCCATTGTATTTTCTCGAACCGTTAATTGTGAAGAAATTGTTTAATTGTGAGACGATTGTACGCTGGTTCCGTGTGGAATCGTTGAATGTGGTGGTTGTATAAGTCCACATTTCTCTGTCTATTTCCCTATAATTGTTTGGATAAACCCTGTGAATAAATCCCACGTGTAGGCGAGGTTTGTTTTATGATAATGGAAACCCCGATATATAAAGAGATAAACCGGGACGGAACCCTGAGTTAGAAAATGGAGCGGATAAAAGAATAGCGTAAACCGATGGGAATCCTGGTTAATCACTATAGCAAAACCGCGAGTGGATTCAAAAAGGCGGATTGCCCATATCTCACTGCTTTTGGTGAGTAAACGGTATTTTCCGGTTGGGGAGCGATTCCATAGGTCTGTCGACACGTGGCGAGGTAGACCCACGAAAAACCATCGTTGCTGCGCGCCATCGTGCATAATGTTCGTATCAGGACGCAGAGCGATATGCGTACATGCCGTTGATTTGGGAAGGGGCCATCGGACGATGATCGCTTGCTATAGATGCGCGGAGGATAACGAGGTATGGTGCGTATGTTTAATTGACCATCGATATATATGTGGGCCTAGAATATATTAAATTCGTTTGTTTAAAAAGAAAGTGTCGGGTATTAATATGAAGTATTGAAAGGTTAAACATTTGTTATAAGGTTTGGTGATGAAATAAAAGCTTGGGAGATATTTTAATTTACAAAGTTTGTTGATTATGTTTATCTATCAAATTCTTCGAATTTGATAAATAAAACTCAAAGAAGTTGGGAAGACCATGTGGCAAAGAATTAAGTTAATTACGGGGGAAATGCTGACAGAACGATTGTAGCAAACCAGCTCTCCTTAGGGGTCCAAATTCAGTTTGATTGTGTCATTTGTGGTATCAGAGCCATTGTTTTAAGGTTGTTTTTTCAGAAAGCTGACATGGCAATCCGAATTGGTAGAGGTGCTGGCATAAGGAGACCCGTTGCCAACGCAAAGGTGTTGGAGATGTTGCGGAGGTTCGAAGCCAGAGTGGATGCCGTGGAGCGAAGATAGACCAGAGATCCTGAAGACATCCGCGAACCTGAAATAGAAGAAGGTGAAGAAAATGTTGAGATTCCTCCTAACATGAGGCTCCTTAGAACTGTTTTGGGGTCTGCAGTTAAGCCTAGAATTGAAGTGTTGAGTTATGCAGGGGGACTGAATCCAGAGGAACTGGTGGACTAGATTAATGAAATGAACAAGTGCTTCGATTATGAAGAAATAAGTGAAGACAAAAAGGTCAAGTTTGCGGTGAAAAAGCTGAAAGGACATGCTGCACTTTGGTGGGATGGAGTGCAGGCTGAAAGGAGGAGAGTTGGAAAGCAACCTATCAAGAGCTGGACCAGAATTATGGCTAAATTAAAAGGTAAATTCTTGCCTAGTGATTATCAGCTGACATTGTATAAGAAAATGCAGAACCTGAGACAGAGGTTGCTGATAGTAAAAGAATACACAGAGGAATTCTACAGAGTAAGCATAAGGGATGGGCAATTCCAAGACACACCAGAGAAGACTGCCAGATATGTGAATGGTCTCAAGCTTGAGATCCAATATGAGATAGGTCTTCTGTCTCCTAAGACGGTGGAAGAGGCCTATCATATGGCCTTTAAAGCAGAGGAGAAACTCCTAAGAAAACAGTCTGCCAAGAAGAGAGGTACTTTCCGTGGGAAGGGAAGTCAGGGTGGTAGAGGAAAGCCTACTACACCCAGGGATGGAGCTAATAGTAGCTCACCTCAGAATGCATCTACAGAGGATGATGCAAGGGGCAGAAGGGGTTCTTACAGAGGAAAAGGAAGAGGAGGCAGAGACAGAGGCAGAGGTAGAGAGTTGAGGTGTTATAGATGTCAGCAAGTGGGACATAAGCACTATGAGTGTCCAGAGAATGTGGGTGCTGGTCCAAGAAATGTTGTTGTTGCCCAGGATGGAGAAGAGGCAGAAATTGAAGAAGAAATTCTTCCAGAGAGGGGAGAGTCCTTGGTGGTTAATAAGGTCCTTTTGAAGCAAGCTAAAGAGGTCATTGAGCTTGCACAAAGGAAGACTTTGTTTAGGAGCATATGCAAGGTCCAAGGGAAGTGCTACCAGCTAGTCATTGATAGTGGCAACACAGACAATCTGGTTTCCACTGAGGTAATAGAAAATTTGAAGTTGAAGACAAGGGAGCATCCAACTCCCTACAGGGTGTCCTGGCTACATAAAGGGCACCAGATGGTTGTAAAAGAACAGTGTGAGATAGAGCTGCAAATGGGAAAATATAAAGATAAGGTCATGTGTGATGTAATGCCCATGGATGTGTGTCATATACTGCTAGGGAGACCTTGGCATTTTGACATAGCAACAGTGCATGATGGCAAGAAGAACACTTACAAGTTCTTTAAAGATGGGGTACATCATACATTGATACCCATGGAAGAAGGAGAGCCATCCAGCAGAGTGATTGATCCAAAGACCTTGTTGCTGAGCGGGAAGGAATATCTATAGTAGATAGAAGAAAAAGAGGTAAGATTTGCTTTATTTTGCAAACCTAAGGTAGTTCTTACTTCTACAAAGATTTCTTATTTGCCAATAGAAATCCAAGAGATGTTAGATGATTATTGTGACATTATTGTGGATGATTTACCTGATGAGCTGCCACCTGTGAGAAGGATCAGTCATCAGATAGATTTTATCCCTGGTTCAAATTTTCCAAATAAGGTAGCCTACAAAATGAATCCCAAGGAAAATGAGGAAATCAGGAGACAAGTATAGGAATTGGTGGACAAGAGGTTGATCAGAGAAAGTTTGAGTCCATGTGCAGTACCAGCAGTATTGAGCCCAAAGAAAGATGGAGGCTGGAGAATGTGTACCGATTCCAGAGCAATCAATAAGATCACAATCAGGTACAGATTCCCTTTGCCCAGAGTTGAGGATTTGATGGATTGTTTGAGTGGTGCTAAATATTTCTCAAAGATAGATTTAAAAAGTGGATGGCATCAGATTAGAATAAGAGAGGGTGATGAGTGGAAAAATTCCTTTAAGACAAATGAAGGATTATATGAATGGATGGTAATGCCTTTCGGGTTGTCAAATGCACCTAGCACTTTCATGAGACTTATGAATGAAGTATTGAAAGAATTCATTGGTAAATTTGTGATAGTGTATCTGGATGATATATTAGTTTTCAGTAGAACTAAGGAAGAACATTTAAGGCATCTTAATCATGTCTTGAAGAAGATGAACCAAGAGAAACTGCTGATAAATTTGAAGAAATGCTCATTCATGAAGGAATTGTTGGTGTATTTGGGTTTTGTTGTTTCTGCAGAAGGATTGAAGATGGAACCAAAAAAGGTCAAGGAAATTGTGGAGTGGCCTTCACCCAGGAATGTTTTTGAGGTAAGAAGTTTCCATGGACTTGCTAGTTTTTACAGAAAGTTTATAAGAAACTTCAGCAATATTAATGCACCCATAATTGAGAAAATAAAGAAGAGAAAACAACCATTTAAGTGGACTGCTGAAGCAGAGAGAAACTTTAAATTTTTGAAGAAAAAGATAACGGAGAAGCCTGTTTTGATTCTGCCTGATTTTACTAAACCATTTCAAGTAAAATGTGATGCCAGTGGGGAGGCCATTGGAGCTGTGTTGAGTTAGGATGATAGACCTGTAGCATATTTCAGTGAGAAGCTGAATGACACCAGGAGAAATTATTCCTCTTATGAGAAGGAATTCTATGCATTTGTTTAGGCATTGAAAAAGTGGAGACATTATTTAATGTCCAGGGAATTTGTATTATATTCTGACAATCATGCTTTGTAGTATATTGTACAGCAGCCCAAGTTGAAACATAAGCATGCCAAATGGGTTGAATATCTCCAAGGTTTTAATTTTTTTTTGAAACATATAAGTGGCCAAGCCAATAAAGTAGCTGATGCTTTGAGTAGGAGGCACATGCTTTTTCAGAGTTAAGAAATCTGGGAAAGGCAGAGCTGAGAAGTGCAGATGGTGAGGAATTTGCTTCAGAGATCCAGGCTATACATGAACAAGTGAAACAACAACTACAAGGCAGCAACATCAAATACAAAAGCAGAGCAGACTTGAGAAGAAAATAAGTTCATTTTGAAGTAGGAGATTTAGTTTTGGCACACTTGAGGAAGGAGAGATTCCCAAAGAAGCAGTATAACAAATTGAAGTTCAAAAATATTGGGTCATGCAAGATACTTAGAAATTTTTCTGCAAATGCTTATGAGATTTAATTACCTCCTGATGTTGGAATATCTCCCATTTTTAATATTGCATATTTGTACAAGTATGAAGATAATGGTGCAGAAGAAAGATCAACAGACAAGGGACAGATTGAGTGGAAAGAGCAGCTACCTCCAACACAACCAAGAAACACGCAAGAGAAGAGACACAAAAAGAGGTTCATAAGACCAGACAAGAGTACTCTCAAGATTTCCGATCAAATGGGAGGACAAGCTAGGAGGAAGATGCCACTTGATGACCGAAGGAATGTTGGGCAGAAGATAGGTGACGGGGTTGAAGAGCTCATGACAAGAGCACTGAAAGGCTGTTTGCCTAGAGTCTGATGCAGGGGCATTAGACACTAGCCAGCAATGTAGGAGGTTTTTCCACATGTTGTGGCTAGTAGGGGTCGAAAATATTTGAATTGTAACAGCTAGGTGTCAATACCTCAGCTGATTGTATTATTTAGATCAGTTAGAGTCGTAGAAGTCAAATAGCTCAGTTAGTCTAGCTGTCATATTTCAGTTAGTTGAATTATTGTAATTAGGTCATGATTTTCTTAAACCTGCCTCTGTAGGAACTAAGAGTCACCTTGTAATGTATATGTATGTATTCCTGACACGAGAGAGCAGAGGAGGAGGGAGGAGAGAAGAGTTTCTGTAATAAAGTCTCTGTGTTAACAATTGTTTCCAGTTAAATAATTTCTGTGCTCGTTGGCCATTGTATTTTCTTGAACTGTTAATTGTGAAGAAATTTTTTAATTGTGAGACGATTGTACGTTGGTTCCGTGTGGAATCGTTGAATGTGGTGGCTGTATAAGTCTGCATTTCTCTGTCTATTTCCCTGTAATTGTTTGGATAAACCCTGTGAAGAAATCCCACGTGTAGGCGAGGTTTGTTTTATGATAATGGAAACCCCGATATATAAAGAGATAAACCGGGACAGAACCCTGAGTTAGAAAATGGAGCGGATAAAAGAATAGCGTAAACCGATGGGAATCCTGGTTAATCACTGTAGCAAAACCGCGAGTGGATTCAAAAAGGCGGATTTCCCATATCGCACTGCTTTTGGTGAGTAAGCGGTATTTTCCGGTTGGGGAGCGATTCCATAGGTCTGTCGACACGTGGCGAGGTAGACCCACGAAAAACCACCGTTGCTGCGCGCCATCGTGCATAATGTTCGTATCAGGACGCAGAGCGATATGCGTACATGCCGTTGATTTGGGAAGGGGCCATCGGACGATGATCGCTTGCTATAGATGCGCGGAGGATAACGAGGTATGGTGCGTATGTTTAATTGACCATCGATATATATGTGGGCCTAGAATATATTAAATTCGTTTGTTTAAAAAGAAAGTGTCGGGTATTAATACGAAGCCTTGAAAGGTTAAATATTTGTTATAAGGTTTGGCGATGAAATAAAAGCTCGGGAGATATTTTAATTTACAAAGTTTGTTGATTATGTTTATCTATCAAATTATTTGAATTTGATAAATAAAACTCAAAGAAGTTGGGAAGACCACGTGGCGAAGAATTAAGTTAATTACGGGGGAAACACTGATAGAATGATTGTAGCAAACCAGCTCTCCTTAGGGGTCCAAATTCAGTTTTGTTGCGTCATTAATTCCTTTGCAGAATACTTGAACTTGCTTATTCACACATAAAATTTTGATTAATGAATACTTTGCACATAAACAAATACTTTCATTGATCGGATCTATTTAAGTGTTTACATTATATTTCTTTAGGCAGAGCTAGTTTGTGGGCCAGAAGCTTCTGGTTTCATCCTTTCTAGTAAAGGTGAAATAACTAGTAAAAGCCCCTACTGTCAATCTCTGTATAAGAAATACTTTGTTCACATAATTTCAGATCAGATTGGTATCAGAGCTTTAGGTTGTGCTCAAAAGTTTGTGAAATTTGTGCAAGAAGATTGGGTTGTTCTGCAAAATTTGATTCTTACTAGGCTGAAATTGAAAAGAGGGGAGGGTCAATTGGTTAGAGAACAAGATAATCCTCAACCAAGGGAGGCTAGGGTGCCATTATCTCCACCTTCCATTTCATCCTCATTAGCCTTAGAATCAGCCACAAACATGTCTTCCAGAGAAGGAGAAGTACATGAGGAAATGGATCCCAAGGAAGAAGAAAGAGTCTTTAGAAAAGATTTCTTGGACATGACTGAAATGGTTAGGATCCTCTATCAGGAAAGAAATGATAGGATTGCTGGAGAAGGGTCTAGAAACCAAAAATAAGAAGGAGATTCTTCAGGAGGGAAGAAAGACAAGGATGAGTCTAAGAAAGGGAATGGAGGAAATGGTGATCCTTCATCTCCATCGTCATCCTCTTCCTCCAAATCATCCTCTTCAACTTCTGTTAATCAGTCACAAAAAACAAAAACATCTCTTAAAAATCCTTTGTTAAATCTTGATGTGAAGTTTGAGTTGCCGATGTTTAATGGTGATGTGAATGCAAAAAAATTGGATAATTGGACTAGACAGCTGGAAGTCTATCTAAGGATTTAGAATTTGCATGATGATGACACAAAAATCCAATTAGCCTCTTTGAGAATGGATGGAGCAGCTTTGGTTTGGTGGGAAGCCAAGACCAGAGAGGAGATTAAAAAGCATGGTAAGATAACTTGTTGAGCCTCAAAATTGTGCTTTCCTTCACCTCATTTTACCTCATTTTCCCTTGTCCATTGCTATCTTAGACCCAATTGATCAATGAATATAGTTAAAATTACTTCTAGAATGATTTACATGACTGACTTGTTAAATTTTGTGATTTTTTCCATTGTAAAGTATTTTGACCGGAACTAGCTGCAGAATGCAGACATTCCGTAGCTAACCGGTGATTCTGCAGCTGCCTTCACGTTTGAGTATGTTCCAGGTGGCCTCTTGAAAAAAACCGCATATGGGCATGATCCGCGTCATGTCTACATGGTTCGTTGCTCATCATGGAGGAAGAAACAAATTCTGGGTATGGTTTTGAATGTGGGGAACACATTTAGGAAGGAAGACTTCTATTAGGACTGTCTCAGTCCAGATGTCTTTTCCTCTTCACGCAGCCACTTCAAAGAGTCCTAACGTGATTCCGATAAGGAAAGACAGTGTCCTGAATTGTTGCAAGTATTGTTATGTGCATTTGCTTTATAAACTCTTGGGAGACCGAGAGCTATGTTAGAGATTTTATGTTAGATTTGATGCTAGATTCTGTTTAGACTCTGTGCTACATTCCTGAAGACGCAGAGTGTTATGTTCAAACTATTTCATCTTTAATGGAGCAGACCGTGTTGTTTTGAAGGCGTGATTTAATTTGGAGTTGAATTCCGTCAAGTGGTAGAGGGCCCCTGCCTCTTGCACGGATTTATTTTGCGTAAATTAGATAAGTCTTCTAGCTGCCTTTATGTTTTGAATTTGAATTAATAGTTGTTTTAATTAGCTACTGTAGTCGTACTCATTCTAACTCTTCCACAAGAAGACGCTCTTCCAAAAGACTATAATGATGAATGGGAAAATGACTATAGTATTGTAGGATTAGGAGTTGAATTCATAGTTGTTTTTAATCAGCTACTGTAGTTATATTCATTCTAACTCTTCCACAAGAAGAAATTCTTCCAAAAGATTATAATGATGAATGGAAAATGGCTATAGTACTGTAGGATTTAGTTGTAATTTTTGTTGTTCACTATCACAATTACACTTGTTCTAATCACTCTTCCACAAGAAGAAACTCTTCCAAGAAATTCTTAAGAAGTTCAAGACATGACCGTGATAATGAATGATTTAGTTGTGTGTTTACACTAAGTATCATCTCTATTCTTGCTCTTAAACGCTTGCCCAAGACATCATAATGACGAGTAGGATATGGATATGATATCTTAGTTTTTCATTGCTTTCAGTCCTTTTTGCTTGCATTTGCATTTAATTACACAGTCAGAGTTGTTCTAATACCTCTTCCAAAAGAAGGAATTCTTCCAAAATATCACTAATGATGGATAAACAGATTGTGTAACTTCATAGAATAGTGCATGGTAGTATAGTTAGGATGCTCCGGAGTTTAATTGCACTTAATTCATGTTCAGTTACTTTGTTTTGAGTTTGATGATGACTTGTAGTCCAGCATTGTTTTAGATTAGTGGCATTTTAAGTTCATTATTAGATTAACCCTTTGCATTGCACTTCACATTCAGATTGTCATCCACTGCACAATAGATTATTTCAGTTGCTAGGATTAATAAAACGGCCTTCATTATTTACAAACATCTTCTTGTTCTAAAATCTACAATTGATCTACAACCATAAGAGCAGAAGACAACATTATCTTAAGGCCTGAAGTATCTCTACAATTTCCTTATCATTTCATAAATAGAGTCCTCCCTCAAAAGCTTACTTTGAAAAGAAATCAATAACTTTTGAGTAAAGGTTTTGTGACATTCAATTGAATTGCAGAATAGAGATAGGAATTGGTTTTTGCATAAAAGATCTTAGGATGGTATCAATGTTTTTCCTCCAAATCTGTTTCAAATCTCTAATTAAGGACAAAATGTTGCATCATTATAAGATTAGTTGTTTAGATGTTTAGTTAGAGGATTTGCATACTTAGTGATCACTTCTCAAGTTTAGTTTGTGTTTTGAATCATTTGTTTGAAAGTCATTATCAAGCTTTGCTTTTACTCAGTCTTAGTTTAGATTTGATTCTACTTCAGTGTTTCCAATTGCATTTGCCACTTGTCATTCCATCAATTAGGCTTAACTCTGTTTTGATCACCATCTTCTTTCCATTAGCTTGCTAGGCATTTTTCCTGCAAACATAAAATCACCAAAAGACCAAAAACATCATAAATCATCACAAAAGACCAAAAATATCACAAAACACTACACACAACGCATTAGGAAACAAGTACCTAGGTACATACAGTACACTTCACTTCAGCAGTTTACAAATCCTGGTTGACAATTAAATGAGCTCAGTTTAGGAGACTAGATTGAGACCAAACATTTTGGCGCCGTTGCCGAGGAAGTGAAAACTAGGTAACCTTTGTTTCTTAGCATCCAAAAACAATTTTATGCGTAGGGAGAGAGATTCAAGGGGAAGATTTATAAGCAGCAGAGGCAGAAGTTTGATTTCTAGAACACTACTTGTTTCATCTAGATCCAGAGCTAGTACACCTTCAACTCATACCCATATTCCATCCTCTCCTGATCCCGGACTTCTAGAAGATCTAAGGTCACCTATTCCATTAGAGAAAACTTCCACTTCATCCACTAAACCTGCCACAGAAGAAAATCTAGAGACTCCTAGCAGGGATACAAATCTTTCTATTTCTACAGGAGATTCAACCATGGCAGAAGAAGGAGGAGGAGGAGTTTTTAATGGAGAAAATACACTATTTGGAGGAAGAGGTAGAGGTAGAGGAGAAGGAGGTAGAGGAGAAGGAGGTAGAGGTGCAGATGGAGGAAGAGATAGAAGAGAAATAGGAAGCTCTTTTGGGTTCCCTATACTTAATGAAGAAACCAATACAACCATGAAAAATATTTCACCATCTGTCCTTCCGAACTTCTATGGGCTTAAAACTGAAGATCCTGAAACTTTCTTATTCGAATTTGAAGTGCTGTGTAGAACTTATGACTACTTACAAGATGCTCAAAAACTGAAATTATTTCCTTCAACTTTGAAGGGAGCAGCATTGAAGTGGTTTATGAGTCTAAACAGTAGTTCTATTAGAACATGGGAAGATATGAAACAAGCATTTCTAGAGAGATACTTGGATTATTGTATGCCATTTAATCATAAGGAAGAAGTGTTCAAGATGTTACAAAAAGAAGATGAAAACTTAGAAGATTTGTTGGAAAGATTTAAATACAACATAAAAAGGGCAAAAATGGAAAACCTAGATCAGGACACCTTAAAAGCTCTTTTGTTGAAAACAATTAGGGATGAATGGTTGGATATCCTAAACATGATGGGAAAAGGGGATATATCACAACTTACATTACCTGAAATATCGGAGTTATGTATTAACCTTTCAAGAGGGAAATCTAAAACTGTCAAAGGTGCAAGAGATCCTGCTCTTGCAAGGGCAAGTAAATCTGCTTCTGGGACAGTAAGTAGATCAGAAATAGGACACATGCTTGATGATTTTAAATCTGACATCTTAGGGAGTGTTAGTGAACAAATAGACACCCTCAAGATACAAAACAAGCAAAAGGCTGAATCTGATGCCTTGGCAATCTTTTGTCCCAAATGTAGAAAGAAACATGCCTTGAGAGAGTGTCCTTTAGATGTAAAAGTTGTAGAAACCTATGTCATTTGTTCTGAGAAACATGAGACCAAGAATTGTCCTTCTCTTCCTGGTCTCAAGGCTGTTTTTCAAGAAGAAACTCCTACAGATTCCACAGAGTCTCTTAACTTTGTATCTAGAAGACCTTGGCAGGGACCCCAAACACAAGGATTCCATGATCAAATGTATAATCAACCTCCACCTTGGAATTCTTGGCAGCAACCTTGGCCCCAATTTCAAAATCAATCTCAAGCTTGGGCACAAGGATCACAAGGTCCCTATGGAAGATACTCTCCATACTATCAGTATCCACCACCCTATCCACCATATCCACATTATTATCCTCAAAATCCTCAACAAAATTTTCCTCAAAATATTCAACAAAATTTTCAACAAAATCCTCAACAACATCATCAGAACCAACCTCATCAAAATCAACCACTTCCATTACCATTCCCTCAAAAATCCAATCAATTGCCGGCTCAGCCCATACCAAACCCCAATAATAAGAACCCTCAGAATACATACATAATAGAAGGTCAACAGTTTCCAACTTATTTAATTACTCCTCTAGACCTTAGTGATGTTCAACTTAGGTCTGGAAAGATACTTGAAAAGAGGAAACCTTCTGTGATCATACAAGAAGAAGATAATTCTGAGGAAGACTCCCTATGAGTTAATAAAAGTCTTGAGGAAGACACATCCTTCCAAGACCAAAACATTGAAAAACTAAAACAAAAAGATCCAATAAATCCAACTCCTGTATTAGAGCAACCATCCACATCTACTTCTATACCTCCCTTTCCGGAAAGATTACAAATTGATAGAGGTGTAGAGAAACAAATCATGGTGCCTAATTATGATTTCTTAGATGAATTGAAAAATGTTTGCATTAAAATCCCATTATTGCAAGCCATCAAGGAAATCCCAATTTTAGCCAAAACAATAAAGGAGTTGAGTATGAAGACAACAAGAAAAAGAATAAGAGAAACCAAGAAAATTCAATTGGTAGGACAAATAGCAGACATTATGATGGGCAAGATTACTATTCCAAAGTACCTTGACCCAGGAAATCCAGTTGTCAAAATTCACATCAATGGAATTGAAATTCAAAACACACTCATTGACTTAGGAGCAGCAATAAATATCATGAGTAGACAAATCATGGACAAACTCAAACTTCCTAATCTTCTCTTTACACCCACACTATTACAATTAGCAGATAGATCTGTGATCAGACCAGATGGGGTAATAGAAGACATTCCAGTGTCCCTAGATTCTTGGGAATACCCTGTGGATTTCATGATCCTAACCCCCAAGAATAATCTAGGAGGCCATCCTGTTATACTAAGAAGACCTTGGTTGGCTACAGCTGATGCTTTTATTAGTTGTAGGTCCGGTGATATGTATATTTCTGATGGTAGTTCAACTAAAAGATTCACTTTATATCCTCCAGCTAGGACAATTACAGATCTAGATGACACTCAATGGATAGAGGATGAAGAAGATTTACAACCACTCTTCACAATTTCAGAAATTAGTGAAGATAGTCAAATTTTGAATACTCTAGAAAACTTTGAATCCTCTCCAAAACACAAACATGAATCATTTCAAGAGGGATCCAATATTGATTTTTTGTCATCTAGGCAGATGTCTCTTCATTCTATGGACAAATTTGGCAGCTCTACAAGTGAAATTTTTCCAGGCAAAACCTTAAACATAAACAAGAACTTGGAAAAATCTCAACAAGAAGAGTTAGTCAAAGTATTACAGAGACATTCTTCTGCATATGCATGGGAATACATTGACATGAAAGGGATAAGTCCCAAGACTTGTACTCATCATATCTATATAGAGGCAAATTGCAAACCAATCAGACAGCCTCAAATACGGATGAATCCAAATCTTAGGGAAATTGTCAAAGAAGAACTGCAAAAATTATTAAATGTTAATTTCATCTATCCTATTTCAGACAGTCAGTGGGTTTCTCCTTTAGTAATTTTACCTAAGAAAAATGGAAAATGGAGGGTGTGTGTTGACTACCGAGAACTGAATAAAGCTACTCTTAAAGACCATTTTCCCTTACCTTTCACAGATCAAGTATTAGATACATTAGCTGGCAAAAAGTACTTTTCATTCCTAGATGGGTTTAGTGGTTACAATCAGATCCAAGTAGCACTTGAAGACCAAGATAAAACCACATTTACTTGTCCTTGGGGTACCTATGCCTACCGAGTATTGCCATTTGGATTATGCAATGCACCCGCAACATTCCAAAGGGCAGTATTAGGAATTTTTTCTGATCTAATACATGACTGTGTAGAGGTGTACATGGATGATTTCACAGTTTATGGGGACACATTTGAAGAGGCTTTAGAAAACTTGGAAAAATTCTTAAAAAGATGTCAAGAAGCAAACCGTTCACTTAGTCATGAAAAATGTTTTATGATGTTCACTGAAGGTATTGTTTTAGGGCACCACATTTCAGGGGATGGGATTAGAGTTGATGAGGCAAAAGTTGAAGTCATTTCTAACCTATCCATTCCAAGTTTTCAAAGAGATGTTAGAATTTTTCTAGGATTTACAGGGTATTATCGGAGATTTATAGAAAACTTCACCAAAATAGCATCTCCTCTCTTCAAATTACTCACCAAAGATTATGAATTTAAGTGGACTTCTGATTGCCAGTTAGCTTTTGAAACCCTGAAAACCAAAATTTCTGAAGCACCTATATTAAGGGGACTTAACTGGAAGTTACCTTTTCATATCTCGACAGATGCTTCCGATACAGCTCTGGGAGCAGTATTGGGACAAAAAGATTTAATTCCCTATGCCATCTATTATATCAATAAAAATTTGACTCCTGCAGAGTTAAACTATACTATAACTGAAAAAGAGTTTTTAGCTGTTGTTCATGCCATAAACAAATTTAGACACTATATAACAGGCTATGAAACTTTTGTTCACACTGATCATTCTGCAATTAGATATTTAATGAACAAATCAGTCACTAATGGCAGAGTTATAAGATGGTTGTTACTATTGCAAGAATTCAACATTACTATTCTAGATAGGCCTGGAAAACAAAACACTGTGGCTGATTTCCTGTCTAGAATCCAAAATATCAAAGATGACACTCTGGTTGAAGATCAATTTCCTGATGAATATATTTTTGCAATCTCTACCCAAACTCCATGGTTTGCTGATATTGCCAATTATTTAGTTTCAGGAAAGTTTCCTTCAATTATGAATGCAAGGGATAAAAGAAAAATCATTAATGATAGTGCAAGATATTCATGGGTCGCTAATGAGTTGTACAAGACAGGTCCAGATTTGATTATTAGAAGGTGTGTTCGTGAAGATGAGATGCCTGAAATTCTCAAGGCATGTCATGATGAACCTTGTAGCAGACACTTTGCAGATAAGAGGACAGCCTATAAGATCCTTAACTTAGGATATTATTGGCCATCTTTGTTTAAAGATGCAAGGGAGTATGTCAAAAGGTGTGACAGTTGCCAAAGGGTAGGGAAACCTTCTCCTTCAAGTGAGATGCCATTACAACCTCAGGTACACATTGAACCTTTTGAAAAATGGGCTTTGGATTTTGTAGGACCTATTAGTCCTCCATCAAGACAAAAGAAATATATATTATTTTTCACTGATTATGTTACTAAATGGGTAGAAGCTAAACCATTACTTGTTGCTAATGAATCATCTGTAGTTAATTTTCTTTTTGAGGATATTTTTACTCGTTTTGGTGTCCCAAGGGAAATTGTTACACATCAAGGAGCTCAATTTACATCAAGGCTAGTGGAGCAAATGATGGAGAATTACAAAATCAGACATAGAACATCTACTCCTTATCATCCACAAGCAAATGGTCAAGTGGAATCCACTAATAAAGTCATTGAAGGAATCCTAACAAAGATTGTTCATTTACATAGAAGAGATTGGGTAGATAGGCTTCCTGAAGCCTTGTGGGCCTATAGAACTACATGGAGAAACACAACAGGCCATACTCCTTATGAGCTTGTTTATAGAAAGCAAGTTTTGTTTCCCATAGAGTTCCAAATTCAAACATTCAAGATGGCAGTTCAGCTAGGACTTGATCTAACGGAGGCACAAAAGCATAGACTGGAGAAAATTAATGAATTGGATGAGATCAGACAAGATGCAGTTCAGAAAACAAGTCTAGTCCAACAGCAAAGGGCTAGATGGCATGACAAGTACATCAAGGAGAAGAAATTCAAAGAGGGTGACCGGGCTCTCTTGTTTGATTCAAAATTCAAGGATTTTCAAGGGAAATTTCAGACACATTGGCTTGGGCCATATGAAATTGTTCGAATTTTTGATAATGGGGCAGTAAAAATCATAACTATAGATGAAGAAGAGGTTACTTTTCTTGTGAATGGTCATAGACTGAAGCTATACCACAAGCCACTCTCAAGAGAAGAGTTTGTCAAGAAGTTCCAAGAAGACAATGATGTGAAGTTAATGAAGAAGAGTCTCTCTTCTTCATCAACTTGATTAAATTTTCTGAAGCATTTCTCTTTTGAAAAAAATAAATAAATAAATAAATAAAGGTATAAACATGAAAACCAATCATTGATTGGCATGTTTATACAGAAAAGATAGGGTGAAAATCAGAGTCTCTCTGACACTCTAACTTTTCCCATTTTTGTTTTTATAAGCAGCTGATACAAAATCATAAGTTTAGATCCATAGTGCTTATGATTTATCTCATCTCATTTCACTCCATTCATTTATCCATCCATACTTCATTTCATTCATTCATTCATGTCATACTCCATTCCACACCTCATTCATCTCATTCCATACTCCATCCATCTCATTTTCATGTCAAAATACAAAATTTGATGTCTTGCTGTAAGTGAATAAAACATGTCATGAATTGCAGTACTGTTTTTATGTTCTTTCACTCCATTTCATAAACTGAATCCATTCCATTTCATCATCCACCTCATACATATCATAATCCATCATCCATCTCCATTCATAACATATAACATTTCACCCATATTCCCAAAAACACTCCATTTTCATGATTAAAGTGCTCTACAGGAACATTCTGCAGCTCAGTGGACATTCTGCAGCTGATCAACCTTTCTACAGCCGGAAAGTCTTTCTGCAGCTACAAACTCTGAAGGCATCAATCAGAAGACATTAGAATTGCAACAAAGTGACCCAGTGTATCCATGAATCAAAAGCATCAAGAAGATTATGAAGACTCTTCCAAAGATGAGCAGAGAAGACAAAGACTACAAAAATCAAATCAAAGGCAGAGGTAACAAGTTTAAATTATAATGGAATTTCATAAAAGTTTAGCATAGTTTAGTTATGGATTGTTCGAAAAGGTTGTTTTAATTGTTTTTATTGATCAACACCAATAAACCCTCCACAGACTTTGGATTAAAACTTCTCATTTCGAATTTCATGTCCGATATCATTTAAGCGGTTAAAATGGCCAAGGTATTTGAATTCTCCACGTCTCTTAACCAAATCATTCAATGATGATTCTCTCTTCCGTCGTAAAATCCTCCGCCGTCTCTTCAATCATTAATACATTCCCTCCACCTCACTCCACTACTTCATTCCGTGACCACAGCTATCACTCCATTCTGTAGCCGGTATTTCATTCCGTAGACAGAGACATTATTATTACCGAGAGCAGAGCCAAAGGATATCAATTTGAATAGCATTGAGCATTGTAAACTCATAGCAGAGCAAAAGGGTAAATTCAGAGGCATAGCAGCGTGAGAATTTGAAACCATTTGATTCCGTGGGCAGACAAAATATTACCGTGGACAGAGTTTGAGCATTTTCACTATAAACACAAAAGTGTAGCAGTGTGGAGTTTGAAGTCTTTTGTCACCAAGAGATAGAGGAGTTGCAGTGTTGAAATCGAAACCTTTTGTCACCAGGAGACAGAGGTGTTGCAGTGTTGAATTCGAAACCATTGTGCTACCAAGAGCCAGAGGTATTGCAGTGAAGAAGTTGAAGTCAGTTGTCATTGTCAAACAAAGACATATCAGTCCAAAGTTCAATTGTCAACAGAGGCATATTAGCCCGAAGTTTTGAAGCTGTTGCCACTATTAATCAGAGGTATTTCATTCCAAAGTTGAAGCCATTTCCATTTAGAACTTAAAGCCATTTCAATCCGAAAGTGAAAGTCATTGTTTTTGTGGGTAGAAGAGTGTTAATTTGAAAATTGAAGAAGCAATCATGGGTTTCATTGTAAGGACTGAACCAGTGGGTTCAAAATATTTAGAAGGCTACCCCCAATGCAAAGAAATGTTACAACAAATAGGATGGCTTCAATTTTTGGAGAAAATGGCTTCCACAAGGAAGTCACTAAAACATTTGCCAGATCATTTCAAGGAACCGAAGTTGAAGTAGGAGATGTCAAATTTACTGTCACTGAAGTTTTCATTGCAGAGGCTACAGGATTGCTCAGAACTGGAGAGAGATGGTTTAAAAATAGAGAATTCCACAATGATTCCTGGAAACAAATTTTGAAATCACCAAGTATGGATGTCAGTGTATTTAAGAAAGGAATTCCCAGTTCTGCATTGAAAAACAAATGGAGAAACATACTACTTCTTCTGCAAAAATTCATTACATGTGAGGGTAGATATGGAACATTTTATGTCTACCACATTAGACTAATGATGCACTTTCTTGGGGAAGACTTAAACCTACCATATTTCTTGCTTCAAAGTCTGAAGAAGATGGCTTCATGTGTTCAGAGAAGAGTTCAATTTTTAGAGACAACCCTATATCATCATGGTTTGGTCAAAATTTTGATTGAACATCATCTAGATAAAACAAATGATACATGGGACGATTTCTTAATAAGAAATCATTTTGAAGAAGCAAAAGAACAATCACCTGAACCACAGCCTACAAAGAGAAGTAGGAAATGGAGGGCTTCAAAAGTTGAAACTGACAAAACAATCCAAGAAAGCAGTGAGGAAATCATTTTAGAGAAGTTGAATCAAATCAAGAGGCAACTTAAGGAAAAAAAGGTAATCAAGAAATCTGCCACAGAGAAAGGAGAGGGATCCTCTCAGCCTAGGAGGAGCCACAGATTAAAGGGAAAACTGAAGAAAACACTAATCAAACAAACAGGGGTAATCAATATAGAAGATGACGAAACATCCATTGAAAAGGATGTCGAAGAGGATTTTTATGAAGGAACCCCTGAAATTGACCATGCTCAACAGGAAATTTATGACTATGTGGAAACTTTGGAGAGAAGAGCTTCAGAAAGCAGAGAAAGAACCCCCAGTCCTCCACTGTCTGAAATAGATATATTAAGGAGGGATAGGTATGAGTTTGAATTACTGAATAGACACATCAAAAATGAGAATGAAATTCTCAAGGATCAAGTCAAGCTCAAAACTGATATGAACTCAACCTTATCCCTGCATATAGACAAAGTGGAGAAGACCAATGAGAAATTGAAGACAAGGAACAAAAAGCTAATCAGGGCACTCACCAACCTCAGGTTCAAACTTGTTATCAGAAAACCCAGAAGACCTCTAGCTTCCAGAAAAAGGAGGAGGAGAGGATTAGATGTCCTTGCAGAAGCCTCTGAGTTCATAGGATAATTTGCATGAGGACATGCAAAGAGACAGCAGTGGGGGTATGTTGAGCCTCAAAGTTGTGCTTTCCTTCACCTCATTTTACCTCATTTTCCCTTGTCCATTGCTATCTTAAGACCCAATTGATCAATGAATATAGTTAAAATTACTTCTAGAATGATTTACATGACTGACTTGTTAAATTTTGTGATTTTTGCCATTGTAAAGCATTTTGACCGGAACTAGCTGCAGAATGTAGACATTCCGTAGCTAACCGGCGATTCTGCAACTGCCTTCACGTTTGAGTATGTTCCAGGTGGCCTCTTGAAAAAAACCGCATATGGGCATGATCCACGTCATGTCTACATGGTTCGTTACTCATCATGGAGGAAGAAACAAATTCTGGGTATGGTTTTGAACATGGGGAACACATTTAGGAAGGAAGACTTCTATTAGGACTGTCTCAGTCCAGATGTCTTTTCCTCTTCACGCAGCCACTTCAAAGAGTCCTAACGTGATTCCGATAAGGAAAGACAGTGTTCCTGAATTGTTGCAAATATTGTTATGTGCATTTGCTTTATAAACGCTTGGGAGACCAAGAGCTATGTTAGAGATTTTATGTTAGATTTGATGCTAGATTTTGTTTAGACTCTGTGCTACATTTCTGAAGACGCAGAGTGTTATGTTCAAACTATTTCATCTTTAATGGAGCAGATCGTGTTGTTTTGAAAGTGTGATTTAATTTGGAGTTGAATTCCGTCAGGTGGTAGAGGGCCCCTGCCTCTTGCACGGATTTATTTTGCGTAAATTAGATAAGTCTTCTAGCCGCCTTTACGTTTTGAATTTGAATTAATAGTTGTTTTAATTAGCTACTGTAGTCGTACTCATTCTAACTCTTCCACAAGAAGACGCTCTTCCAAAAGACTATAATGATGAATGGGGAAATGACTATAGTATTGTAGGATTAGGAGTTGAATTCATAGTTGTTTTTAATCAGCTACTGTAGTTATATTCATTCTAACTCTTCCACAAGAAGAAATTCTTCCAAAAGATTATAATGATGAATGATGAATGGCTATAGTATTGTAGGATTTAGTTGTAGTTTTTGTTGTTCACTATCACAGTTACACTTGTTCTAATCACTCTTTCACAAGAAGAAACTCTTCCAAGAAATTCTTAAGAAGTTCAAGACATGACCGTGATAATGAATGATTTAGTTGTGTGTTTACACTAAGTATCATCTCTGTTCTTTCTCTTAAACGCTTGCCCAAGACATCATAATGACGAGTAGGATATGGATATGATATCTTAGTTTTTCATTGCTTTCAGTCCTTTTTTCTTGCATTTGCATTCAATTACACAGTCAGAATTGTTCTAATACCTCTTCCAAAAGAAGGAACTCTTCCAAAATATCACTAATGATGGACAAACAGATTGTGTAACTTCATAGAATAGTGCATGGTAGTATAGTTAGGATGCTCCGGAGTTTAATTGCACTTAATTCATGTTCAGTTACTTTGTTTTGAGTTTGATGATGACTTGTAGTCCATCATTGTTTTAGATTAGTGGCATTTTAAGTTCATTATTAGATTAACCCTTTGCATTGCACTTCACATTCAGATTGTCATCCACTGCACAATAGATTATTTCAGTTGCTAGGATTAATAAAACGGCCTTCATTATTTACAAACATCTTCATGTTCTAAAATCTACAATTGATCTACAACCATAAGAGCAGAAGACAACATTATCTTAAGGCCTGAAGTATCTCTGCAATTTCCTTATCATTTCATAAACAGAGTCCTCCCTCAAAAGCTTACTTTGAAAAGAAATCAATAACTTTTGAGTAAAGGTTTTGTGACATTCAATTAAATTGCAGAATAGAGATAGGAGCTAGTTCTAAAATAGAAGATCTTATGATGATAACAATGTTTTTCCTCCAATTATGTTTCAAATCTCTAATCAAGGACAAAGTATTGCATCATTGTAAGCTAGTTGTTTCACTGTCTATTTAGAGAATTTGCATACTTAGTGATCATTTCTCAAGTTTAGTTTGTGTTTTGAATCATTTGCCTAAAAGTCATTATCAAGCTTTGATTTTATTTATTCATAGTTTAGATTTAATTTTGCTTCAGTATTCCCAATTGCATTTGCCATTTGTCATTCCATCAATTAGGCTTAACTCTATTTTTAATCACCAGCTTCTTTCCATTAGCTTTCTAGGCATTTTCCTGCAAACATAAAACCACCAAAAGACCAAAAACATCATAAACACTACACACAACGCATTAGGAAACAAGCACCTAGGTACATACAGTACACTTCACTTTAGAAGTTTACAAATCCTGGTTGACAATTAAATGAGCTCAGTTTAGGAGACTAGATTGAGACCAAACACCAACGTGGGAGACACAGATGCACCATATTTTCAACTGTTGTAATCTCTCAATGGAGGAATGTGATGAAGACCTGCAAAATATCTCTATTCCAGAGTCACAGGGAGAGCGTGCAGTTGCTGGACCCCCACTATAGACTGTCAATGTGACTAAGCCTCTCAAGCTGCGAGAATTCAACATTGGGATGGAAGAGCAACCTAAGCTAGCTAAAATTGGGGACAACTGGGATGATGATATGCTGGGAAAAGTTGTAGAACTCCTCACGGAGTACCAGGACCTATTTCCTACAAAATTATTAGAACTAAAGGGGATTATAAGGGACCTAGGGGTCATGCACATCACCTTAAAACCAGATGCGTGCCCTGTTAAGCAGCGCCCGTATCGATTAAACCCCAAGTACAAGAAAAAATTCAAGGAATAAATGGAAAAAATGCTAGCTACAGGTATCATCGAACCAGTGGAATAGTCAGATTGGGTAAGCCCTAAGGCTTTTCAGGAGAAAAAGACTAAAGGAGAAATATGGATCTATGTTGACCTGCGCAAATTGAATGATGCCTACGTACATGTTCCATTTCCTATGCCATTCTCAGATCAAATCCTTGATAGCATGGGGGGGCAGGAAGCATACTCATTCACTGACGGATTCTTGGGCTACCATTAGATCAGGATCACACTTGAAGATTGCAACAAAACTATGTTCACCACTTAATGGGGATCCTTCTAGTACACTGTCATGCCATTTGGGCTCAAGAATGCCCCTGCCACCTTTTTGCGGGTGGTGGTTGTAGTATTCAAGGAGTTCATCCACAAGTTTTTGGAGGTATATTTTTATGACTGGACCGTATTTGGATTGGTAAAGAAGTACGTCTCAAACTTGCGCATGATGTTGGACACCTGTTGAAAGCACCAGATTTCCCTGAATGTTAAGAAGTGAATATTTTGCATACCCTTTGGGATTTTACTGGGCCACATAGTCTATCGACAAGGATTGATGGTTGACCCCACCAAGGTAGTAGTTATCTTCAACCTCGCAGTCCCTAAAACTGAGAAACAACTGTGCTCTATCCTCAGACACACAAGCTACTATATAAATTTCATTCAAGGGTATGCTCTCCTCATATTCCCTGACTGGGTGAAGGTTTTCCATGTTCATGTAGATGTGTTAGGGATTGCCCTAGGAACTGTCCTTACATAGCCTGGGGAAGGATACATTGACCATCCAGTTGCATTTGCTAGTAGAAAAATATCTAGTGTGGAGCACAGCTATTCCACTACTCAGCACGAGGGGTTGGCCATGGTATACACCCTACAGAAATACCGGAATTACCTGCTAGGAGGGCACTTCAAGATGTTTGCAGATCACTCGGATTTGAAGTACCTAGTGAATAAGCTGATGTTGGGGGAGAAGATTTGTTGATGGCTGTTGCTATTTCAAGAATATGACTTTGAGATCATTGTGAAGCTAGGGAAACTACATGTCGGGCCAGATCACTTATCTTAAATCAAAACTGGCAAAGAACTGACTAATATAGAAGAAGGACTTCCCGTTGTGCATCTTTTTTCTATGAAAGTATTTGACGCACACTTCACCAGCATCATTCACTTCTTAACTACGGGAATGGCACCTGAAAAGTATTTGCTACAACAGAAGAAAGAACTAGTAACCTATGCAGTGGATTTTACCATCATAGCGGGCCATCTGTGCAAACTGGGAGCTGATGAGGTACCACGAAGATATGTTTTGGAACATGAAATACACACAATCTTAGTAGAATCCCACAAAGGCATAGCATAAGGTCACTATGCAGGTAAAGCAACAGCATATAAGATCTTGAGAGCTGGGCTATGGTGGCCCATACTGCATAGCAACTCTCATGATTATTGTAAAGCCTACGATACATGCCAAAGGACATGGAAGCCATTGTGCAGAGATGAAATGACCTTGCAACCACAGATGGCCCTAAAAGCGTTTTAAAAATGGGCCATCGACTTTGTGGGGCCCACCAACCTGCCAAGGAAAAGGACAGGTGCATGCTACATCATCACTGTGACTAACTATGTAACCAGATGGGCTGAAGTGCAAGTTGTGAAGGATTGCACCATAGATACCACTTCACACCTCATTTTTGAACATATTCTAACCAGGTTTGGTTGTCCAAAGATCTTGATGAGCGATAGAGGTGCACATTTTGTTAATGAAACAATAAAAGCCTTTATTGAAGAATTTCGGATCCACCACAGGAAAATCACCCCTTATTATCCACAAGCTAATGGAGTTGTAGAATCTTTTAATAAAATATTGGAACATGCACTGACCAAGGACTGTAATGTCAATCGCAACAATTGGGATGTGCACATCTCATCAGTCCTTTGGGCCTATCGAACCACTTGCAAGAAACTGACTAGGAAAACACCATTTCGGATGGTTTATGGAAAGGAGGCCACTTTGCCTATGGAGTATATTTTTCCTAGCCTATGCATCGCAGCCTTTAGAAACATAGAAAATCCTGATATCATGGAAGAGTGGTTAGCACAGCTCATGGCCTTGGAGGAAGATCGTTTCATTGCTAACTTCCATCAACAAGCTCAGAAGGCCTGGGAAAAAGTGTGGCATGATCAAAATATTTGGAAAAAATATGTTCAGAGGGAGAATTGGTCCTACTATACGATATCCAGTTTACGAAGCACCCGAGGAAGTTTCGTCATCACTGGCTAGGTCCCTATATGGTAAAATAAATTACTAATGGAGGAGTTGTATGGTTAGCCACATTGCGTGGTGATATGGTACCAGTATATGTCAATGGTATCCGGCTCAAACCATACCATATCAAATGACTATATGGCTAGCGTAGCTATATGAGGTGGAATATGCTTAGGCAGGGGGAAAAATGCAGGCGGGATCGTGGTACGCGCAAGGATAATTCGCAGGTTTGGAAGCCCAAAGAGGTGCACTAGAAGCACAGGGGTGCGCTAGAAGCGAAGGAGGGGTAATATAGAGCTACGAAAAACTAGTTGTTGGAATAGTAAAACTAGGTAAAAAGAAATTTTTACCGTTGAAAGGATCGAATAGCCGGAAATTAATGGGGCAATTTCTAAAGATGTTTTACTATTTACTTGATGGTAATCCGATAAGCTTCATCCAACCATTGGTTGATTTCCAAGGCTATAAACGCAGAAGGGTAGATCAAAATGGGGTTTCGTGCATCTTGAATAGTTTGTGCTTTGTGAAACTCTTTGACTATTGCACTTTGTTAATGTCTGGATGAGTTACTCCTTTTGATAGTAGCAATCCTGAATTCATATTTCGAGTGAGAATGATGACAAATAATGTAGCCAAGTCTTCATAGACCGCGGTCTCTATTGATGAGGTTGAAGAAGTCACCCCTAAGGTTGAGGAGGTTGTCTCCACACCGAGCAAGGGAAAGCAAGAAGAGAATAAGAAGGGGAAGGGAAAAGGCCAGGAGCAAGTGTCGGGGGGACTGAAAAATGGGCTGGGGTGAAGCCATGTACCTACTTGTGAATGGTTCCCCAGGCATGTTCTCCTAACCCTTCAAAGAGACCTCTATCTATTCAAGAAGAGGCCTAGATCGCTAAACCAATAAGCTGGCTACCACCCTATGTTTGGCCTCGTAAGCCCTCAGTGCGCACACCCAAGAATCTTGATTGGGTGTGTGCCTATTTGCAGATGCCTCTGATTTCGGGTGAGGTCCCTATTATTATAGAGTCCTTTGGCAAGCTCCACATGGTCAAATTCGATGATCATGACTTGGAAAACTTGGAGACCTTTCCAGAATTTGCACCGGAACTATATCTTGAAAGGGTATTGGAGAATGATGTACTGAAGGTAGTCCCTATGCCATGGGAAAGCGGATTTCTTGGTTCTAGATTATTAAATCTGATGTGGATGCCTAATTTTTGGCACTACAATATCACCGACTAACTCATGTGCCAGCTGCTAGCTCTGGTTCATGATGGCTTCTTATGGATCCAGGACTGCATTCCCATTGATGCAGTGCTCATCCACCATATTACGGGTCTCCCCATGAAGGGGTTGAATCCCATGGAGTGCGTCGGTAAGAAATATGAATAAAAAATCACTAACAAGGTGCGCGAGGATTACCATGTTGAACGGAACACTAGGGGATTCATGATCAGCACTATCAGCGACATTGGTCCACGCATGGGCACCTTATTATTAGCATGCAAAATGATGCACAAATGCTAGGTTTCCATGGTCCCCGCATACGTAATTTAGTTGGCTAGACTCTATGAGAAAGGGGTCTGCTTCAACTGGTCCCAGTTCCTGTGCAATGAATTTATGGAGAATGTGCGCGAAGCCCAGGATCATGGAAGGGAATTTTGCTACTCTTGGTTGCTAATCCTCATTGTGCTGGTCACATGGGAAGCCCTGGAAGATTTGGTCCTCTTTGAGTTAGAGCTGGATATGTGTGAAAGGGCATGGTATGTGAATTTTTGGGATTCTGAGGATGAAAAGTGCATTGAAGATAATAAGGTCTTCTGGGTCGTATTTCAGAGCAGGCTCATAGTTGCCATCTACTCTCGGTCATGCTTGTCACCAACGATCTATGAAAAGTACAAGAGCGTCGAAACATTTCAGGTCACAATTCATAATTTGTAGATCTGCGGCCGCAAGGATCCAACATGGGTATCACTGCCATATATGGTTGCTAACGAGGAGATTTACTGCTTTATTTCTACTTGGCCTCCACACTAGAAACTAGGTTTCAAATCAGGTACGTAGGACACTGCAGGTATGAGCACCAAGAAGGTCACCTCGCCCTACACTACCAAAGAGATCGAGGGATAGGGCAAGAATGTTGAAAAGGAAGCTAAGCCAGAATCACAGAAGGAATCTCAATAGGATCTGGGCGCAGAAGGTCTAGATGCGGGGGGTGTTAACTCTTCTCGAGGAATGAAACAGACTGGTGACCCTATTAAAGGCCAAAGGAAGAAAAAATGAGCTACAAGATCAGATCAGGAGACTGGGAATACTCTGACAGAGGAGGATCTGGAGTAGATCACGGATGCAGTCACCCTGGCCTTAAAGGATAAATGGTCGTCTTTGGAAGAGCAATAGAAGGTCACAGTCGCTACGCTCCAGTCTAAGCTCCGAGCTCTGTAGCTCAAAAGGAACACACTTTAGACGAGTATGATTCAGACAAGGCTGCCCTCAGCGTTAAGAAGCGAATTGATCAGCACAATGGAAATCTGCCTCTGCCCCTTACCAGGCACAACATTCATCCTAAGCCCACCTGCCTTAGGAGTGCAAGTCTAGTGCTGCCCAAAGGTACAGTTGGATTTAGTCCGACTATCACATGAACTAGTACAGGTCCTCCACGCATCCTTGTTCAAGGAGCTTCAACATAGGGACCACCAGGTGCACTAGCAGCTTAATACAACTGAGGAGACAATTTTGGAGAAAACTTCCGAGGTGTCCCAGGCACAGGCTGCATCCACCCTTGCTACCATGTAGCAGACTGAGCTAGAACACCTAATTAGTAGGCTCTACGTAGATGTCACTGAGGAAATCCCATCTTCTTCTACCCCCAGGCTAAGATTGAGGGGCTTGTTGTAGCACTAAGGGCTTCAATGACTAAAATTCAGGCTGAAAAGATAGAGATGGAACAACATATTACTACCTTAGAGGCCAAATTATAGCCAGAGACTCCACCGAGGTAAGAGCCCAGCAAGCCGCGATGGTCACAGAGGCCACCAATACTATCACTGCTTAGATTTCTCAAGGTGCATAGCTGTTGGAGACAAACATGCGGTTATGGTCCAAGGGACAGTACGACCCTCTCCTTCGTGATTTTACTCAAGAGATGTGCCAGAAGGAGGAAGATTTTGACCATCTCGAAGCTACTATGTCCACTTTGGTTCTAGCTCAATGCCTGCCATGACTGCATACCAGCCACACACTTTGGGATGAAATTGAAGAGCTCCGTCACAAAAATAAGGTTCTCAGTGATCACCTTAATCCTTGGGCTGATGAAGCCCTCAAGCTCTCCCAGGAAGTTTATGCTATGGTCAAACAACTAAACCAAACATTGGAAAGTGTCATGAATGCTACAGAAGGTCCAACTTCGCAGATGTTGGTGGATATTTCTTAGTATTTTTCTACAGAGATCGAAGGAGTGCTACCCCTGCTGGTTGATGCGATCAAGAAAATGCAGGAGAAGATGCAAATCCCACGGTTGGAGTGACTCGAGACGAGTCACAAGATTGTGTTGGGGGCCTGTTGGAACGAGTTTCCCTAATAATAGCTTTTATCTTTTCCGGATCTGCTGCTATGCCTTCCTTGGAAGCCACATGTCCCAAGAAATTTACCTCTATCTGAAAGAAAATTCATTTTCTAAGCTTGGAATACAATTGATTCCCTATTATAAATATCAATACTACTTTTAAATGTTCGGTATGTTCTTCCTCATTCTTAGAATATATCGAAATATCATCAATAAACACAATAACAAACCTGTCCAAATAAGGACGCAACCCACTATTCATTAAGCACATAAAATTAGTTGGAGCATTAGTCAAACCAAATGGAGCTAAACAAACTCATAATTCCCATACCTGGTCTGGAGATAAATCTTGTTGATTTTCTCTTATTTAATGTGTACGTGATGGTATCTCGATCTCAGATCAATCTTTGATAACACTTCTTCTCCCTTCAACTAATCAACAAACTCATCAATCCTTGGAAACATATATCTGTTCTTAATGGCGTCCTTGTTCCAATGCCTATTATCAATGTAGAACCTAATATTACCATCCTTCTTCTTCACAAACAATACTAGTGGACCTAAAGGCGACACACTTTACCTAATGTATCCTTTTTCAAGAATTTATTTCAAATGTAACTTGAATTCCACTAACTCTCGAGTGCTCATCCTATAAGGTGCATGGTTGAACAACAACAGTGTCTAAGGGATTGGCTTTTTGATGTAATATGGAGGAATAATTAACTGGATCATCTGTAGAGTAATATGAAGTGATATGAGACTCTATAGGTTCTTATAAATGGGTAATAATAATGGTACTAGAGTCAACAATATCAGATGTGATAGGAGGGTTGGGGATAATTGCTTCTCTTGGACTCTCAAAAGTGGACGCCCCCTATTGTAGCTCCTAGAGATAGCCCTGAGTCGTGAAGGACCAGTGCCTAGGTCATCTTAAAGCCAAGAAGATTTAAGGAAGCTTTCCATGGTCAGTGGCACGTATCTTCTTGTTCATTAACAATTTCTATAACTTCATAAACTGGGATCAAGACCTCGAGAGTAGAGATATACAAGAATAAATACCTGATAGAAAGTAATTAGGGTCTTATGGATATATTATCGAATATGAATCTAAATCTATGAGCTATGAGAAGGGCCAGATTGTGAAACACATCGCATAGATATAAAAGTGTAAAGAGCATAGTAATAATGGCTGCAAACAGAGAGAACATTACCACATATAGGCTTAATATCATATAAAAATCCATTAGCAGTCAACATAGGAAGAAAGATGAGTACATGAAGTGAAACATGTGAACATAATATCATAGATTTGAGCCATATTTAAATAACAATGGACTAAAGACATGAGTATCTGAAACAAATAAATTCATCCCAGTTAATCAAGTGCTCGCATTCTAGAAACGTATGACATAGAAAGAGTGACGAGGTGAAAAAAAGTTTGTATTAGATTATAACAAGGAGTACAAACTGCGAGTCATCTCACCAGGAATCCATCTCACAGAAAAATTGTTTCATTATATTCTTCCCCATCGGGATTATTCAACATAAAACATAGGAAATCCTCAAAACTTTACAAAAAGGGAATTTACCAATAACAATCTCTATTCTCTAGATCAAGGACCCTATTTTAGACTTGGGGTCCTCCTTTTATATTTTTCTTTTCAACTGTTAGTAGAAGATATTTTTTTTTTTTATCAACATGTGTTCTCAAAAATATCTTTTCTATTTCCTATCTCTATCAAAATAAAAAATAGATGACGAGGAAGAGTGCCTCTCATCATCTCTGTAGTGGCCTTAGCGTGAGCACCAACCGAAATTAAAACAATCTTAACAGAAAATAAAAAGTGCATAGGGCGAAATGACAGTTTCACCTAACATTACAAAAGTAAGAAAATAAAAGTAAGAAGGCCACTAGGGCTAGAACATGATCATCACTTTTTGGAAGAGCAAGGTGTAGCAGCTACTGACTGAGTTGGAAGCACCAATGATGCAGACGAACCAGTTTTGTGCTTTTGAGGTGGCAGAGACTGGATCGACGGTGTGACGACTAGCACATTTGCGAAATTACTGCATTTCTGCCATATGGCCGCTCCTAGCAAGGGAATTTTAGCGAAGATCTCCATTGAGGCTTGCATATCTGTTAATTATGAATAATCCTCTTACACCATCAAGTTCTGTCTGATCTGGCAGATAAGGGAAATTTCTTTTCCAAGGGTAGCAATTATTGTTTCAGCTTTCAGTCAAGTGATTTTCTCATATGGAAGATTTGTCTGATTCATAACCGCCGCCAGCTTCTCTTTGTAATTAGTTAATATTGGGAAAGTGGTATTTGTAGATTCCTAGCATGATGGGAGGCCTGCTTTCACCAACTCATCCCACTCTTCTTCAAACTTCCCTACTCCCTTAGTGACCCGATCCAAGCCACTCAATGCATTCACGCGCACTGTCTCTTTCTCAATTATCCATCTGATTTACATCACTTCCCTGAAACGGTCTTCAATTCCTTGCGTGGATAATTCCTTAGAGAATAAATAATTTAGGTAGGAAATATACCTCGTGGCCATGGTTACCTATGGTTACCTATGACTCGGCTTCCGCTCGTCCTTCCTGCAATTTTTCTTTACATAATCGAACAGCAACTTTCTTTTCATTCATCAGCATGATATAATCCCAACATTTCCTTACCTTCGTCCTGATGTCAGACCAAATGAGACACCTGACTTCGAGAAGGGTTCAATTTCCTTTCATCCAGTTATTCAGGTCCTTGATAACCTTATCTTGCAGTTGCTTCTCCTTCTTTGCTTCTTCCACCTCTGTTTGCAGGGCCATTATGATTTTATTATTTTGTTCCACCCTAGCCATCAATTCTTGAATCCTATGTTGTGCAGTGTGAGCTTGTTTCTCTAAAACCTATAGGCCTGAGAGGGCCTTGGTTAACTGTGTTGAGGTAGCATCTGCTGGGTCAGGAGTTGGGGTTACACAGACATGAATATCCCACTTTTATTGCAAGTCAGTGAATCTTTGTCTGAGGGCAGCCAGCTCTTCAACTATTTTGGCATTCTCGTCTCTTTCCCGAGCAAGTATATCTGTGAGGGCTGACTTTTGTTTTTCCTCTTGAGCTAATTCCTTGGGTTTCACATAGTCCCCTCAAGGAATTTTAAGTCTCTTCTTCAATTATGAGTTTTCGACCTCTAAATCTCAGATGATTTTCGTCCAGATTCCTTCCTGGTTGCTTCCCTTTTCACTCATTATTTTCCTGAGATGATGAAGGTTATTGCTAACCCCAATGGCATTTTTCCTCTCCTTCTTCATATTATATACCACCTCCTTGTATTTATCTTTGAGATTTCTTAAAGCAAGTGCAAGCTTCATGACCTCGTCCCTCAACATGTCTCTGATACATTGATGTAGGCCCAGTTTATCAGTTAAGGGAACTCATGACAAATTCATAGCTACCTCCAGAGTCTTGTAGCTGACTTAGTTAGAATTAGGGTCTACCACTACCTCCGTGATAGCAAATATTAACTGTTCTTTATCCATATCCAGCTCTATAGTGAGCTGGGTATGATACTTGTCTACGAAAATCACTAATTTTGCTTGAAGCTTCTCCCTCACGGTCTTGTTTCCGCTTCTAATTTCTTCTCTCACTTTGGCTCTGCTTACTGAAGTGGTATGCGATATCCCAGAGGGTTTTGAAGATGGCACACCATCATAATTTACTCTGAAACCCACCTTGCTCTTATCTGGTTCCCCGTACCTGACCAACTCCACCAAGGGTAGTTCATCCTAGAGGATCTCCACATCATCACTTCTTTTCTTTTTGGAGGGATGAGATCCCTCCCCTATATATAATCCTTCTAGTTCTTCTGAAAAATATGCTTCATCAGTCTGCCCTTTTCTTCCTGTGCCCGCTGAAGCGATGTCACCCCTTCCTTCCGCTATCGAAGATTCGGCCTCCATCTATGAAGCCAAAGGTCATATGTCAAGGTTAGCTCTCCATTCAATGAAGGGCCTAGTCTCATGCACTTATGTAGTGGACCTAAGCTTCCTTTTCCTATTTGATATAATTCCTTTCTGGTCGTAGGGCCAGACTTTCCCCAACGCTAAATCCATTCCCTAGAGCAGTGTCTCCACTATGGAGAGGGAAAGTCTTGAGTTTACAGTAAAAGGGACGATGGTAGTAGGAGGATATAACCCTTCTTAGCAGGGACAAAGTGGAATTAGTATTCCTTCATGGTTTGACGAATGTACTCGAGGGTGAAAACCTGCATGGCAGGAAACAACGACAAGTTGTAAGGGAGTACATCAACACCGTAGACCCTAATCTTAGTGTAATCATCAAACAAATACCAATCCCCTGTGCTTTCTTCATCGCCAAACTGCAACCAGTATTTTTTCTTAGAAAAAATCCTGGGTGGGGGACTATCATGAAGTATGGTATAGGCAATGGTCATGAACTCATTTAAGAACCTTGAGTAACCCCTCCCATTTTGCTGTTGACGTACTAAAATGTTCCACTCAAAGACGGTTTTGGGCTGGCCATTCATTCTAGAGAGTTTTTTAAGGCCCAAAGCTTCTAACTTATCAGCGTGCTCGAACAGAAATAGGTAAAAAACCAGTGAGCAGAAACGAAAAGCCCCCAAAGAGGAAATTTCATCAAATTGAGTCTGGATGGCCGAAGCCAGAAAGGTGGGAATATCCAAAACAACACCTGGTTGAGACATGAGCCAAAGGAGGGCTATGCACTCTTTGCACACCCTATCGACCTCCCTAAGACCTAGCAACCCAGAGATGAGAGCGAGAACCTGCTGGAGGTCATCAGAAAATGAGGTCAAGGATACCATGTCCGAAGACGGAATGGAAGTAAGGCGGGAGTTTGAGATGGAGGAGAGGAACTCACTCTATTTCTTCCAGGGTAGTTTAGAGAACTGGCGTGATGGGGATAACTCATTGAATGCAACATATTCTGGGTTGTGCAGGAAATGAAGAGCATTCTTAATGAGCTCAGGGGATATTCGGAAAAACTTATTTCCCTAAGCCGAGAGGAATACATCGCTACGCTCGTCATAGGTGTATCTGAGCCAACAAATGAATTCTGTAACTGGGAAAGTGGTCAGAGAATATTTGGTAGTATAGGCCAGACTGAATAACTCTAAACTAGTCTTGGCCTTTCACATGAATTTCTAATAGGTTAGGCCAGACGCAGGAAACACTGAAAGGGTATTGTGGGTCGCAAATGTGGGCCTTCATATCAATAAGACGGTCAGGTATAGGGATGGCCCTAACTTCACGAGCTTGGGGAGTTTCTAGTTTAGAATTTTTAGACTTGACTCTCCCAACGACCATTTTGAAAGACAAAAAGGAAGGAAAAATGTAAGGAATAGGAATGGCTAAATACTTGTGACCCGTGTAGAAAACCCAAGAAGGAAAGCAACGCGGGGGGGGGGGGAGCTGAAAGCTACCTGCTTCTGTAATCCAAACTTTAACTGTTGGGTGAAAACATAAAAATGAGTGATTTACCCAAGTGAGTCTTGGGTGGGGTTAAACAGGCCATATTTTACGAAAAACGAGGCTCGGGTAACAACTATGAGGGCTGACATCATAAGGATGTCGACACTGAGGCATGTGGCACTAAGCTATTGGCTATTCATGACCGGGTAGGTGTGTGCCAAGAGCCAGGTTAAAACTGGTACTGGTAATGTACCAGGTTCCCTAACATACCTTACCTTCACCTTAGAGTGTGCCACCTGTTTGTCCCGAGGGGTCCACCATAGAATTCCAGCGGGGGCTTGGGAAGTCCCTTCACACTATGCCATTAACCCATAGAATTAATGAAATGTGCCCCCACTGAGCTATGACATCATGTAATTTTGGGGGTCGAGACTCTCTTGTCTCTGTGCTTCCCTTGGTACCCCTAGAATGGTTCCACGTGGCAGTGCCGTTGGTACTAACCTATCATATGGCTCGCTGACCTTTCCGCTTAGTTCTAACACCCCTTTCAATGTATTTTCCACGTAGTCTTTATGCAGAGAAACAACATGCATTTCCTTTATATGTCTTTTCCCACACATATCTTACAATAGTATCCCTAAGCTCATTTCAAAATATTTTCTTGTAGAACCTTGTGTAATGAGGGGTACCATAACAACATTGGCTCCACTTGGGGATGGCGCGTTCATCTTAGGACATGTCGAGAAATTCGTAGAACACTTGCAATTTATTCTGTAAAAAATGAGGTCCTTTCAAAATTTAAGAGCATGATCATGAAGAAACCAACAAAAATAAGAAATGACGACTATATATATATATATATACACTATAATACAAATGTTCCCAAGACCTGGATCAAGCTTGGAAATAGGGCTTCAGAAACTGGCCATTTACGGGCATCTCTATGACATCACCTTCCAAATTCTCCAATATGAAGGTGTTATTACCTTTGACTTCGGCAATTTTGAATGGTCCAAACCACAAAGGGTCGAACTTCCCATGTTTACCTTTGTCAACTCTCCTAATATCCCACCTTGGTACTAAGTCCCCTATGAGAAATTCTTTATCTTTGGCATGTTGGTCAAACAGTCTTTTCATTTTCTCTTGATATTCTGCTAAACAATCATTCACTTGAATGCGAGTCTCATCTAACTCGACCAATTGATTTATTCTCCTTGTTAGATCGTTAGGCTCTTCAGGGCTGTCCTGGAGGAACCTAGCCACAGGCAAGGCCAGTTTTATTGGAAAAAAAACCGCTCTACCATAAACTATTTCATATGGAAATTTACCTGTCTGTTGTAGCTCCTACAACACCCTCCAAAAATACAAAAATCATAACACACACTTCTGCCTCAAGAGTGTCATGGTACCCCTTGCCCCGCCTTGCAAACCCGCATTGACACCCTGCTGAAATTAGAAGAGGAAAGGCAGAAAACCCGGGAGAAATTCGCCATCCACCAGAGTCGGATCAAGAAATGGTTCGATAAAAATTCTGCAGGAGATAAAAAATTTGAAGTAGGAGATCTTGTCCTAAAGTGGGATAAAGCACACGAAGAAAAAGGAAAACATGCCAAATTTCAAGCACTATGGATAGGTCCCTTTCAGGTTAAAGAAAAGGTGGGTCCCCATACTTTCCGATTGCAAACTCTGGAAGGAAAAGTCGAGGTACTCCCGGTAAACGGGCACGACCTCAAACACTATTTTACTTAAACCCTTAAAAAAAAAAAAAAAAAAAAAACTCTTTCTCTAACTCTTCGAAGAAAACCTTGTCTAAGCTGCCCGCAACTGGCTCACTCCTTGAAGAGGTTCTATGCTGGTAAAAGGCCCTTCCCGTAAAACACAGGGCAGTCGAAACTCGCTTGTGATGGGAACCTAAGGATGGTACACGGCCTTACTAGAGTCTTCAAGCATAAGGAACCACCTAGCGGCTTCGAAGGGTGCAGGCAGAGAAGGTCTTGCATAGCAGCAACCGGATCGTGAGGGAACGGGGCTAACTCAAGAGAATTGCAGGTCATCCGGGAAAAACCCGAGTCCTCATATGAGACCAGGAGCAACCTCTCTGCAAGCAAAATAAGTCGGGATCCCTCATCCGCCTAGGCAAAATATGCCCATCTAAATAAGTGCTACAGGCACATTCTCAAATAAGTGCAATCGCACACAAATAAAGGGTAAAGGATTGAGAAAGGCTTCCTGCGCAGAGAGGTGTTGTAACGACTCCGCCGGGGTACTGACCAGGCTCGCTGGCAGCGGAGCAACGTTCACGACTCCTTAGGCAGTGACTCTGCCGGAGCCGAGAGGTTCGCTGGCAGCGGAGCAACACCATGAGGACGAAATAATTGTACCAGACCCTGCAGTTGTCCAAGGTTTCCCCGACCCTCTCGATCCTGGAGCGTGAGGTATTAAAATTCGGTTGATCTGCACCCAATAAGCCAAAAGGCCAGGCAACTATGCGGGGTGGCAAAGGAAGGAAGGTGTAAACTCTGAGGTAAAAGAACAAGCTAGTATTAGACCCCTCCCTCCTCCCTCATCGACCCTTCATCAGCAGAGACTCTGAATTCATCCAGTGAATCGCCATTTGTTGTAGCTCCTACAACACCCTCCAAAAATACAAAAAAATCATAACACACACTTCAAAATTTTTGGAGCCCCTTTGAAACTAAAGAAGGAAAAAAAAGCCAAGTAAAGTTTTTAAAAGCAAGTCGCCAAGTCGCGGATCCATGATTTGCGACCCATGCGACCTATGCGACTCTGCGACCCTAAGGTCGCATAGGTTGCCAGGTCGCAAGAGTCGGAAGTCAGGCAATTTGCGACCTTGCGACCCAGCGACCTTAGGGTCGCAAGGTCGCAAGGTCGCAAAATGAAGTATTATGGGAATTAGCGACTCAGCGACCTTTGCGACCCAGCGACCTTAAGGTCGCGAGGTTGCAAGGTCGCAAACTGACAACTTGCGACCCCATTTATTGCTCGCACGTGCGACTCCTTTTTATAAGGGCAGGTCGCTAGGTCGCATCTGTGACTCGCGGCGAAAATCGTGGAATTGCTCTGACAGGTCGGCTGGCGCGTTTTCTTCCGGGTAAGTTGCCATTTCCTCCCTATGTTTCCTTTCCCAGCATTTCTTGCTAAAATCTAGCCACCCCATGGTCTTAATTACTTGCTGGTGAGCAGATAGGGTTTCTGGTTGAGTTTTATTTTTGTTTTGGTTCCCCCAAACCCCAGGGTCACCTGTGTCTTGCCAAATTCCTCATGGCTGTGCTTTATTTCTAGTTTATACCCTTTCCAGCCGCGTATTTTTCCCGTTAAGGAGAGTTTATCCGCAAAACCGCGCGCGCTCTAAACCCCCCGGCAGGCTCAAGTGCGACCTGCGACCTAGCGACCCGGTCGCAAGGTCACAAGGTCGCAAAACTCCCTGTTAGCGACTCTGTGACCCTGCGACCTAGTCGCAAGGTCGCGAGGTCGCATGTGAGTCCTTTTTGTAGATCAGCGACCCAGCGACCCCCAGAGAACAGTCAATTAAACTTTGCATGTGTAGACTTTATTTAGCCGTTATCATCATGTCTTTCTCATCCTGGGATTCTTTCTTGAATGCAACAGGTGAAGTTAGAGCAGATACGGTACCGGTCCTCTTCGACTCTAGCGATATGGCACCCCA